>JACDJE010000416.1:341407-527154 GCA_016647715.1 Pavo muticus
GCGGGCGCGGTGCCGGGCTGCGCTGCGCTCCGGGCGGATCCCGGTTCCTCAGCGGCGCCGCTCTGGGCAGGTGCTGCCCGCTCCCCCCGCCGCCGCTGCCTCCCGCCGGCCGCCGCTCCCCATAGCGCTGGCCCAGGCGGCGGCGCGGCCCCGCCGTGTCGAGCTGCGGGAAGTTACCGGCCGGAGCGGGACTCCCTGCGCCCGCCCCTCCGCCCCGAGCGGTTCCGCCCGCCGGCTGGCAGCGCGCAAAGCCACGCGGGCGGGGAGTTCGGCGTCGCCGCGTCGGCGGTTTTTCCGACGAGCCCCAAGGGCAGAGCGAGGCCCGCACGGCTCTCCAGGCACCGAGCTCGGCTCCCTCAGGCCGCCGCCATCCCGTTCCCCCGCGCCGCTCGCCTACCGCGCATCCTGCCCGGAGCGAAAAATGCGAGAGCGGGCTCTTTAACCAGAAAATCAGCAGAGACCGAGGGGCGGGCGGAAGGGAGGGGAGGGGCCGAGTGAAGCCCCGCCCCTCGGGTCGGGAGCGGCGCGGGCCGAAGGCTCGCGAGGGTTGGGCGGGGCGCGGCGCATGCGTGTGAGGCGTAGGGGTGCTCGCCCCGTGCGCTGTGTGGGTATCGCTGTGCGGGCAGCCGTCTTCCCGCAGCACTCGGCCGGTCCGGAGCGTCACCCCGCGGCCTCCCCCTCGCAGGCCCTGCGGGCAGCAGGCGGCCGCGCCTCGTGCGCAGCTCCTCACCTCAAACAGCTCTTTTCTGCGCTAGTGGCACATGGACGTCCAATGGGACGGATCTCTCCCGCTCCCACAGTTCGTGGGGCAGGGATTGTTTCCTCACCAGCACGGAGTTCCTTCTCACTGTGTTCCCAGCTCGCAGTTCATTCTCACAATCACAGTTTATAAAACTTCATATCATCATTCTTAAGCTTCGCACAGCCCACAGCTCCAGGCTCTGAGGCCTCAGCCAGGCAGCAGGCCTATCCCTCAGCACAGCTCTCCTCACAGCGTGGCTGTGGGCCTGGCACGGGGCACTCGGTCACTCAGCGCCCCACAGGGCAGTGGGTCGGTCCCAAGGAGCCCGCGCTGTGCCCCATCCCGCTTCCACACACAGCCACCCCGTGCAGAGCCACGAGACCAACCCGCACAGCACACGGCTGCTGCTCATCCTGTGCTGACCTGAGTTTTTTTCTAGTTCCTTCCCAACAGACAAAAGTGTTCTTGTTTCGTCCCTTTCCCTGGTATTTCTTCCCGTTCCTTCTCCTTTGCCCTTTATGGCACAATTGTTGTATTGAAGGACGTAACATGGCCATTCCAAGCTGATTGAGAATGTTTCTAGTGTTTCCTTCCAATAAAAACTTGGGGAAATTGGACGTTTCCTTAATTCCCTGACTTCTGGGCGCTGTGCCGAGCAGTGCAGGCACAGCAGGAGTTGAATGGATGGCTCTGAACTTCAGAGCCAGTATTGATAACATCACAAAGCTGATATCCCCAACAGGGACAATGTAAGATGCTCTATAATGACACGTAGGTATGGACAGGGCTTCGCTCCCATAATGTCTATCAAGACAGTGGGTTTTTTTACTTAATTTTGAGCATTTCCAAACACCAGGGCTATTTTTGTCCCAAAGGTCAGGAGGTTGTACAAGCCATCTGGCAGAACACGTTATCCTTTGTCAACTTCAGTACTTAAATATTGCTTCCAGTAGTGTGGGAATCTTCCTAGATCCCTGCCAGAAACCCAAGTGGGGGAGAAGCGAGTGGAACAGAACTGGAACATGAAGCATTCTTCATTAAGGGATTATTTTTTCTTGTTTTTTACTTCCTGCTTTCTCTTTTTTAAACCAGAGATGGAAGAGCAAACCAAGTGATTTTTCTTTATCAGCTCACTTAGTTGGGTATCACGTGAAGGATCCATCAGTACTCCCCACACGCAGGTGACTGGGAAAAACCTCAGCAGAAGGCAGAACAAAAAGTGTAACTGCAGTCCGTGCTGTGGAGCTTCTCATGGATCTGTGATATTTTAAATCTTAATCCTGCCTTCCAGAAGACACCTCGCTGTGCCACCTATCCGTGCTGCCTGGCACTCCTGCAGTCAAAACAATGCAGAAATGGGCCCTGCACCTGGGAATCAAAGGCATGGCCTAACAATTCCATTCTCTTTGCACACAATTTGTTTCATTTTTGTACCTCAGCCAACAGACACACATCCAGCGGTAAAGTATCTAGAGGTACCAAGCAGGAACAAAAGCTTCTATTCCTATTTAATTGCTTGGCTCAACTGGCCCACGAAATGAGGCTTTCCCCACTCCAAAAATACCTGAATTTGGGTAGGTAATGGCGGTAATAGCTGCAATTATTCCAGAGGCTATTTGAGTTGTCAGGTTTATTTTCCCAAATACCTGAGAACAATGGAAATGAGTGTCATGATCACAGCTGCTGACCGGCATTACAGCTTACGTCTCCACATGGCAAAGCCTATGTATTTAAATACAATTAAGAAGCTTTCACAAGTGAGTAATTCCAGGGCTGGGATTAAAGGATGTGGTCAAGCAGGATGCCTATTGTCTGCGTGGAAGGGAAAGTCTGCTTCCCTTTGGTCTGGGTTGTATCACTCTACCCTAACAAAGCATTGCCACTTATCATATTCTCTTGTATTTATTGAAAAATAAGAATACCCACAGCCTTATGTTCACGAGTCAGAGCTGTGCTGCTATTTGCACAGACAAACTGCAGACTGGGGAGGTTAAATGTTTCTGCTTCAGACATCTGAATTGGAGAAGACCAGCTGAGCTGTGGGGTGTGTGGCCCACCCTGCTGCGTCCCCTCGCTGACACTCCCGGGGATGACTTCATCTCACAGCTTTCACCATCCTGCACACATCCCGCATTCTCCAGGGCAAAATTCAGTTTCCTCACCTCTCCCAGTGGGAAAAATACACAACTGTTATACACCAGAATATATTTTGTGCGTATTTGTATGTATTCTATAATTTTCTTGTTCCCGCAAGTTTTATTACAGTCCGGCTATTTCCTTCCTCACCCTCCACTATGACTCTTGGGCTATTGTTTTTGATTTCTTGGCACCGACAAACATTGCCCTTCAGAGATTCACTCACAGCATTGGCAATGACTTCTGGTTAAGCTCGGCACACCGCAAGGAAGGCACACAGACTGATTGTGTGCCTGAGGAGGGGAAAACCGAACGCTCTGGGCTCCCCAGTGGGAAGGAGCTGTTCAGACTGCTCTGGTGTGTGCCTGCTGTGATGGTTAACTTCTGCTCTGGTGTGTGCCTGCTGTGATGGTAACTTCTGCTCTGGTGTGTGCCTGCTGTGATGGAAACTTCCTGGGTGCAGCAACAGATCAGTACCAGTGTGTGGGGCGATGGAAGCACAGCTGTAGGTTGTAGTTCTGTGCAAGCACACCTTTGTAGGGCAGTTAGGTTTTTGCCCCACTGTGCATATTCCTGGACTAGGAATATGAGAGCTTTACCTTCATAGTTTGTTCTATTATAATACACATTTTAAAGCTAAAACCCCATCTTTCCTTTACACAAACACATTTTCCCTGCGGGGTGAGACCAGAGGGCCATTTACACACCCAGAGTTCACCACCACAAACTCTGGTTTCCCAGCCTTAATCAACCAGACTGGAACAAGTGGGAAACCCAAGGACTTTTAAGTGGGGTACGCAGTGCTTTACCATTTACTGCTCACTTCCCCATCCCCACTGCACGTCCCTCCTGCTCTCATCCTCCAGCCCACCCCGCAGTGCACTGTGTTGGCAGAGGTGTCTGATAAAACAGAATGAGAACTGACAAAAACACCCCAAATCGTCATAAATACCACCTAAAACGAAGGCAGGGATGTCCTCGGAGCCAGAAGTCTTCACACACCACCATGCAGCAGCTCTGCTATTTTCTGTCTGAAACAGGTCTTTTTTTAATCCATCTTCTGCCGTTTTATTCTTTCCACACAAAACCTGGAAATGTTTGATTCCAGCGCCGGCGCTTTGCTGTCAGACACTGAAAGCACATATGGGCCCGTCTGGGTACTGGAGGCACCCAGCAACAGTCTGCAGACGTCCGGGCTCTGGGGTGCAAAAATGAAAGGCTGGGAGGGGGGAACTCGGCCCTGCAGGAAGCAATCCGGAGGAGCTCTGCGTTTGCCTTTCCCTTGTTGTTACCATCCTGTCAATGCCTCAGCTGAAGGGCATTCCTCGTCTGTGGGAAGCCATGAGAGAAGGGCAGGTGTGCCAGGAATCGGAAAGCAGGAGCCCCCCTTCCATGCAGAACTGCCTGCCGGCACCCAGCCGGGCCAACACGTCTGATTCCAAAAGTGCTCATTAATTCATTCGTTCATTAAAAAGTCAACAAGATTCATTTTGGGTTCTGCTTCAAGTTGAACATTCAGAACTGCCAAGGTGGTTTCACAAACGCTGTCAGTTTGTGACTGCGACCCGTTGTGACCCAGAGAGAACACGCGGTGCATCTGTGATGTTCTGCCGCGCGGCTGCTTGCAGAGGCACAGAGCCAGAGCCTTGCATAACTCCATGCTGGAGATGGGTGAGGTGCTGCAGGGATGGTGGCACAGAGGCACGGAGCCGTGCTGGGCAGCTCGCTGTGTCGCTGCTGCTGGGCTCAGCGCCACTGCCGTGTGCGGGGCAGGGAGCGCCGTGCCGAGTCCTGTGGGAGGTGTGAGGCCGTGGATGAGGCTGCACATAAGCTGTCATTTGATTGCACAGAACTGGTGCGCAGCTCCCGAGGCTTGGAGCGGGCCGGGGAGGCAGGAATGTGCCGTGAACTCAGTGCAAAGCTATGCAGGCCAAGATTCCCTCGCTCGTCCTCTGGTTGTGGTCACATTTCGATGCTGTTGGCCTTGTTCTTGGGATGAGCAGAGCACTAAACGCAGCTCCCACTGACATAAGTGGAACACCGGGAGCTCACAGCTCCTCCACGCCGATGATTTGTGTCCCCAGTCGTCTTCAGCAGCTGCTTTTATCACTGCTCTGCATGCCGACAGCCATCCTTACTCCCTGCAATCTGTTCCCCGGCGCTCGACGGCCCCGCAGAGCTCACAGGTGCGTGGTTCCCCCGCAGCCATCCGGGCAGCTCGGGGCCATCCCAGGCTGCAGAGTCCACGAAGTTCCATTCTCTGCGGGTCGTCTTTCGCCTCCCAGCGCAGAAGTGAGCAGCGTGCTCAAGTGGTGCCAGCAGCGAGCAGAACAGGGCGCCTTCTGCAGGCAGAGCCCTGCTCGTTTAACTTCCAGCAGAGCTGCAAAGGGCTCCTCCTCTCATGGGGGGCTCTCTCATTCTCTCCCCCAGCAGAGTTCTGTCCCGTGGCTGATAACGCTGCGCTGCTTCCCACTGCAGTGCTGTGAATTCACAAACTGGGAAAGACTCCATCAGGTGGGAAAGGAGCGCTGGCGGTGAGGCGGGAGGGATTCGTTGTCACCGGCACAGCTCTGCTCACAGCATCCTCCGGCTGCTCGGTGACTGATGTGTTCCTCGGATTGCCCGTGGGATCCTTCCCACAGATGCTCGCACTGCATTTAAGCAGTGAGGTTTTGCTGCTCTCCTTATCCCAGGCAGCGCAGTGCTTCCCCTCGGGGAGCAGCTCCTGGGAAGGGCCCAGGGGTGGTGCTGAGGTTCAGGGCTGCTCCCCGCAGTCTGAGCTCAGGGCCGGAGATGTGCACACAGTGAAGGTGGGCTCTGCCCTCTGGTGTTGGGGTCCTCCATTTTAGTGCTGCGTTGCTCCGGGCGGTGATTCTGAAGTTGGTAACAATCTGTGTCTGCTCCACGGAAGGAGCTTTGCTAACCTGTAATTTCAGAAATGGCTCACAGATTTAAGCTGCAGATTCAAGAATAAATTTCCCCGCGGGCTGATGGCTTTTGCAGCCTAAACCAGCATCAGAACGACACAGAGACCTTCACTTAAACTGTTTGAGCTGCACAAGAAAAGCAGGGCTGAGGAGCAGTGTGAGAGCATGAATTACGGCAGCACAGCTGTACTTATCCCCTTTGCTGAGGACGTCTCCCTCCGGTTGTGTCAGTCGCTTTGTAACGCATGCGACCAGCAGCCCTCCTTCCTTCTGCTCTCTGAGTGGAGATCACAATTAGGTGTGATTTCTACTTACAGCTGCTATTAATAAACCCACTCCTTGAAAATTCGGTGCTTAATTTCTTCGGATTCAGCACGCTCACGAAGCTATTGAAGACCCTGATTGCCCGTGGCTGTAATTTGGCAGTAATTATGGAAGTATTGCTGCACGTATTCTTTCCAAATCAACCTCAGTTCCCCAAAGCGAAGGGTCCCTGGCAGGAAGTAAAGCAGCCCCCGGGTGCCCCCTCCCACAGCCACTCCTCACTGCACCTCCGCCATATCACAGCGCACAGAAGTTGTTCCTTTGGTCGTGGGAACAAGATGGGGTGGGGCAGATGTCCCTCCCACCACCAGAGTACTGAAAGAGGGGGATGTCTGGTGGGCCGCAGCCTCGTTGTGGAGGGCACACATCCAGAAAAAGCTGTTGCCAGAGGAGCTGGGTTGTGGGTCCATAGGGAAAGGAGCAGCAAAGAGAGCCGGAGAGCTGGAGATGGGGCAGAGACAAAGCATGGCAAGGAAACGTGTCTGCTCATCTCCTGTGCTACACTCAGAGCCGCCCATTCCCCAGTGGGGACACAGATGTCCGCAGCCCCGCTGGGAACCGGCAGCTGGGACACACGGAGCCTGAGAAATTCATTCCTGCCGCTGTGCAGATATTTCTGGTAATAAAAATAAACAGAGGGGAAGGACATGCTTCTGTGCTACCATGCCTCCCAGCGGGGACTGCGAGGGAGCAGAGGACCAACGGAGACCCACGAGGGCTGCAAAGTGCAGGCAAACCTGCAGGAAATGCACACGTTAAAATAAAGTTTTCCCCTTGAAACTTCCTCAGGATCCGCGCAGTGGCACAGCTGGAGCCTGAGAGCCTGCGTGCTGCTGCTCTTCCTGGTGCTGAGCAGTGGCAGCACCGCACCAAACTGATGGACCTCAGCTTCAGTGTGAGCTCAGAGCTGGGGAATCGGGTTCTGATCTAAAAACTGCAGAGATCTCACCAGGATTTGATCTTGGGGTTCTTCTTCAAAGCCAAAAAGCACCAGTTGCAGTAACGCAGCATCTCCAGCGAGCTCCAGCAACCGTCCAAAAATCCGAGCACTGATATATTTAGCATCGCCTGCAGAAACAGCAGAGATGGTTTTGCTGTACGCAGCCAAGACAGGGAGAGCACACAGTTGGTGTACAAAGGCTGTAGCTGTTACTGCAGCATATGAAAAGAATCAGGGATGGCTGGAACGGAATGTGCGCGCTGCGGGACACAAACATGGGCGCTGCTCCGGCCGCTGCACAGGGAGACACAGAAAAGGAGAAATCACCCACAGGAAACACTGGCTGGCAAGTACGGGATGTGTGGCTGAGCTTACAGCTAGCACAGCCCTGTGCCAAACCCTGCACACACTGCGCTCAACAGCCCCATTGCAGCCACACATCTCTGCTCCTGGAGAGACTCAAACGGAGCGCCCAGCCCAGGGGGGGCTGCGGGGGGGATGGGTGCCAAACGTGGGATGGTTCTGGTTTTACTGCGACCAGCGCTCCCTTACTGCAGCATAAAGAAGAAACACGCTGCATCCCAGACGTAAATTGACATACTGTTTTTATTGCACAAATTTCCCCTAAAATTGGGAATGGTTATTATAATACAAGTGCACATCTTGAGAAATATATACAAAAACAGAAGAGATAACATGTATGTACATTTTACCCAGCATTTTACAAGTACCACCATCTAAATAATTTAGAGAAAGCAAAAAAATTGTCATAAAACATCTATAATAACTAACAGAGAAAACATAGGCAAGGGTAAAATCCTTTCTTTTAAATACTTTTTGTTCTCAGCAGCCCCGTGTTTGCCAACTGCAACACAAACAGATGTGCAGATCCGTGTGCCTAGAACACTGAGTTTTCAGCCCGAACATTAAGACATGTTAATGGAGATTGTAGTAGTGGGAAAAAGAACCCAAACACGTTAGTTTTCTATTCACATGAAACAACTGCGGTGCAATTCTAAGTTCCGGTGCTCCAGTCCCCTCCTCGCACTGCCGCAGGCGGACGCACCGCGCTCTGCTCGTACCTGCAGCCTGCAGCCCCCGCAGTACACCGAGCCGTGGGGAAGAGGAGAGCGCACACTGCACAGTGAGCACATCCCCAGGGCTGCCGGGATCTCGCTGCCCCCCCCGCTGTCCTGGGTCAGAGCGAAGAGCCAAAGCTCAGCTGCTGAGCTCCAGCCTGTATTTCATTGCAGATGTGTTGACACAACCGGGCCCCGACATCCTGTGCTCGATCCAGAAGCCAGATGTGATGCAGTTGTGTGGTGAAGGGAGGACAGTTACCGGACAGGGAGAAATGAGTCCTCGGATCGCACAACAACACGAGCTTCTTCCCTGCAGCAGTCAGCACTGGATCTTATATACAAAGGAGCTTCAGATGACACTGCCTGGATCCGAGGTGGCGTTACGCGCTCATGTAGGCTCAGTCCTACGTGGAAACTCAGGGGGTGCCCGTGCGGCTCTTCCCTGGAACGAAGCCCTCAGCTGCAGGCTTTGAATGTTGCTGAAAACACCCTGGGTGAAGCCTGGCCCCAGCAGAGGAAGGAAGGAGAGTTTTGACAGCAGTGGGGCAAGGATCTCTCCTATTGTTTTCAAGTTTATAATAGATTGTATTTAAAATAACTCCGCAAACAACAATAGAAGGCGTGCTATACTATTGAGAATATGATTACAGAACGCTGTATTTATAGAAGTGTTGATGCAGCTTAGTGACCGAGCGAACACACACCTCCTGCTTCTGTGAGTAACCCACGAATCCCGGTATACCGAATGTAATCAGTGGAAACAGAACCTAAAATCAGCGACGTTAATTGGCTGCTAGGACAAATAAGCAAAGAAAAGTCTATAATGAAGTGTCCAGTTAAACTGAGGTAGTAGAGCCTTTGAAAACATCGTCCACCTACCGCTGTATATTTACATTACTTACACCAGACTGGTTCCATCAGCTATTCTTACAACTATTGTATATACAATGACAAAACAGTGATGGCTGAGTCAAGGAGAAATGCTGAGATTAAAATAAACAACATTTCCTGCTGGTAATTGCACAAGTGAGTAGAAAAGGGATTCGAGCCATCTGCATGGAGGGGCTACTCCGCCCAAAAATGGCTGGGTTCTTCTATGCTATGGTGCCATCAACGATCATTTCTTTTAGAAGGCTTTTAAAAAATAGATCAATTAGTTACCTGAGCAATTAAGGGTAATAGTCTGTTTGCTTTCTCCCCAGTGCTTTGGTACAGTGACTCCCAGCTCATTATCTCAATAGCCGACTGCCTGCTGTAAAAAGAATCGGAGCTGCAAGAACATCATAGGCCACTACAGACCATCCAGAAGTCAGAGGTAATGGTCGTGGTGCTCTGGGGCCTGGGGGGGAACTTCAGCCAACTTCCCCTCTTTTTTTTTTTAACACTTTGATTATGTTGTCCAAAAAAGCATTACTGAATATAAAGCGACACTGAAACATTATAAACACGTAATACTGGGTACGACATCCAGCCAAGAGAGAATCCCCCCGCAGGTGCCTGGTGGCCCTTTCCGACCTCCCCCGCCCCGTCCCCACACACCCCCACCATTTCCTCTCCCCAGGAGAAAGATCATAAATAAACGTTGGAGCTGAGTGCCATTAATGAGCTTATTACAAAACCAACCAACCCCCCCTTTGTTCTTCCTCCGGGAAGCATCCAGAACTCGACTATTACATGAGAAAGTGGAAGTTGTTTACAAATCCTCGCAGCTTGGGATGACAGATCTGGGTCTGAGGGCAGCTGCTGCCTTCGCTTTGTAAGTTTGCAATTGGCAGCAGCATCAAATATTTCTCAAAGCAGTTCTTCCTTGGGTTCCCCAGGATAAATTACAGTGAGCCATTGTGGCAGAAACTGGTAAAAAATGCACATCTTCAGCTTTCACCAGAATCCTCACTTTTCTGCAGCTGGAAACTTGGGCTTACTCATTTTGCTGTTTTCCTTCCTTTATCCTTTCTTTTTTTTAATAAGAGATCAAGTGGGAGAGGAAAAGCCTCCAACGGCTTGCATCATGTGCAGTCATATATCATAGAATCGCCGAGGTTGGGAAAGGCCTCCGAGAGCATCCAGTCCAACCCTCCTCCCGACACGGAGATGCTGCAGCTCCGGGAGCAGTTTGTTTCAGTGGCTGCAAAGAGAAAGCAGCCAGAACAAGTTGTCTTCCACTTGGTTTTCAAGGGGAAAAAAAGGAAACGTCTTTGCTCTCTCTGGCATTTTAGAGCAGTATCTGGGCGACGTATGGAGAGTGAGTGCTCGCTACAGCTGCCAGCAAAGGGAGGTCGCTGGATTCAATCCTGAAAGGAAGCAGAAGAGTCGCATTTAATCCAGAGCCGGGCTGAACACGTGCATTGTAACTGCAGCGCCGGCTCAAGGCGCAGTGTTTGTACTTGGGCTGTGAGTGTGCGCAGCTCAGAGAGGCAGAACATCGCTCCAGTAACATGGAAGGCACTGACGCTTCTCTCCCAGCGCAGCTGGGTTACAAACTCCAGCCACCAGCCTGCTTTTAACACCCCCTCCAGCCGTGTCTGCTCAGGCTGACTGTGGCAGCTCCGCACCGCCAACGCCGCGCACAGGGGCAGCAAAATGGGGCACTGCAGACGGGGGGAGGAAAGCAGCAGATCCCCTCCTACCCTCCGAGAGCAGCTGCACAGCCAGGCACAGGAGCAGAGCACCAGACTCAGCCACGTCTGCAGCTACCAGGGGGCTGTGGCACAGATGCTCCCTGCCCCAGCTCCACACGTGCTCTGTGTGCCTTCCTGCTCACCCCGTTCCCTGCACAGACATTCAGAGCCCTCCTATAAACACCCCGCACACAGCTGCTCAGCTGTGCCCCATGCACGGAGAGGCACAACGTGCCCTGCGTGACACTGACAGCGTTTGCTGCCCGTAGGGAAAGTCAGCCTAGAGGGCTCAGGTGCCCTCACTGCGTGGTGATGCCAAACCAACTAAGGCAGGACCAGCTGTACAGTGCTGAGCCCACTGTGGGGGGCCAAGCAGCAGCCAAGGAGAAGCCTGCAGCCGTGGCTGATTTGTGCCACTGCTCCAAGCAGTCTGTGACCGTACCCCAGCACAACGCCCAGCTCCTTGACATGAACTCTCATCTGGCCCTTGAGATATTCAGACAGCATCTTGCTTTTGAAATAGAGCTCCTGCAGCCGATCCTCCAGGTGCATGACACACTAGAAAGCAATGAAACATCGTGTGAGGGACAGGACAGCACTGCAGCCAAACCACACTAAACCAGTCTTAAAGCAGAACAGCACAGCCATACTGTTCTCAAGTCATGACTATAAGAGTAATTAGTAAGAAACTGGCAAATTTTAATTGACCAGCAAGGCTCCCGCTTTTGATGCTTTTGATGCCTTTTAAATCAGAATTAATGTGACAGCTGTATTGGTTGCAGAGCAGTGCTTAAACAGACATCTTGGACAGCAGCATCAGGAGATACACTGCTGAGCAGAACTGTGACTACAGAGAAGTAAACTTGGCAGGAGTCTGTGGCATCTTTAGCCTACGAAGTGAAAGGACGCTTTAAAACTCAGAGGCAACATCTCCTTGGTCTGACTGTGTGGTGCCTGAGCGAGAGGGTGATTTGAGCAGGATGCAGAAGAGTCATCTTAATTTCTCTGTTATTTGTTATTAATTGCTCTGTTATGAGCATGTGATCCAAGACAGGCAGCACAGCTTCACCAGGGGAAGGTCATGCCTAACCAATCTGGTGGCCTTCTATGACGGAGTGGTGGCATTGGTGGACAAAGGCACTGGAATGGGCTGCCCGGGGAGGTGGTGGAGTCACCGACCCTGCAGGTGTTCAAGGAATGTTTGGACGCTGTGTTGAGGGACGTGGTTTAGTGAGACCTACTGGTGATGGGTGGATGGTTGGACTGGGTGATCTTGTAGGTCTTTTCCAACCTTGGTGATTCTGTGATTCTGTGAAAATCACTGCCCCCTCGATGTTCATCCATACTTACAAAGTTTGGAGATAAGTTATGCTTGTAAAGCTGAAGAGTGGAATGAAGCAGGTTAGAGACGAGACTGGAGACCAACACTTCTTTGCCCAGCTTGTTATCAATCATCCGCCTCTGGCTGCTGGCCACCTGCACCGTCCACTTGTCTGTGTCTGCAATAATGCAGACAGCCTCTGCGATCGGCTCATCCAGAACGGGGTGCTGCAAACAGCAAACGAACAGCACAACTCTGAGCACAGCACGACGACGGCCTTCCCACAAAGCAGGGCGAGCTGGGGAGCATCCCAACCCCACCTCCTCCCTAACATGGGAACAAGTGCCAGAATTGCTCTCCATCTGCTGAAAGCAGAGCTGCAGTGTGAGCGAGCAGTCTTAGGATAGTCATCATCAAACATTTTCTTCCAGGTTTAAACTGTGGCACCAGCTGACAACTTTATCTTTTGATATTTGATATAAAGAGCTCTGAATAATGAATGTAGGTTAAAACAAACACTTAAAGTGTATTTTAAACCCTTGAAACTGGAAGCGTCAACAACCCCGCAGGCTTTTAAACGCCCCGCGTTGCCCGTGTGCTTCCAGGGCAGGGCCAGCAGAGGGAGCGAGCACCAAAGCGCTGGGCTCCGCTCCTACAGCCCCGGAGGTTTCTAACAGAGTGCATCTGGAAGCCCAGAACATGTTTCAGGCTGAGCTGCTGGGAGGCACCTCCTTCCAAATAGCCGATCGTTGGGCTGGGAGCTGCGGGAGAACTGGGCCTTTCAGAGCACCCAGGGAGGCTCTCAGGAATTACTGCTCACTAAAGCACTGTGCTGTCACCACGTGTCGTGGTCAAGGCTGGTTTCCCACTCATCTCATGGCCACCAGAAGGGGGTGCAGGAAATAACACTCCCCAGCCACGCTCCCATTCATGTAGGGAAGGGGCTCTGTGCAGAAGGGATGCACAGCAACCTGAGTTCTGTCCATCACTGCACCCTGCGGGCACACAACCAGCAGCAGGCTGCAGTGTTTACAAGGCTGATTTCTCAGAGCCCCATCTTCCCGAGGGCACGCAGCTCTCAGAAGCCTCAGTTCTTGTGCTTAATTGAGAGAGGAGAAAGAAACGATGACCTGAGACCAGTGAAAGCTGAAGAGAGCTGTGCCAGCAAATGCTTCCGCTTCCTGCAGATCTGTAGGTTTGAAAACATTTACCTCTCCCCACTGTGACAAATACATCTACCAAACACAGCTTGATTACCTGCACAGCGTGAGACAGATCCGACACCAAGCAGTGTCTCAGCTTTTCATCGCTTCCTATGCCTTGCAGAACGAAGTCGGGCACGTAAGATGAGCAGTAGCCTCCCAGTAAGGATCGTCCGAAATTGGCAATGCTGGGCTGGACCGAGTTCACTTCAACCAGTTTTGACCTGCAAGAAAGGCGCATCAGAGAGATGTGCAACAGAAAACACCAAATTCAGCTTACGAAGAGGTTGCAGCCTCACATTCCTCATCTCTATTCCTACTTCCATTCAAGTGCTTTCTATAAAAAATAAACAGTTTAAGGTCAGCTTCTGCAGTCAGCCCATTGTGGAAAAAAAGGCTACGAGCCAAGATCACAATGCACAATTAATATTCTTTTCCAGACCAGTGATCTCGCCATATTCTTTTACAACCACTGAGCTCCAGAGACACTTTTCCAACCACCGATGCCAAGTTAGCCTACATTCCTCCAGACATGTGACATGGGAAGAGGCTGCATCTTTTCTGGGCTCTCTTACAGCCGAATGGCACTTACCCAGGAAAAGGAATCTCATATTCTTCTGCCCAGTCTTCCTGCTCTCCTCCATAGTAGTTACTGCTTGGTCTGGTCAGCTCGTGACCTGCATCCTCACTTTCACTGTCACCCAGGGCGCTGTCTGAGCTCTCATTTCTTGGAATGTCCCAATCAATTCCCGGGGCCACCTTTTTCTCTGCGCTTTCTCTGTCCCCATGGGGGACACGAATAGAGATTTTCTCTCTTTGGTCCTGCTCAGCAAAGCAGTTTTTGTAGGTCTCCTGTCGAACAGAGTCCATAAACGTGCAAAACTCGCTCGGCGGTTTGCTAGTCTTTGTACACAGCTTTTTAGAAAACTCTAAGCTGCTGCTGTGAGTGAGGAGCTCTGCAGCTGCTTGCCCTGGATGATCATCCATAGTCCGGGTTTCAACCGAGCCATCATCAGTAAAATTGTCATCAAACAGACTCATGCTCTCAGCATTGTACGCGTTTGGATTCCAGCTCTGATGCTCACTAGCAACTTGAGGAAAGGGTTCAGCTGTCCCACAGTCTCTATTTTGGTCCTCAACAGTTTGTTTAGCTTCACAGTTCTGATCAGCAGACACTCCTTCCTCCGCTGCCGGCGGGCTGTGGTGCCTGGCAATTTGTTCCACGACTGCCTGGCTTCTGAGCTCGATGTCTGAGTCGGGTGACATGGAATCTCCGATGAGGAAAGTCACCTTTGTCTGAGCTTCGGCAGCGCTGCAAGGAAATGCATCACAGAAGAGCTTATCTGGAGGCTTCTTCTCCACGGCTATCCCAGGTGACCTCATTGCACCGATCGCCTGGCCGCCCGCTTCCAGCACGTCTTCATTCCTCCACACGGTTGCTGGTGCTTCCAAACCAGATTCTGCCAACGCGCGTTTCTCTGGTGAAGACGACCCTGTGCACACCACGCTCTCCAGCGTAGTGTCCTGGCAGGGTCTCGGCTGATGACCATCAGCAGCATCTTCCTGACCATCGTCGGGAACAATAGTTCTGCTCTCATCTGAAGAAGTTTCCAGCTCCACCTTAGGAGTGTTTTGTGCGTCTTCTCTTTCTTGCTGTGAAACACCTTCTATGTTTTGTGCAAGAGAAATGGGGCATTTGCAGTTCTTACAGCTACAGTTAGGAGCTCTCGCTTCCTCAGACTCCTTCGGCAGCAGGTTACCCCTGTTCTTGTGCACTGTGACAAGCACGTACTCCGATTCTTCTACTTCTCCTTTCTCCAGCGTGGTAGTTATAACAGTTCCAGGCATGACTATGGCTTCATCTTCCCCATTTTCTAGCAGATGCGTCTCCTGAAGTTCCGAGCATCTGATGAAGTAAGTGAGGAAATAAAGCAGCCTCTGCACCAGATCGTGCCTTTTGCCAACCACGACGGTTTTGGCTAATCTCACGGGTGATCCAATAGCCCCATACAAGTCACCTGGAACACGAAATAAAAGACGATTATTAAAATATTATTAAACTAAACCCGTGTAACAGACAGCTGTTGTGGCCATCTTTCAAGGGCAAAGCCCACAGCAGAAAATTACTGAAGTAGGAGAGCGAGGACAGCTATGCTGTTATTCTGTTTTCAGTACAGAAATTTCTAATGAAGCTGTTGGCACCATAAGTAAGATGACACGCTGGCCAGGGGGACATCTGATCTCACATATTAGGGAGCATTTGCACCACCTCACTTCAGTCCCAAGCTCTGGACGCTGGTCCATGTTCCTTATATAGCCATGGGAGAGAGGAAGCATCTGCTCTGAATTACCCTGGACAGTCTGGAAACTGGGCTGAACTTTTACCTACCAAAAGAAAGCTGCAAGGGGACACAACCCTATGCCAAGAATGTAGGCAGCTGTGCCAGGTGCACAGCTGAAGCCAACCTTCTCTTCCCTCCCCTTGAGCTCCCCTATAGATCAGATGGGCTGTTCTGGCAGCTTGGAAGACCAGGCTCCAGATTCACCTGAATTATTCTGGAGGTGTGAGGGCACTGCATGAGTGCAGGGACAGGGGACATGGGATCTGAGAGGCGTTGAAGGCCAGCGTAACAACAGGGGATCCCTTGAGTCCCATCAGCTCTGCCATCAGTCTCCTTGCCAAGAACCTGGCCATCCCTGCCTGCTCTGGAATAGGGTAACCTCACAAAACTTTCCCTTCCCCATCCAAGTGGAAGTTTGTGTGCAGAGCAGGACAACCTGACTAGAGAGCAAGAAGATCATCTTCTCTTCTCTACTCAGCAATTAAAGACAACACAACTCAATCAACTAGGCTTTGAGACCTTACCCAGGTCATGATTTCCTGTACTGTGTCCCTCCTTTGCCCGCTGTGCTCATCGTTTATCCATTTCTCATCAAAAGATGGATTTGTTTTAATTTGCTTTTCTAGAATCAAGCTTATTGATAGCAGCATCCCAAATAAACCAAAATGGAGTTTCTTTACAGAGACAGGACAAGAGAAGGAACAGAATCCTCCATCATCACCAGGGCAGGAGATGTGTCACAGATGACTTTTTGGCTGCCATTTTACAATTGATACTGCCTTAAGAAATTACAGCACATGAAAGAAAAAAAATACCGTGAATACCTCCGAGCCTGAAATACACACTTTTGTTTTGAGTAGGAAAAAAAGCACATAGTTTCAGCTTGGAGGGGGGAAGTAGCACACATCCATAAATATCACCAGGTGTACCCCTTCACACGGCGTAGAGGCGTTTGCCACGTACCGAGCTGTGCCCACAGGGGGTTGTATGGGTGAGTCTTGGCCAGCATGTCCACGCTCTGGGAAGAATGCTTTTCCAGGAAGATCCGTATAGGCGGCTGGCCATTGGGCATGACCGTAGGGACCCAGGCCAGGTGGTTTGTCAGCACTGCAGTCAGGAGAGCTGGTAAAAACCTGCAAGCAAAATGTACAACAGCGTGTCCAACAGACGGCACTTCCACGCTTTACATGGATGTGGGCGGCTAACAAAGCAACGGAGGTCGTTCCTTAGGTCCTCTCCTCCCACGTGTGCAGAGCCCTTTTTTAGCACACACATTTAAAGTAAAATGAAATACTTTAAACTTGTGGCACCTCAGCTCCTCTGTTTGGCAATTATCAGACTTCCTATTTTGCAAGCTCTGTGTTGTAAAACACCTCAAAACCACTCAATTTAGTTCTCTATAAGAAGAAGGTAGCCCTCTGTGTCCCCTGGGACTAGCTCCAGGGAGGCTATGGATGAGGAGGAAGGGGATGTTACTTGCTGTCACACCCGCTCAATAGCTAGGTGCTGTGCTCGTTCATGTTACCGGCATGCAGTTTAAGCACACACGGCTGCTCCTTTTCAAAAATGCCTCTGACACAAAGTTCTTCAATAGCAACAAGGAGGAAGGCAGCTCAGCCACAAAGGCTGTGCTCTTACAAAGGGGTTTTCACTAGCAAAGTAAGCAGGTAAGGCAGAAAAGCCTCCTGAGAAGTGCTCAGGGATTCCCTGCAGCGATGCAGTGCAGTTCCAGCCAGAGCCCTCCCTGTCCCTCCCAGGAGCAGGGCAGGAGCTCAGCCCAGGCTCTCCTGCACCGACAGATGGAGCTGGTGGCTCTGCAGCCAGGGAAGGGAACCAGACAAACCTCCCTGAGCCCCAGATAACGCTGTTTTCAACCACCAGGATCCCTATGGGTTACACTTAGCCCTGTTTCCTGAGCGGAGAGAGCCAAAAAAGGAAAGCAGACTTAAAAACAGACTGCAAAGATACAGGGCTTGCTTCTCCTCCGCCTTCCATCAGTGTAAATCTTACTGCACTGAAAATAAAGCAAACAAGCCCAAGCAAATTACAATTTAAATGTAAATAAGAAGTACAGGACTCATAATGACAGGGACTGGAGGAGGCTCTTCCCAGCAAAAATCTCCCACTGCAGTGGGAACTGATTTTCAGGAAGCACATCTGAACCCCTCACAAACCCCTACAGCTCCACCACGACATGAGAAAGAGCACAAAACCGAGCCCTGGCTGTGAGCTGAGGGAGGGGAGAGGTGACAGAACGACAGCTGGGTGGCGAGGAGCAGAGATGCCACCCCCCATACACCATCACAGAGCTCACTGATGGGCACCCAGCTCCAGCCCTGAGGCGTCTCTGTGCTCTTTTCAGCACAGTCAGGTTTAGCAGCAGGCTGTGGTCAGACAGAACTGCACGTGCTGGGTGCCAAACCTCGCTCACCGTGTGGCAGCTGATCTGGAAGGCTGACGTATTACATGAGGGGTGTGTGCCCCTCACCCACCACATGCTCCCTATGGACGTGTTTCAGACATTTCACCTGTACCAGGATTTACAGCATCACGGGGCAGCAGCACTTAATGAGATGCCATCTCATTGCATTTCTGGTTTCAAACAAGGCATTTATGAACAGTGTTTTGATTCTTTCTCGCTTATTATTACGATGGAGATTTAAAAAAATCCACCATACTGATTTTTTGCAGCATTTTCCATCAAGAAGGTGAATTCCTTCATGAAGCGGTGGCACAGCTGGTTCTTCTCCGGAGTCCCCGACATCATGGTAAGCCAGACGGGCTCCCCGATCCGTGGCATGGTGTACAGGTTGCAAATAGTTGTTCTGGAAAACAAACAAACATCGGAACATTAATGGGGAGTCAACTCTTTGGAAGGGTAGATAACAGCAGGACAAGGGGAAATGGGTTTAAGTTGAAGGAAGGAAGACTGAGGTTGGATGTCAGGGGGAAGTTCTTTACTATGAGAGTGGTGAGGTGCTGGAACAGCTGCCCAGAGAGGCTGTGGATGCCCCGTCCATCCCTGGAGGTGTTCAAGGCCAGGCTGGATGGGGCCCTGGGCAGCCTGGGCTGGTCTGAAATGGGGAGGTTGGTGGCCCTGCCTGTGGCGGGGGGTTGGAGATTCATGATCCTTGAGGTCCCTCCCAGTCTGGGCCATTCTGTGATTCTGTGATTAAACGAAGCAAAGAAGGGCAGAGATCCCCACTCCAATCACTTACTGCAGCACTGAGGCTGTGCTGCCCTTTCTCCCAGCAGGAACCCCCACCCTGCAGGTACAGGTGTGTGTGGCTGAGTTCCCTTGAGCCCAGCAGCGCTCACTGCCCTGCTCTGAATGGAGAGCAGTGAATGATTTTGTTGGGGTTATTTCCCTGCTTTGGCTGAATTTCATTCACAACTCGTAACTGCTCCATGGTTAATCTGTGACTAGAGCAGATTCACGTGTACCTGATTTATAGAAGTGCCCTGAGTTGATCTTTGCTGTACCAAGTGGTGCATCCCGTGTGCTCACACAGGAGGGACCGGGTTATGCTTTAACTCGAGTACAGCATTTGAGCATCAGCTGCCCCACAGCTTCAAGGTTTACACACCTACCCACGCCCTTCTGATTCCACAGACAGCAGAATTCTTAGAACTTTGGCTTTGCAGTAGAACGCCAGACTGTAACCCCTCCGATTGCTGCTGAACTCATCTAAACCAACCCGCAGGTTTGTTTTAAAGGCAGTGCCTACATGATAGCACTCTGCGAACCGACACTTTCATCACACTAAAAAATTAAACCTGAAAAAAAGACCCATGAGGAAATGAGCGACCAGCTCGGGTCTCTCCCCACCTCACGCGCTGCTTTTTCCAGAAGTGGTGCCTTTGTTTCACAAGACGAAGATTTACGTTACCCCAGCAATGCCCAGAAATGCCTCAGATTAACACAGACCCGCGTTGGTCTGAGACTCGCAGCAGTCCCAGGGCTGCTGAGCACGTCAGGCAGGCACACACTCGGGCTGCAGCTGCCAAATTTTCAGCGGTTTCACATTTAAAGTGAAACTGCACAGCAGAGCTGGCACCGAGCGCAGCGCGTGGCTGCGGGGCGGCAGGGAGGGAGCAGCAGGGGTGAGGGTGGGAGGCTAGTGGAGTTCTCTGCCTTGTTTTTGCCTGCATCCAGGCATGAGGCCCCAGCAGAAGGACACAGAGCCACGCTCAGAGGAGGGCCACGAGGGTGCCCAGAGGTTGGAGCAGCTCTCCTGTGGGGACAGGCTGAGAGCTGGGGGTGTTGGGCCTGGAGAAGGGAAGGCTCAGCGAGACCTCCCTGCAGCCTTCCCGTTCTTGAGGGGAGCTTATAACAGGAGGGGAGTGACTTTGCGCGAGGGCAGATAGCTCACAGATGCTCACAGTACCCCCGGCCCAGCCGGGCGCTGCTCCCCATTGCCACTGCAGGCTGCTCTGCTGGGCACACGTGTGTGCGAGGGCAGCGGCACAGCAGTGAGCTGGGGCCGGCAGTGGGGTCATGGGGAGGCAGCTTTGTGTTCACTGCCCAAAGACCGGAGCGGAGGCGAAGGAGGCCCAAATAAAGGGGGAGATCCCAAGCCTGTGAATTTAAAAGCTGGATGAGTTTCAAAGCCCAGACCAAGCATCAAACCCCTCAGACACAGCTGACTGGAGATAAATGTGACAACCTAAAATAAAGCTTATTTCTCCTTCCTATGCAAACTACCCAAGCCGAGCCTCCTGCAGCTAGCAGCTCCACCGCTTCGAAAAAGAGAAACTACTTCTAAACTAAACCCAACACATTAAAATATTTGTTTTCGTTGAAAAGATAGACCGAGTCTTGTGATTCGTTATTTACTATTCTGGTAACCCTGGCTGCATCTGCAGCCGATAGTGTTTCCTCAGAGACAGATCAGATTGCTCTGGCTGGCAGCCAGCAGGCATGTGACTGCAGCATGGGGAACCTCCATGCCGAGCCCGCAGCCGCGCGCACGGAGCAAGGGCAAGGATTAACTGCTTGCCAGCCCTGCGAGCAGGAACGCTCTCCTTCGTCTGGTGAGGAAACAAAACAAAGCCATCAAGCTAATAATAAAAAAGAAACACTATATATATATACACATATATATATAAAGAAAAGCACTGTGTTTTTTTTCCTTCAGTTAGCTAGATTTAAAAAATGCTAGCAGTTAATAATTGTAGTTAACCCTTTCGAGTACCTCCTTCTCTCACTCGCCTTCCCCCAGCATCCCATGGTGGCACACCAAGGGGGCACAGCTGGCAGCAGTCCCTGCTCTCATCGGGCTGCAGTGTGCTTAAAGTGTTTGAAATCTGGAAATCATAGAATGGTTGGGTTGGAAGGGACCTTAAAGATCATCCAGCCCCACCACCAGCTGCCCTCAAAGCTCAGGCTGCCCAGCACCCATCCACAGCCTTGGGCTCCTCCAAGGACGGGGCACCCACAGCCCTGGGCAGCAGCGCCGCCGCCTCAATGCCCTTGGAGTGAAGGATTTCTTCCTCACATCTGACCTTAATCTCCCCTCTTTTAGTTTAAAGCTATTCCCCATTGTCCTATCACTATCAGACACATAAGAAGTCGCTCTCCCTCATCGTTATAAGCTCCCCTCATGCTCCAGGGAGGCTGAAATCAGCATGGGTGGGAGCGAGGGGCTGGGCACTCTGAGGCTGTGGGGCTGCTCACCAATGGGACCGGCAGCTGAGGGAGGAAGCAGCCTCTTGATGAGAGGTGATGGCCTCAAGTTGTGCCAGGAGAGAATCAGGTTAGATATTTGGAGAAACTTAGCGGCTGGGCACTGGCACAGGCTGCCCAGAGAGTGAAGAGTCACCAACCTGGATGTGTTCAGAATGGTGGGGACGTGGCACTGGGGGACACGGTCAGTGGGCATGGTGGGGTGGGCTGGGGGTGCACTTGGTGATCCCAAAGGGCTTTTCCAACCTCAACAACTCTATGAGGCAGCATCCCTGCAGCTCCCCTTCCCCATCAGCAAGGCACTGCCGACCCTGGCATGGTGCTGGGAGCTGCAGTGTAACGACAAAGCTTAGCAACTTCTTGTGCAGCACTTCCAAAAAGAAAAGACATCAGTGGTTTGTAAAACTTACTGCACATCAGTTTGCTCCCTGCCCTCATTCCCTCCTCCCATAGCGCAGGAGTGGGGTTTCCCTGTGCAGGGGGTAAAACCCACTGCTGCTCACAGCACCGGTAAGCTGCTTAAAAACTGCCGGCATAAAGCAGGATGGAATCTGGCTGCCAGGAAGGAGCAGAGGGTGTTTCCCTGGGCCTGCACATGCTGCCTCCTCAGCACTGCTGCCTGCTACGTGGGTACCCATCAGCTGCAGAACCAGCACCGCGTCGGCCTCAGGGACCGAGGGAGCTGAAGTGTTTATGCAAGTACAGTGGCTTATTTCATAAGTCATGTGTCTGCACATCTGACATCCACAGAGAGTTTTAAGCCTTTAAGTCAAGTGATCATAGCCAAATCCATCACCACTTTAGAACACAAAAATTGGTGCAAAATGAGTAATGGCACAAGGGCAGTCCTGGAGCTGGGCACCACATCAATGGTGACTGTGCCAACGGCACCGATCTGCAGCAGCAGTCAAGGAACACAGCCATGTTACTGCTTTGAAAGCCCGTCCTCACCAAAACATTTCCAAAAAAACAAAGTGCCCACAATGAGTTAAAACTGCACAGGATTACGCTTTAGAAACGGCAACCCACTGAAGTCAGCACCCTTCTTCCCTCCAGCAGAATTTGCTTAAGAGGGTAGAAATCAGCACGAGTTTCAGGTTCAGCAAAGGACTCGGGCTCCTGACTTCCCCGTGACTCCAGCAGGGAAGCAGGCACCCAAGGAGATAACAACAGCCTAAATGGGTTCGCTGAAGCTGTGCCAAAATGTCTTTGCATCCTGTCTTCAGTGCTTAAAGATCCCTTTTTCCCCCTCGTTGCACAGACACTGCATTGCTGCACACTGCAGGCCCTGCACAGCACTGTGAGGTCCTTGCAGCTGGGATGGCTCCCGGCACGCTGCGACGAAACCAGCGCATCGCCCAGGTCTGCTGCCCCAGGAAATTCGGTTATTCGGCATTAAACTGGATTTAATTCACCTCGTTACGCTATTAAAGAGTAATATTTATATCACCATGGAAACCTCTGCATAAAACTGGTCGTTCCACACGGGGTTACGCAACCAGCGGGTCATGTGCGCGATCGTCCTACAAAGGCTGGGGCGAGGAGTGCCAGCCCAGGGGACGTGACTGCCCTGCCCTGCCCTGCCTGCCCAGCTGCAGGCTGCCAGGTGAGCTGCTGGCACCACGGCACGGCTTTGCTCATTGCCAGAGCAATGAGCCGTGGGGCAGCTGGGTGGGCCGGCAGGCTCAGCTCTCCTGTGCCCAGCTCTGGGTACCCACCCCTCCTGTCACTCTGAGAATGTTTAACTTGGAAGGAAATGGAGAACGTGCAAAGTCCACCAAGTGGGGGGGAATGTTTTGGGGGGAGTTTCGAGGAAAGCAGCTGGGGGATGCTGCTATCAGGGAATGGGAATGCAAAGAAACTGCTCAATGAGAGGAGGGGGAGGGCAGGAAGAGCAGAGCAGAGGGAAGCCCGTGGCTGCTTGGAGTTGCTGAACTCGTCTCAGCCCCCTGGGCAGAATCTGCGGCTCCCAAAAGTTCCGTGCACCCTCTGCTCGGCTCCTGGCACAGCTCACCCCATCCACGTGCTCTGCCGCGCCTCCTGTCCCTACCCAACACATCCCCTGCACTTCCCTGGGGGGAGGGCCTACCAATACAAACAAATCAAAAACATTCAATGCCTTTCCCCTGAAACACCACCCAGCCCATGGTGCTGAACAGAAGAATGGGGGAGCCCTCAGGATCCTTCCTGCTGGGTCACATAATTCCAATATCAGAATTCTCTGGTTTAAACATCAGCACATTGTCTGCTGTCATGTCTTTAAAAAGGAGCTCTGTGCTGGCTGTGTAAGGAAGCACCCTGCCACTCCCATCTGAGAGGGGATGAATCACTTGAAACAGATGGATTTCATTTTATTTCCCTCCCCATTACTTAAACTATGGAAAGAACATACAGTTAAATGTCAGGGATGTGCTTATCTGCGTTACTACGTGTATTAACTGCTGACAGAGGCTCTCTGCAGGTACTGATAGCAAGAGATTGCAACAGTGCATTTTTCTGGGTGAAGAAGATAGATCTCCTTCCCAGTACTGGTTATCTGAAACTCATTCAGAGAGAAGAATTTGGAGTAGGGTGAAGGTCTTGCTTTGCTCACACAAGAAAATACCAACCAAAGGAGCCCAAAGTGGGCTTGCAATTCTCACCCCTCAATGGGTCTCAAGACAAGAGGCTGCTGGGAGCTCATTATCACCTAAAGCACAGAAATCGTTGGTCACTTCTGCTCTGCTCTGGTGGATACGCACACTTGGCAAAACCAAAAACCACAAACAGAGCGGGATGGCCTGCTCTCTCCAGGGTCCCTGGGGTACTTACTTTTAACGGAGACGTTGGATGTTATACACTACATTTCTAGAAGAGAAAACATTTTCCTTTTGAGATAACACCTCCAAAGTCCTGAAAATCCTGCACTAAGGAGGAGGACCTTCTAGATTGCTTAAGTGCTTTTGAAGAAACAGTCACAAAAGATACGAGAGAAACTGCTCACCTGAATTCATTGAGGGCATCAACAATTCTGTTATATGCCAAACTCCGCTGACTGGCATCAGCTGATCTACGACTCATTTTCATAGCCTTGAAAACAATCATTAAACAGATAAGTAACACCAGACATAGCTACAGAAGCCCAGAAAATGGAAAACAAAGTCATGTGTTTGACTTTATCTGTCATGCAACCAGTCATGCAAATAGTTTTTTTTAAGTGATAAAATGATGGTACAAGTGCCAGCTTTCCTTTCTGAGAAAATATAGGTGAGGCACATGCCTTCACAGCCTCGTTCTCCTGCGCTTTTCATCATTAAAGGCATAACAAGGGTCAAAGTTTTTACTGCAGTGGCCAAGTAACCACTAAGTATTTCCTAGAAGAGAGATTTGAAGCAAATCTAACCACATATTTGAAAGTTTCCTACGTATCAGAACCAGGGGCTTAAGATAAAATAAATAAAAATGGAAAGCGAAAAGCTTGATATTTATTTACAGTCTGGAATATCCCAGAGATAGGCTCTTATCCTGCAGTCCCCACTGCTCAGATACAGCTGAAGCAGGGAAGTAAAGGAGGACTTGAAAGCACCTTTCTCCCTTTGCTGATCCAGAGCTTGCTGGGAGCCGACGCAGCCTAAGGCCTGATGTCATTTCAGCAGTCTCTGTAGCATAACACAGCAGTTCTGCCTGCGCTCTGTGCTGTACTTTAGCAAGCAATAGGAAGCATCAGAGACGTTGTGGAGCACAGATCTTTGCTGGTGCAGTTTCAATATCAGGCAGAAAGTTGATCCCACTCTTGTAAACAAGTAACAGGAGTTGGAAATGAAATCTGAAAGGGCTGAGGGGGAACATACAGCAATGCAAGCAAAAGAATCAGAAGAGGCTGTGTTTACCTGTTCTATTGCACTCTTCAGTTTGTTCATGTGACTCTCAAAAAGTGGGAAGTGTGAGAAGAAGAATTCATTAAACTTGTTGTTTTCATCTTCATCTCTTGAGAGTGAAAAAATAACTCCAATCGCTATCTTCTTCTTCCTAACAATTCCTGGGCTAGGACCAGAGCTGTCATCTGACAAGTTAAAGCTTTCATCCATGGACCTTGAAACGTGGAAAAAATAGAAAGTTAATGCAATCCACTGTTTGAAGTTGTACCTTGGATTTCCTGTGTCATTAAATTTCAGAACATTTAACTTCAACGGACACCTTTTGTTTGCACATGTTGTCAAATCAACACCATCGATAACCGCTCTGCAGTTCTTCAGAAGCAGCCATTAGCCAACCTGCAGACAGACAATCTGGAGCCAGATTCAAAGCATCTGTGGGATTAGAACACGGTATCCTCACTCTCTCTTACTTCTGCCAAGAATTTGAGTAGGATTTTAGGGCTTCTCATCCTCAAAAGTACAGCCTACAGGTTTGGATTTTGGGAAAGGTTGTGCAAAAGGCCTCGAGAAAATGGAGACTACAGAGATCAGGTGTCGAACTACTGCCTGACATACACCTTGGTAAATACACCACAGGAAGAACAGATGTGCATACACAGGGGTAGAATCAAGCTGAAAACAGCGGAAAACTGAGGGAAGCAACCAGCACTATGAATCCCTGCTCACCATCGAGGGAAGACCCCGTTCTCCAAGCTGGTCGTCTGGCTGCGCCGCCAACGCCTCTGGTAACTGCTGGCACAGCTTTTGTTGAACGAGGAGCCCGGGGATGGAAACGGAGTGATGAGCAGACTGCTAAGAGATGCTGCAATAATTAATAGATGTGTATGTAAATCTCTCCGGAAGAAAGAATATTTGGAAAATAATACCAGCAACTCAACTATGCCCCTGAATATAAACTGAATGTAAACAAAGCGCCTTCCCTTTTGCTTATCTACGCTTCTCATCTAAAAATAATCAGTCTGTAACAACATTAGCAAGCTATACAAGCACTGCAAGGGTGGGACAGTCTTGCAGCTTTATATAATAAGCAGCACACAAGCTGCACCTTGCTCATCAGCCCTGAGTATTGGGAAATAAATTCTTTGTGGAAAGGAGTAATGCTAAGAGCATCTTTAAAAGCCTTCCCAGCCCTACCCCCAAGTGCCCAAACCCCAGAGCAGGGATGGAGGTGGCTGGGGGGCACTGGGGATGCTAGCTCATGTTTTACCATTAACATCCTCCTCAGTTTGGTAAGGAGATGACAACAAGCACTGCTTGGAAATGCCGTCCACTCATTTCAATATTTAATTTGGCTTGCCTATTTGCAGCGTGCTTTAATAAATCACACTGCTGTTCAGATGGACTCCGAGAGGCTCCTATGAAACAAACACACTCAGTGCCTGAGGCAGCAGTCCCATGAATGCTTATATGGAACAAAAAAATGACCACGTTTCAGCACAGAAAGTCACTTTATGATGTCTGTATGTCTCAGTAACATGACAGATGAGCATCTAGTGACTATTACTGAATGTTTTCTGAACTTATAGGGTTAATGGAACTGACATTACCAGATCTCGCTATACCGCTGTCTCTGTCCTCATTCTGCTCCCTCCCAGGCATATCCATAGGGTTGCTGTGAACTGTAAAACAAGGAATACCAATTAGCAGGGGAATATACAGTTCCTTTCTTGTTTGCCGATCTCCATGTAATTAATGAAACAAAAACATGCTCATTAATTCAGATCAACAGCACTGCACAAGGCCATCACCAAGAAAGGCTGCTTAGCTGAGCAAGCCAAAGCACTGATTTGAAAAGCTCGTGTGAAATTTTCTGAAGCCCATATATCTATTTTAGTCCAAATTGCATCAGGCTCACATTCACTGTTTCTTTACATCAATAGCTCTCAATGAAGTTTTACTCCACTCAAAGGATGTTCACCACATAGCTCAGAGTATAGACAAAAAAAATCAGCACTCCATTCCTCTAACAGCATTCCCAGCTATGATATAATTTTACAAGGATTTTACAGTGCTGTCTTGAAGAAAATAAATACTTTTAAACTGCAAGCAGTGCATTGGTTGTTCAACAAAGCCACAAGCTGTCCAGAATCACAGTCTGCATATACAGAAGATCAAAAGTGTATCAGGCCTAACAGCCTCTACACGTGATGTATTTTACAAACACGCCTGTGAAATAGAAGCTACTCAGCCATGGAAATAAGACTCATCTAATAAAAGCAAGAGACATCCACTTCATATCGGCTTAGGTCAGCTTTAATTGTTACAGCTTGCTGGAAGCGAATCCAGATGAAAATAGCTCGATGCTACTGTGACAAATTACTTCTAAAAAGATGAAATCTTGTATTAAGAAGTTTATAAAACAGAGAAACCAGCCAATCAGCCCCAGAGAGGGCTACTTAAATACCTGCTGTCCTCTGCATCCAAAAAGATAAGGGAGCAGAGCTCGCTGTCTGCTCTGTATTTAAAAATGTAAGTCTTATTTCCAGGGCAGTGCTACCAAAGCACACGTGGCTGTCCCAGCAGCTAGACTAGGCACACAGCACAGCACACAGCACACTGCAAACCTGCAAAGAAAGAGGCGCTCCGGATCAGGCGGAGCGGACCTTGTTCAGAGAATGCCCGCCTGGGGCTGCAAAGCTGTGAAAGACCTACATGGCAAAACGTAAAATACAGATGAAAGAATGAGGTTAGTAAAGCAGAACAGTTTGTAGGGAGGGGGCCAGGGCAGGGAGAAGATACAAGCCAACATAAATGCAGAGTAACGTTCGCAGGAGAACAGCTCTTACGCTTAACAAGAACGTCGATTCAAGGAGCATGGCTCACAGTGGAACTACACACTACTTATGACATTAAAATAATAGACAAAGCTTTACACCATTTCCCATACAAGGACGGGGCTTCTGTCCACGACCTTTATTTATTTTTATTTTTCTGAGTTGAAAATGATTAATTTATGCAGGCTCCGAGCCCAAGCTGATCACAAACAGGAGATTCATGGTGGAGGACAATGTTTGTTTTAACATCACACTGCGGGGTGTCTGAGCAGTGCTGTCACTGAGGAGGGGAGCAGGCAGACATTGCTCTTGGTGGAACCAAGAGAAGACGCCAGGCTGAAGGAGCTGCTCTGAGAGCAGTCAGTGTGCTGCATCAGAGAAATGAGCATAGAGAAAGCACAAAGTTAGCAGTCTTCTTAGTGGCTCGTACTGAGAGTACTATGGGCTGCAGGTATCCAAAGGAAGGAGTGAATTTACTGCACACAGAGCTGGGTATTCTAACAAGTTAATTGCTAGCCCCTCTGCTGGACTGGAAGCTACTGATCACGCCAGGTTTACTGATCATAGAAAACACGAAGATTGCACTTCAGCAGAGCTCCCTTCCATTCTCATGGGCCTCCATTCCTCAGTAAAGGAAGGGACATGCCTAGAGCTTCTTTTCTTTTCGTTTTCTTCTTTATCCAGCATATCTAGAGAAGCAGCTTATAAATAGTTCCCAACCAAAACACACAGAGCCTCCTCCTGCCGCAGGCTGGCAAGGGCCAGTGAGTCAAAAGCAGTCTTTGGCATTTAACACCGTTGTCAGAAATGCTGCAGTTACAGATTAACTTCTTCGCCTACTTTACCCATGGTCCCCCATGTGCCAAAGAAGGAACTGTAAACAAACATTGCCGAACAGAATGACAAGGTGTGCAGCTCAGCTTCCAGCATCCTCCTCCTGCAGGCACCTCCTCCCTCCCTGCTGGGTGCCCAGGTGCCACGGGCAGCTCCTGCATCAGATCCAGCCGGAGAGCTCCAACAGCTCCACGTGAGCTCGCAGATTACATGATGTAACAAACACTTTTGCCAGCACAAACCACAACAAAACCTTAGAAGTCGATGAGTAGGGTTCCCATCTCACAGGGGAGAAGTCAGCAGGGAGGAGGGAAGCAGACGCCTGCGCCCAACAACAATTAGGACCACGTAAAAGACAGAAACCCACTAACAAAGACATCAAATTCACTCCATACTTCCAACCTCAGAAAAGTACATTTGGCAACGATATTCTGGAAAGTGTAAGAAGAAATCCCTTCTTCCACCTACCATAAAAGACATCTTGTTTGGAAAGCAAACGATCTACACCAAGTGGAAGGCAAGACGTGCTCCCATCCGAGCAGTGAAGTACAGTATCTTTACTACTGGATTTCACATTAGGAAAAGTCAGCATCCTCCACTTTGTTACCTAATGCTTGCAGAGCCTTGACCCACAGCACTCCCACAAATGCTGACAGCCAGAGACTCCAGATGGTTTTTCAAGACTGCTTAGCTTCAAGATCAGACCAAAGAAACAATCTGTCTAATCTGATCAAAAACTGAAGTGTAACTGTGCAAGGTTAACTTAGCACGGAATATACAGCCACATGTGCTCAGGTGGCCAGAGCACAGAACAGAATGGAAATTATTAACAAAAACAAAAATGGGGAACTAAGCCAGGCAGAATCAATCCTGCCTGATCTGAGATGGGGTGCTCAGGAAGTTATACAGATTATTTTCCAACATTTTCTGTATTTGAATTGACATATATTTAGTATTTCCCTACGGAGTTTTATACACGCACATAGAGCTGCATATAATTAAGCCATGATAATTCTTTGAACTGCCTAATTTCTTCACCTCTTTTCCAAATTAACATTAATTTTCTGTTAAGATCTTAGCTTCCCTATTTTTGCACTTGATTCTACTTAAGACTTTCATACTCTAGAGCCTGTGGTTGCTCAGTTAAAGATACCAGGAAATAAAATCTGTTTGTAATTACCTATATTCCCAAGAAGTCCGTTCATAATCGTAATGTGGTCGGGCTTTAATGTATTGCTGTCTTGATTAATGAACTCAAGACTGTCCTGCAACCTAAAAGACCCAGAAAATAAAACACACAACAAAAACAGTGATTTGTATTTCAGTAAAACACAGTGTCACTATATTAAGGCTCAGATAGAATGGACAAGAGAAGAATGCAGGCTTACAATGCCACATTCTGAGCTGGGTCAATTAACACATACAGAATTAAACGCTGAACAGTTCAAAGCCAGATCTGCCTATATGCAACAGGAATCATTTCTAGAGGACTCACGTATTCAGACTTCCATAGATGCTGCTTCCAGTGCGAGCTGTGAAAACCTTGCTGAGCATGAGCTGAGGAGGTGAGCTGGAGGACAGAGAGAAAGATGTCAGCCAGAAGCAGTGCCAAGACTGATTTTCAGTTCCATTTCACACCCTTCCAGATTATAATTTACAGCTCTAAACGCAACATAACAGCCTTTTGTGTCCAAAGTGATATCAGAATAACTTCAAAGCAAACTCAGAAATTCCTTTTACCCAACATTTGTGACATTCAGTTCACTTAAAATCAGCACTAAGGATTACATCTTCCGACAAGACTAGAGGTAAAAACAAAAGATCTTACCGGATCTGGTGAATTTTCAACGTGGAGCCCTTATAGCTCATGGCCACAGAGCCAAACATCATCTCTCCAAGCATGTTGGCATCTGAGGAGCACCGAGAGCCCTGCAAAAAAAAAATAATCCACTTGTTTAGAAGCACGCTTCTATCTAAGACAATGTACACCTAAGGAAAATTGTCCTTATTTAAAAGATAAACATGCAACATCTCTCCCTCTAACTCCGTCAAATACACCAAGCTGAACAGTTCACTATGGACAATGCTAGCAAAGAAAGTGATCTTCAAATCGCAGTGCAGTAAACCACTGAAATCATCCAACAAACCTAACCCATCCTGGTGGGAGGCAATCCACGCTGCAGGAAGTCAAGGGACTAACAAGTTTAGAGTACAACTACATGCTTTGATGAAAGAAAACCATTAAGCCTAAACCTTCTATCTGTTGGACAAGAAGTTGCAAGTTCCCTGGTGACCTTATATAGGTTGTGAACTGGAGCCCAGACTTTTCTGACAAAGACTGAGCTGTATCTTGGCCATGGATGGTAGTTTGTTCCTGACGCACCGTTCTGTGGTGTTTCCTGGTACACCTGTGATGGTAGCAGGAAGGAGCTGCAGCACTGCACTGCACCGAGCATCCCCTGCGGGCGGCTGCTGAGGGCTCACTGCAGGGCACGAAGCCTGGCTGCAAGGGGCCAGCAATGCAGGGTCACCACCTGGACACAGTGCTGCAGACACCAACCTGAAATTTAAACACTACTCAAGGCAATCAGCTGCAGACAACGGCTCAGATGACAGCCATCACACTTGTGTGCTTTCAGTGACTGAGATTACCAGCCCTTTATCCTGGGCTGTTTCTTTTCGAGGCTGGCAGCACACGAGGACTGGCTCTCCATTTCTAACTTGCCCTGAGCAATTCAAAATATTGTGGCCACTCACACACGGCGCTCAAACAGCTCACAGGTATCTGAGGTGTGTGATAACTCAGAACACTTCCTCAGAGCAATCCTTCCAAAAAAAGGACCCTGAAACCAGGCACGGAAATAGCCTTGTGTTTGGAAATTACTAAGTGCCATATCTCTGTTTCCCTTATCCAAGCCCCGGACAAGCAGGATCCTCTAGCTCGCTATTTTGCCCAGCGTCAGGCAGCGAGCTCAGAGAGCAGTCAAGGGCAGGGTGTCCACACCTCGGGCTCCTAGCAGGAATGAGGCGTGATATGGAAATGACCACTCGATGTTGCTACTCATGCTAGCCCTCAGAACAAGGACAAGAACAAGGAAATGCTAATCAGCCAAAAGCAGCACACTTGTAGCACTTCTCAGCTTTTAGCTCTTCTCAAGTGCTCTCAATTAAGATGGCAGTACGTTAACAGCCATACTATTAACCTCTGAAATCTGCTATCAGTGCAAGAAAGGGGACAGCTAAAATAGCAATCATAGCTATAAAAACGGGGATGGAATTGCAAAGTTTGTTGGTGTTCGTATGACAAGGCAGAATCCAATGGTTGGCTGGGGCACAGAAACGTCCAGCTTTACTTCCCCAGATTCCACACTGCCTGCTGGTCTGGGTGAACTGGAGTAGGATGGGAAAACCGAATGTTAAAACTGGTCGGTGTGGCTCCAAGGAAGGAGAAGCATGAATGGTAATGCCTCTGGGAAATGATGGGTCTGTCAGCACAACCAAATCCCAGTGTAAGAACACTGCAATTACCACTGCCAAATATGTGACGGCTGTTACTTTTACATCTGCTGCAGATCTCCAATTGAAGAACTTCTTCTGAACAAATGTCAAGACCTTGATGGTCACTTTTGGTTTCAACTTCCTGCTACCGTGCAAATCTAATTCTAAACATGAGGAAAGAAACACTTTAAAATAACTTATTGATTTTCCTTGTCAAGAAACCAAATTAAAAAAAGAAAATGAAAACCAGCTGCTTTCAAATTTAATTACAGAGATTTCCCTTCCCCCTGAAAGGCAGAGACAAGCAATGCTGAAGGCACAGAGTGTGGTACGGTGCGCCCTTGGTCTCCTTCAGTCTGGCATTTCACCTACACTTCATGATGATAACTTCGCTTTGCATAACAGAAGGTGCACGTATTTAATGCAGTTAATAAGGAAACACTGCTGCAACTCAACTCTTCGCCTTTAATTCTGCAAAATAAAGATCACTTGAGACCAAAGTAGAGCACAATCAGCTGAGGAAAGGGGTTAAATATTAAAAACTCAAATGAAAAATAGCCAAGGAGCATCTGGCTAAAAGGCCCATCCCCCAGCACTGACAGCTTGGACACAAACCAGTGCCCTAGGTCATATTTACAAGCATGCATTTAAAAAAAGATGGTAGAATACCAACAAGTGTTTCTTATTGCACACTCACATACCAGAGGTTGTAAAATCATTTGTTATTATTGTTATTTGGAAATTAGATTTTTGAATCTATCACCTCAAGCACTTACTGTTTACTGTACGTAATGCCCTATCAATAACTGAGTATGTATATAAATTAACAATGCTATAGATAAATCTCAAATGTCATGACCAACAAACCAGGGAGACTTTCAGCCCTGAAAACAGACTGACAGGCACAGAAGAGGTAACATTAGAGCAATACTGTGCAAAAACTTGTATTGCACTTTCCAAAGGACAACTAAAAACGCTCACCTTAAGTTCAACACGTACTGAATCAAGGAAACCAAGAACTATATAAAAAGTCCTATTAACATTGTATTGTTTGGACTTCCATTTTATACCATTAAAAAAGCAACAGAAGAACATATTGCATAGCTTCTGAGGCTACAGGATAGAGCAGTTAGAAGATAGGAAATAGCAGGCTGACCGACGCCTGGACAGACTTGCTAGGACCCTTTCATGTACAGCTTGAAAGGAGTGTGGGGAATGCAGTAAATGATTCACAACAATACTCTTTGGAAGACCAATTTAAGCTGGAAGCTTCTTGCACGCTTTCTGAGCCAGACATGGCCACACATCCATTCACTAAGACACTGACTGGGTGATATACATGAGGAAATGAGGACTTCAAATGGAAAACTTTCCACAACTTTAAAATATACCACCATGCCAACCACGAAAATTAATTTCCTTTAATAACATTGACCATTGTTTGCACAGAGGCTGCCCAGCAGGAGAGAGAATTTCAGGATAGTGGGGGAACATCATTTGTCTTGGTCAGACAATACCCAAAGGAGGTTATTCTGTGCTGCAAGGAAGCTGCTAACCACAGCAAAATGCCCTTCCAGGAAGGCAGGAATGGAAAGCAGACCTTCAGCCTTCACCTCACTGAAGCTGTGGAAAAGATTGTGATGAGAAAGAGAAAACAGGAATATGCAGCTCGCCAAATATAGCAAGAGCCAACGTGACAGTATGAAAGTCAGCACTGAAAGGTTCTTCATTTATATCTATGGTAGATTAAGACATCAGTAGTACTGTACTTCAGAATACGGCGCGGAGAGAGCAGCTTCCCTCAAACACACAATTACTTCATTACAAAGAGTGGAAGGGCTTAGTTCTATTTTAGGGTGGCTTAATATAAAACACTTGTGATGCATGGAAGGGGAGATGACAGAAATATATCCGTGTCAGATGACTCTAGCTACTCTCATGGCCAAAATCTCTTATGTAAAATGTAACGCAAGTGCACTGAATCCCTCGTTAAAAAGCTGCTACACAGACTGTCCCCATAGAGAGCATATTTCTGTGGTGCTTCCCTGACATTTAGCTACCAAGTAGAACGAACTCCCTCGTTTCTACCAAGATGGGATACGTGTGCCAAGTGTGATCATACTGAACGAGTGTTATCACCAGGTCATAAGACAGAACAAATGCCTTGGAGGAGCTTCTGCTACTCAACACCCATCCTGAGAGCCCCAGCTGGCTGGTTTTAAACTACAGACTCAAAGCGACAGAATTAAGCATGATTCAGTCAGAACCGAAGCCTGGTTTTGATTGGAAACTTCTCTCCACCACCAGCATTTAATTTTGAGTGTTTTAAAACATTCAGTACCTCACCTGTTGTACGTATTTGACAGTTATACCAAAAAAGGGAAGGGAAGGCTCACCTGATATTTTGGGCATTGTTCTTTTGCATCGGAGAATGAGGAGGTTGAATTGATTGAACTATCCAAAGAAGAAGAGCTATCTCCTCCAGGCTTCAGCTGGCAACATTTCCCAAACACTCGCACCTGAGCATCGCTGCAGAGTTTCTGAAATACAGATGTGTACCACAGTGAGACCCACAGCCAATCACCAATTAGCAACACTGCACTTACCTGTTTAGGTAAGACATTTAATAGCAGAACGGCTCATGCCCCAGGAAAACGTTTAACAGAACATTTATTACATCTCTTGCAGCACGGCTGGAGGAAAGCAAGCTGAGCTGCTTTAATCCTAATGAGCCAGGAGCCAGCAGCTCACTCCAACTCCATCTTCCCAAGCAGCCACCCATCTCTGAAGCTCTACCAGGCTCTTTTTTAGGCCCAGGCTCAGGAGGAAGGATGGCCACAAGAAGGGGCTCCCTGTGCTGTCAATGCGCTGCCACTGCCCACTGGGACAGAGGTGGCACAGCAGTGACATGCACAGCCTGCACCACGATGGTGCCGTGCAGACTGCAGGGATGGGCAGCTCACAAGGTACAGAAACACACAGATCAGGAGTGACCGAGCCTAATAGCCCAGACTTCAGGAGAGATTCACATTTCAGGGTGAAGTGGAGAGAAGAGGTGCAACTTGCAGCTCTCCCAGCTGTTCCCAAGTCCCCCGGTCTTTCAGAACAGCAGCACAGAGGTGACACGTTCCTTTTGCTTTTTCTGAGTGTGTCGTGAGGCTGAGCATGGACAGAACTGAAAACCACAGCTGGTGTTACAGAAACGCCAGAGAAGTTTCACAAAAGGATGGAGAAATGGTCCAAGGGGTGGTTTCTGAAACGTTGTTCAGAAAGTGTAGCAAGAAGGGAGTTATGAGGGCTCAGACAGGGCTGCAAACGAAAGGCAGGGTCATCTGATCTCTGCAGGGACCCTATGCACACAGTATTACAGTACTGGACTGGAGATGCTCCACCACTGCTCGGTTCAAAAACATTTGTCATTTCACCTTCGAATCCCAGCAGCCTCAGCAGAATCAGCACACATGTTAATTAATGCCATCTAGGTATTAGGCAACCCTCTGCACCAAAAGATCTCAAAGGACTTTCCGCGTGCTCATTAAACTTCAAAACACCCACGCAAGGTTGGGATTATTTACATTTGCTGGTGTGCAGCGCTGAGAGACAGAAATAGTCTGCACCACTTCACATTACACACTAACTGCCCCGAGACTCTCTCCATTAACGTTTCCTACTCAATCACCAAACCAGTAAGAGCAAGCTGGAAGCAAAGAAAACTGGAAGCAGGGTTCAAAGGACAGATGGAAATGCAAAGTGCTATTCCATGGCATGGCTTCATCTCCAGACTCACAGGCTTACATCACGAGGTCCCACTTCAGGCAAGAATATAAGCATGTTTCAATCTTTAACAGCTACCAAGAAAAGGAAAAGGTAGAATAGGGAAAGGGTGAAATCCCCAGTTCTGGAGGGTGCTAACGCTGCACCTCTGCTCAGCCATCAGCCGCAGCTGTACACAAGCAGGCTGCCCACACTGTTGGAAGGAGGCAGGTTTTGGCAGTGGGAATCCCATGCCTCTACCCCAGGCTGTGCAGGTTGATGCTGTGTTTTGGTTTTTTCCATCGTGTGGTTTTTATTTGGGCCAAACCGTGGGCAGACTTAGGCAAAACAGTGGAAAATGTCGGGGTTTACTGAGCTCCACATGGCAGTCTGCACGGCTGCTCCAATTATAGAGCTGCTGCCACAGACAGCCTTAAGGAAAAATGTGCAGACAAATCAGCAATGCTGTGGCAGAGGGGAAGGAAGCATTCGCCAGGCGCCGAGTCCTGTGCTTTACTGACATGTAATGCCCTCCCATAGTAGTATCCTCTCATTGCAACATACTGGTGAGTACGTTGAATTCATGCAATATGTAGATTTGCTAATGCCTCATATCTGCAGCTCGAGCACAGTACACAATGGCTGGAACATGTGAATGATAATCATATGACTTCAGTAGGAACTCGTGAACTAGAATTGCATTTTATCTCTGACACAAACAACAATGTCCCAGGCTAGGCAAGCATCATGTGATAAAACCACATAAAATCCACAGGGTTACAGCAGCTTTTGCAGGCAAACCACATTTCAGCTTGCATTTTTCATCTGATGTTGAAAGTTCCCTCTAAAATCTACTATTACAACCGAGCTTCCTTCAGAATGCAAAGCCAGTAAATGCATTTCTACTAGTGCAGCATTTTCTGTGCATTAAAAGAATAGGCTGAGTTTGCAAATTACTGACTTCAAATTCATTTTTCCTCCTCCTGCATTTTTCTGCAGAGATCCACCAGGGAGTCTGGCATCTTGAGGCAGCAGCTGCCTAATTTAAATAGGGAACCAGGAAAATGGTCATTTGGTATTTGCAGTGGTATTTAATGAACCAAGACTCCTGTAAGAAGCCAGTAAAGGAGGCCAGGATCTTTCAGATACCCAGCTTTTCAGAGCCTTGCACATAAAATCTCACCTAAAATGCAGAATACTAGCAAACAGTGGTTGTTGCACTGCTAAAAACATCTCATGTGCTTAAGCATAACCAGTTGGTCATTAAGATCAAGCACCTGCAATGTCCCTCTCCTCCACAGTTACTAACTACGAAAGGTCAGTGCAATTTTAGATGCACCCAGACAGCATGCAATAAAGGAGTGGGGTTACTTGCATTCCTGTATAACATCCGAAGCACATGCAAGGTGGAACTCCAAAAGTAAAAACACTAACAAAATTATTTCTGGATTGGATAAGGAAAATTTTCTAAGCCATGGGTTTTCTTTGCAAGTGCACACAGTTGCAATAACACACTCTCTAGGCACACAGCTGCTGGATGCTGCGGGCACTGCCGGTGCCATGCTGCTTTCCCTGTGGTGACCATGCTCTTTGTTCTTCCTCTGCCAGCTCTCTGCAGATACTGCCCAGCTCCAAAGACTTTCCGACAGGCACAGTTCTTACATTAGAGGTCATAATTTGCTGGAAGACATGGAGACCTCCCAGGTAGTTCTGAAGAAAACATACACTGGATGGCCTTTATAGTAAAACAGTACAAAGTAGGTTTCTGCTCCTGGAATCTCTTTTCTCCACCTCTATCAGCAAAAACTTTTAACTCTTTGCCACCAGGTCTATAAATTCCTCAGTAAGTGGAAAGAACACACACACAGTGCTATGCACAGGAGGAGGAATTTCCACTGAGCAAGTTTGGGTTTGGGGATAACAAGACAGTCAAGAAGAGCCTAGTGCATTGAACTAATGCCAGGCTGTGAGCGTGCGTGTTAGGGGCTGCGAGTGACAGAAGGAAGAGAAATGTCATCGTATGTTTTACACTCTCCTACCACTCTGTAACAGCTGGTGCTCAAATATCACTCTGGTGGTGGTTATGGAGAAATATGTATTCAAATAAGGTTGCCACTATTTGGGAGCACTGTACCCCGTTTCCAGAACAGGCTGTTAAGCAAAGGGTAGCTCACACAGCTGAAATATTACTCCAAAATTGATAAATCTTCTGCTTTATTAATATGTGTTGGGCTGAATGTGTAATTAATATATGCATCTGTCTAGGAGTGGGCACTCTTTCCTTCCCTTACAGGGCTGCTGTAAAAATCCAGGCCTCTCTCTTAAAGGCAGAGGTCAAGAGCTACTTTCTCACTTGATTTCCAGAGCAGCCAACTTCCTCTATTACTCACAGGAGAGTGAAAAAAGTAAAAAGACAAGCCACTGCCGCCTCACTGGGGTTCTCTTGTTCCTGTTCCTGTGCACAGGACAGGCAGAGTTGGAAGGGAGGGCTGGGTCTGAGCTCCTTTCTGCTGGTGCCTTTATCTGCTGGCCCTGCCCCTCTGAAAACCTGTCCACTGCATGCCAGATAGGGACTGGAGTCTCGATTTCACACAACTCACCTAAAAGCAAAAGGCTCACTATCCGATTACTAATCCCTCAAAGCAATTTGCTGCTCAACATTTATCCAGTGCTGTAGTATATTGGAGCACGCGGTTAATCCCGGCTTGTTTAAAACAGCATGCCATTTTTTTTACTTTGGGATAAATATGACATTTGGAGTGAAAGAAACTGCCACACTAGGAGATCAAATATCATATGACCTTTCAGTTAAATAGTCCCAAAAATAAAGACGACGAGGTTACATGTTAAAGGTGACCCTTTTGCTCCCCAAATCTAAGCCCATGCTCTTTTTTGAGGCTGCACCTCTAGATCTCAAACTCTGTATCCCTGGTCCTCTCTCTCTCTTCCATTTCTTCCAAAAAGAGCCATAGATCTTGAAAATTGCCTTCTGTTTCTGGGTGCTGGAAGGAAGACACAGTCCTCTTCCCATTCTTCTCCTTTCCCCCTTCCCAGCCAAACCAGCTCTGAATCTGGCCTAAGCACAGTGCACAGCTCAGCTCTCGCTTTCTTCTCTCCTTCCTCTTCCTCCCGCTCCCTCCACACCTTCCCCCAGGCTCTCCTTTTGACTTAGGAAATCTTTCCACTTAGTACAGTCAACCAACATCTTTCTGCAGTCCCCAGCAATAAATGCTTCCTTGTCATGGACAACACAAAAGGAAGACAAGCAGTTAAACCAAACCGCTAGAAACTGAACTCATTCGGTTGGAAGCAAGGTTCCCCCCCAGCTTCTCCCATTTCCTCCCACTTCTCCCTTGCAGCACCTTTTCAGTGGCACCCCTGCCCCATTCAGTTGCCAGCCCTGTGCACCCCAGCTGGCCTTTGCACCATGAATATGACATAACTGCACAGAGAGCAGCAGCGTGGTGTGGCACGAGAGCAGTCTTCGCAAAGGTTAGCATGAACCGGTGTCAGGGTTGGGAAACCAAGCACTGAGGCAAGGTCAGGAAACGCAGAGCGAAGGCTGAGAGCTCAGTGCTGGCTGGGCCACCTGGGGCCTGCACCCTGAAAGCAAACAGGAGCTGCGTGTCACGCTTGGGTTGAAGTGCAGAGCTGAGGAGTACCTGTGCTCACACACACCGGGGCTGGAACACCACCTACACTGCAGCACGGCTGCGTGGGTGTGGGTAGGCCCGGCCAGGCCTCGTGCTGTCATGAGAAGGAGCAGAGGAATGAGCATGCTGGCAGAGTGCAGCCACAGGCTGCAAAGCTGTCACCTGCGGAGCAAGACATGCAGTCTCGCTGGAAATGAGACCATGAGGAGGAATGAGCTCAGAAGTAATTCCTGAGGGGAGACAGCTGATCTGACCCAGTGCTATGCTACCCCCTGGGCTGAGCAAGTCCACGGGATGTGCATGTCTGGGTGTGGGCTCAGGCTGTTTAGCAAAGGCGTCAGCAATGCCCACCTCTGTCACACACACACCTAACACACGAATGCCTGTTCTGATACGCCTGCTTATGATCTAGTGTCAAAGGGCAGCCACCCTCTGATGGTTTCCCTGACCCCTGTGAAGAAGAGGCAGCTGCCAAGGTACTGCACCATGTACCTGCTTGCAGGGCCCGGCCCATCCCTTGAAAAGTGAGGGGAGAACCTCTTCTGCTTAGCACCAAAAAAGGTATAGGGCTCACGAAGGGGAATCTCGGCCTCCATCCACACGCCAAGTGCCCACAGCTGCCGGCAGTGGCAGTCTGGGTGGAAATGCCTGGCACAGCCTTCGGCCAACATTCCTGGTGCCGAGTCACCAGGCTGCCTCGCAGAGCTTAACTCTGTCAGGACCAGGGGCACACACTGCTCCCTGCAGTGCGCAGCAGAGCACAGGCAGTGTCCTCAAAACAGGAATGTGCAGGGAACAAGCCTGCTGGGAAGCAGGGCTATTCATATTCATTCTCTCTCCAGTCCCGTAGTCCTGAAAAGTGAGATATTTTATCAGTGCTATGTAGACTTCAGAATTAAAATTCAGCAAAATGACAATCTTTTACCTTGGAAACAACAGAAAACAGGACAGGTGCACAGCCAGCACCATCGAGCAAAATGGCACCTTCCTGGCTCTGCATTTGGCTGCTTGGACTTCAACCAGCATAGCCTGGCTACCGCTGGGCACCCTCACAAACCTCCATGCACTTGCAAATGCAGAGGTATAAATCACGTAAGGAAATGGGGGCAGGGGGAGAAGATGCAGAAAGCGCTGGCCTTTGTGAGGCCGTTAACAGATAGCCTTTCACGAGGGAGAGCGCCCAGCCCACACACATGTCTTGCTGCAAAAGGGCAAGAGCGCCTTGGAATGTGCTTAGTGCCAAGATCTGGCTTTGTATAGGCAGGGTGTGTCTTTGCAAATGAAAATCATGATAAAGAGCAAGAAAAATAAACAATGCAATCCCTTGAAAATGGCCAGGCTGCTAACTGTACAAGCCTGTACTCAACCTGCAAGAAGCTGAGCCCAGGACTCTGGAGCACATTCTCACCTGAGTAACGTTTCTGCTTCTGCAATGTTTTAAGAGTAAAGTTTTTCCTAACACGGCACTATCTGAGCGCTGCAGAAGACAGATACCACAGCAAGCAAAAGTTTTCAACATACTATCTTTAAAAGTCTCTTAATAACACATACAGAAATATATCAACTTACCAGAGACAGGTGAAGTACATTTCAAAAACTCTCAAATATTCATTTCATAGGGATGGTGAATATAGCTTATTCCCACCCACACCCCTCTTTCACTCAGTGAGGAAAATAAAGAAGAGATAGTATGGAGCAGTATTAGCTTAATTATCAGTTGTTTATTCTGTTGCTACTGAGCTGCCAGAGTCAACTGTCTTTGTGAAATAAACCCAAACAATGAGGTGTGCAATCTGGCTGTAAAAGCAGAGTTCTATCTTAAAAAGGCTTTCAAGAAATCAATTGAAATATGGCAAGAGGGTTCATACTGTATAAGTGTCATTTACAGTGATGAAGAAATAGTAATAAGCGAAGCCAGCAACTCATCGCAATAAATATCTTTAAAGATCTTGCTTTTGAAAACCTCTGTTTTCCTGCCAAGAACACCGGGAAGAATAGGAACTTATACTTGAATAGAGCTCTTCTAACAAGTAAAATCGAAAAAGAAAGATGTGTTTCATTCATATTTGTTAAATTTGCTTCACCTGATACATTCTCAAACTAGGAAGTGGGATCTTGATTCACAGCTGCAGCTGTGCTACAATGGGCAGCCTGGAAGTTGGTGCCTGATGCCACAAATGGACTCCCTGAGGTTAGGAGGTGTGGAAGGAGGAAGCACCCAGAAAGCATCAGGCAGTAGCACTCAGCAGAGGGCTGGGGGTGTTGACAAAGCTGGGTGAACCTTCTGGCTGTGCTCCAACAACCAACGTGAAAGCCAGGGCTCGCAGGTAACACTTTCTTTTGTGTACTCCTGCTTGTGTAACTGAGTAGGTGCTAGGGGTAAAAGCAGCTGCGATCAGAAATTTCAGTTGACACAGTGCTTTCTGCTTGCATAACTTAAAATGCTTTGCAAATGTTTGCAGAGATGGTGAAAAGAAAGCTCAAAGCAGCGAAATAAGTTGTTCAGCCTCGCACAGCCACTTACAACAGCACTGTGGCTAGAAATTAATCTTCTGGCCAGAGTCCTTAGAAGGAAGTATCCTCATCTGACTGCATCCATTACAGTTTCAATTAATAGATTACCACGCAGACCATGCCAGAAGAAAAAAAGTTTTCAAGTAACTTTGAAAGAGCTGTCAGCAAAGCATGGAAACAACAGCTGGCAAAGGCTAACCAACCAGGACATGAAAGGACAGGGGACGAGGAGCACTTTCTGACTCAGAACGCAGATCCCGCTGCAGAAAGCATCCGTGTCATAAAAGCTGGTCAATAAACATCAGCATGCCCTGCCTCGGCCTCCCAGCACTGCCAGCTGCAGCCCTGGGGAGGAATCGTGCACTCTGAAAGGGCAGAAAGTAGAAGAGCACAGGACTGAAGAGATCACCAGGGCACTTAAAACTGCTAAGAGTGAAATCACTGAAGCCTGAATAATTTGCAGCTTTTAAATATAGCTCTGCATGTAACCGAAGTTTAAATGTTAATATGGCTAAAGCAGAACTTTTGTACTTTATCAATCTTATGTTGAAAAATGTAGAATATAGCCACAAGCACAATACTCACCGACACAGAAACATCCTCGATTTTCCTCTTAGCACTGGAGTCAAACAAGACATTCCGTCCCCTCCTCTCGCAGTCCTGGTACACAATCAGTCGGATCTGACTTGGGTCGAACTCCGGCAAAGGCCAGCTTTAATTAAAGCACAGAACACCAGCAGGATCAATTACCACAGCTCTTTAATACACTGTTCTTTCTGCATTATCTCTACAGCCAACCTTAATAAAACAGAAAATCCAACAAATGCAATGTCATTTCATCAAACCCTTTGATCCTCTAGCCAGAATTGTGCCTTTCTGAATTTTGTTCTCTCCCCTACGCTTGCAAATAGCCAAATTTCAATGGCATAAAGGACAGCAGTCCTCTATAGCCATTATACAGTGATGTCTGCAGCATTGCTGGCTCTTGTGCTCTGCCTTGTGATATTTCATGTTTCTTTCAAGTTCTTGAAATCAGTCATAGAAGAACTCAGCTTTTGTGTCTAAAAACAAAAGAGAGTCCCCTCAGCACTGCGATTTACAGCTCAAAGGAATAAATATGCATGGATGTATTCATATTGGCTTTTCCTTTAAGTAATTAAAAAATCACACGGGCACTAATATATATGGGAAGATGCAGGGAACAGGCAACCACAGGCAGCTTGGACCTGGCTACACACAGGTCTGTGCTACCTTCAGACTCAGGAATAATCTCCATTAAGCCGTGACTGCAGCCATGCTGCTGCCTGTGTCAGCAGGAGCCCCCAGCTCCCTGTGCCTGCTCCCCCAGCGCCACGTGCTGCAGAGGAGCCGTGTCCACAAAGGCAGCAGGAATCTCCTCTCGGCTGGTTCCGAGCCATTTCCTAACTCAAGTGTAATTCTATCATCCTTATCCTTGGCTTGCAGCAGGCAGCACCAGTATAGAAGACCGCAACACAAGAGTGAGGAGCTGGAATTTTCCAGCCACTAGTGAAGGATCCTGGCTCCCAGGTTGTGAGAAGGAGCAACAGACTGCAGCAGAAAGACTCCCACTAATGAGAACAGGGACTGCTATCTTGGAATACGATACTCCAAGACTACAGTAAATTTTGCTCTCCTCTGTCCTTCCAGTTCACCAACCAAAGTCTTACACCATCACTACACGGATGATTTGCAACCAAACAACTTCTGTACCAGGTCACAACTGAGAATCAATGTGATTGCCAAAGCCACAGGTGTCTCAGAAGTTTTTCAGACCGTCCAATACAAATCCACAGCCCTTACAACCAGGAGAATTACAGAATCACAGAATCATTCTGGTTGGAAAAGACCTCTGAGACCCCCAAGCCCAACCCAGCCCACCCCAATGTGCCCACTGACCACATCCCCTGTGCCACATCCCCATGGATCTGGAACACCCCCAAGGACAGTGACTCCCCCACTCACTGGGCAGTCTGTGCCAGCTCCTGGCTGCTCTTTTGGAGAAGAAATTTTCCCTAATATCCAACCCAAACCTGTCCTGTTGCAACCTAAGGCTGTTACTTCTCATCCCCATGTGATGAGAGATGTGACACACACAGTTATTTGGCCCCTGGAGAGAGGAAACCCATTTCCTAACCTCCTCAGCCCCACCACATGGCAACAGAAGAGAAGAAACCAGAACCTGCAAAGAAGATAGTGTGCAACAAATGTCAAAAGCAACTTATTACAAGAAAAAAGCTTGAGCAACTTGAAACTGAAATAGCCCGGTGTCCAGCTTTGGAGGCAAAGAGCCTCACAGCCTCTGTGCTGGGGCACTCAGAGCACAGGAACAGCTGACCACAGTTCAAGCAAAACCTGCACCAAAACCCACGCACAGTGACACGCTCAGAGCAGAGTTCACATTTAGCATCTTCTCAGGAGCCCCACCTTGCTTTTCAGAAAACGTTAAGAAACCAAACCCAGTGTATACACGAGAGGCTCAGTGTAGCAGAGCCAGGCCCCTCGTAAGCCTGCATCTGGCTGTGTTGGACCTCCCTTCCAGAGAAGACATCGCCCTGTATTGAAGTGAAATTAACAAGTCTGGAGATTCTTTTTGAGATGGACTGCTGGGGTTCTACACACAGGCGGTTTGGGACAGTAACAAGGAACTGCTTGCCAAAGAGGTACCATCATTTACTCCACCACTGCCGCACATCTGAACCTCCTTCATGCTCAGACAAAAGCACCTCTTCCATTACCTAGTGCTTCTAATATTTGACTTTGAAATTACTGGCAAAGAAGGGCAGGAGCTGTTCCAGATCTTAGGAAAGTCTACTTATAAAAAGCTCCAAGAGCAGATTACACGCTAAGAGGAGAGAAAGCTAAATATAAAACCCTTGCTGTATTCGGAAACATATTTGATCAAGGTAACAAGAGCTTGTTTACTTCTCAGCTTCTTCACATGACATTTTAACTTTCTCTAGACAAGTATTCAGTAGATATTTTAAATCATAGTTTGTGATAATTCCAAATAAGCGCTATCTCTGTTTACATAATACAGTCCTTAAGCACAGCTCAGCCTTGCAGAAACGTTCCCTGGCAATAATGGGCCACTTCCCAAAGCAGCAGGAGCACGGAGGGAGCTGGGGGAAAGTTCATTTGGACAGACAGTAAACAGAGGCGGGCTGGCACCTCGGCTTGCCCCGCCAGCTCACAGCCAGACGCCTTCCTTTGGAGGAGATAGAGCACAGCATGGCTTCACTTCTGCTGTTAGCAGCTTGAAAGGACCGCCAGGTTGGGTGTCTGGGTTGATCATCCCCAGAAACGAACAAATCCCTGCGTGCAGTGCGCAGGGCACCTGCTCAAAGCAAATACAATGGGGCAAAACTCCAGCACTGCTCTTCAGCCGGATGAAAACTGACCTAGATCTTCCAAATATAATTAGATGTGTTTATAAATGGAAACTCACTTTGACATTTAGCTGATGCTTTCTAGAGATTCATACAGAAAACTAGGAGATGTAGAATTCAGCCTTCTAGTAAAGTTAAAGGCAGGCGAGTCTCCATCTCCCATGCCGTTCTGGAGATGAGAGTTGTTCTAACGAGGAGCCTTTCCTTCATCACCCACCTGCCGTGGGCTGATCTTTCCTTGGGATTGATTACACGTTAAAGTAAATAACTCACACTCTTCACCACGGGAAGCGTTCACGCCTTTGCCACAAAGTTAGCACTGTGAGTTCGTGCATGGAGCGAAGGCAGGAGGGAGAAACAAACTATTTTGGCCCCTCTACCAAGCAAATACTAATTCATACAGAATGAGATATTCTAGGACAAAAGGCAGTGGGCACACAAAGGGCCCAGCTCTATTTTCTGTATCCCCTCCCTTCATTTTTTGCACACACCGACAGGACCTCTTTCAGTCTCAAAAGGTGGGCAGGGAACTCTGTGCTGTGAACCAGCAGGGGCTGCCTGCACCCTGGGGCCTCGCAGGGGAGCGCCTCGGCTCTCCCACTAGGCTGCAAGCCAACAGAGGGAGTTGGGCTGCAAACTGCTGTAATCAAGCCGTATATGTAGCTAAAATGGATCATAACAATTTGGAAAGGAACATCAATCCAAGCATCAGTCCCTCTGGCCACAGATCCAGCACAGGGGCAGCTTGGGTACAAGCAATTGGCAGAGCACGGTCTGGGTATTTTAATGTGCGCTGACACTCACACCCTACTGCTGCTCAGCTCTCATCTCCCTCTCACCTCACTTTGCTCTCCTGCCTCTCTACCAGGAATAATTACACTTGCATTTGCTGATCCATTAAATGCTCCACAGCATCCCTGTGAGTTGCATGGCAATCCAGAACTCCCCATTCTCTCCAAGGATGGGCCTTCTTATGCATCCAGCTCATGGAATTCCTTACTTTTCTCAGCAAGAGGCAACTGGATGGCTTTAAACTGATCTTACTGCACTCCAGGCAAGTTCTAGTAGATGAAACAACAGGAACAGAAATCCCTCATCACCACTCTGCCAATTAAATACAAGGTTTTCCCCCATAATGGAAAACAAAGACATTCCTTCCTCCTCGTTTCCACTACAACATGTACAGCACTTTTCATTCCATTAGGTCTGTAGTTTAATACTATATTTCCTCCTACCCAAGTCTTCACTTTCAAAACAATTTCATATTAGCACAACTTAAGTAGCATCTTACTAATTAACGCAGGTATTCTAGAAGGCTGGGAGGAGAGCAACTGAAGCACACCGACCAAAATATGAATCAGACCGGAACTGGACGAGAGTTTGCTAAGAAGTTTAATTGCTCAAAACAAGATTAAGACTAGGCTGAAGCTATCCATCAAACTATTGTTTTCCTACACCATGTTACCCATAGTTATAAAAACTGCCTGGTGATGAATCACTTCCAACTATTTTTAAATGCATCTACGCAAACGATATTTATAGTTTATGCCAGCTTATCTGTTCTGCATGTTTCTCATGTTAGCACCTTTTTACAACGCCGACAGCACAGCCGTGGCTGGGCAGACAGCGGGTCCACCACAGAGAAGAAAATACTTCCTACACTGCTCCCAGGTGAGCACCCAGAGAAAGGAAAGGGATCCCCAGGGCTCAGCTGGAACACCTGCACTCGACGTTCCTCGTGTTTACTGCTGAGGTGGTGCTCAGACCCAGCCATAAGCATCCTTGTCTTGAAGAGCTTACGCTGTAGATAGGAGTCTGTTCCAACATGTGCAATGGGATATTTCAGATGTAGATGATCTGCAAGCTCCACACAGTTACATTTAAACAGAAGCTTGCTCACTTGTACAGCCTGACAGCATATAGGATCCTGCTTTGTTACAGGGAAGGGTGAATGGAAGCAGAGGGGAAACAGCCCTTGTCCAGCCTGGATGCCGTATCACACAGCTCTCACCTGAATTATCTTTTCCAAGGGATTCCCTTCTCCTGCCCAAACTCCTCTGCACATTTCTAATACCTGTTACTTTTGTCTTTGAGAAGATACAACAAAAGCTGAGTCTATAGGATGCAGAGAGGGCATTCTACAGAATGTAATGCCTTCTTGCTGCAGTTCAATAATTCACCTTCCATTTGGCCATTGCTGAACACAGACAACTGTGCAGATCTTTCTGAAAGAGCACAACTTAAATCGGAACTGATGAACAACAATGTATGGCCACTTAATTACAGAATCACAGAATGGCCTGGGTTGAAAAGGACCACAATGATCATCCAGTTCCAACCCCCTGCTATGTGCAGGGTTGCCAGCTACCAGACCAGGCTGCCCAGAGCCACATCCAGCCTGGCCTTGAATGCCTGCAGGGATGGGGCATCCACAGCCTCCTTGGGCAACCTGTTAATGATGCTTCCAGCTTTGGAAAACCATCCATTAGCAGTCTTGCATGGGCAGGTTATTTTTTTATTTTAATAATATTAATATTGTTTTTTAACAATAATACCTGAAACACAGAGCATATTGTCAGGGATAAGGATGATCCAGATCACATCACTGCTTCGCACAGTTGGTATTTTCTGTGTGAGATCCCACGTAAACCCTTGTGACATAGCATGGCTGTAAGGCTGGGAGCAGGAGAGACACCTAAGCTGGAGAAACCGCGGGGCCTATACTTAGAAACAAATCTGCAAGAGGATGGTCTTTATAGGAGCTGGGGTCACCGCAGGGTTCTGCGGCCCAGAGGAGCTGGTGGGCAGCAGCTCACAACAAGGGCTTCTCTAGGGTTAGCACGAGGAAATATTACTTCTGTGGAGGAAAAAAATAATTCCATGCCTCCACCTTGTCATTTCTTGAAGGAGGGTGACGTTCCTTGGGTCTACAGGCACTGCAAAGGTCAGCTCTACGCCCCATCTATAAATCTGTCTCATTCATTTACCAGCTTTGCAATCCTCAACGTGAATAGCAGCACTGCTTGAGATCCAGGAAACTCCTGCCACTTGTGCTCAGCACACGCTGTGCACAGGCACAGCCAGCCCAGCAGTTATTTCACACTCGGTATAATAAACTTGGACCCAAACTGCAATTGGCTTCCGCCCTCCTTGGCTCTGCCCAATTCTTTAACTGTACACAAAGCTGACTTCAGTTTGTTTTCATTTTTTTCTCCCCCTCTCCTAAGTCAGCCGGCTCTCCTCAGCACACCCAGCTTATACTCTGAAGTCTAACACACGAGCCAGATGCCCCCCCAGCAGCAAAAAGCAGTCGTGTACGCAGGCTGGGTGTCATACACAGCCAACACACAGACCACAAGCTCGAGCACAAGGAGGCTGGAGGTTTTGCTAGAGCCCTGTGACAGGATGAGTAACTCTGCAATTTGCACGGCTTCAGAATCGACAATTAATGGTGGTAACTTCACGCAATGGATTCGGGATCACTTGACGCACGTCATTCCACAAAGCACCTGTTTGGCTTCCATGTCTGCATGCAAACACCCGTACATACAGCACAGCAGCTCCGTGCTCCTCCAAAAAGCCTCTTCTCACAAAAAGCACACAGCCCAGCAGCAGCTCTTCCAGTCAAACCCACCAGCCTTAACCATTATGTGCCACGTTATCCAAGTCAACCGCGCTCCCCTGGGCAAAATCATAACAGACAGAAGCAGTCTGGGGGAGAAAGGAACACCTCGATGCCATTCCCTGCAACTGCGGGAAGAACCGTGAAAAAAAAGGATCTCTACGAGCCTCGCCTTTCCAGAAAAGACTGCCATCAATCACAGGGAAGCTATTAAACTCCCAAACAATTAAAATAACCTCGAGAACCGTGCGGCGATCGTACCTGGGAAGCATCCTTGTCCCCCGAGCGGCTCCACTTTCCCAAATCCCTATAAACTCCCGTTGCGCCCGGCTGCCAACTCAGGTTAATAATAGCAGTGAGCCATATTCATCCGAAGCCACAAGACTGTCAGGTGACACACCGAGAGGGCTGAATTTAACTCAAACAAAGGGCTCTCCATGCCGCGCCGCACACGCTTAATCCCCGCGGCCGCCTCGCAGCGCCCGGCAGAGCCGGGGTGGGCATCGCGGAGCTGGGGGCACTGCGGGGGGCAGCGCTGCGCCGAGTCCCCCCCGCTCCTCCTGCCCGGGGCTGCTGACCGCCCCGCACCGCCCCGACCGCACCCGCAGCCCCTGCAGCGCAAAGCCCGCTGCCTCCCTGGAGGGGCACGCACGGAGCTGGGGCGGCACGCGTGCTTTAAGGAGAAGGGAAGCGCTGCCCGGGAAGAGAGGCCGAGCAGCTCGCTGGTTGCAGGCAAGGCGCCAGGAGCAGCGCTGCCCCGTGGGGAAGGCTGCACAGGGCACGGCGGTGCCAGCCGCCTGCTGCCGCTCTGAGCGTTTTGCCCCAGCCCGCCTGCTGCTCTGGGTCTTCCTCCCCACTCACAGGACAGAAATGCACTGGGATGTGATAAAGGAACTGGGGATCCAAAAGGGCAACGCACGTTAAAGTCATCAACTCTCGTCACAGGCATATGGGGGGCTAACCACTCACACCACGTGTTTTGTATGGACAAAGATCAATAGATGGACAAAGGCAGGAGACCAGAGCTCCCATTTCCCCTTTTTTTCCAGCATCTGCAGGTTTCACAGACACTGCCCACCCCAAAGCCACAGGAGGTCCGTTTGCCATCTCCCAGTGCTCTGCACCTGACAACACAGAGCTTAGGGATGCACAACCCCTCTGTCCCACAGCAGGTGAATATGCCATGGGCACACAACCTGGCCCCAAACCCAGCGGCCCAGGGACCCCTGGGAGGTGCCGGCCCCAGGGAACCCCGAGCTCCCTCCTCTGCCAAACATCTCCTGCATCAAGTAGGGGAGAAATCCAGAACCCACTGACACAGCTTCTGCCACTGCCTTGTATATGGAGGTGGAAGTTTTGTGCTCAGTGCAAGCATTAGGACACCAAAGCAGTAAAACTCAGATGCAGATGCTCGCTTGGTTCCAAATCCAGCAGTATGAGCTTTTGTGACCACGGATGTTTTATAGGAAATGCCTCATTGACATGAGAGCCCACAAGGCCCTGTGTCACAGCCTTGGCTTTCCATATGCAAGCAGCACGAGGGAATTCAATGCAGCTACTCATGGTAACACTGAAGCATGCCCTACACCAGACCTCAGCTCTGAAGCTGCACACAGAGCCTTGGGACAGGCGAGCAGCACCTGACCCCACTCCCTTCCTGACAATATGCCCTATGCCCAAACCCCCTCACCTGCGTGGCAAAAGCATCCCTTCCAAAAGGCTACTGCTGTCAAATGACCTTCTTCTTAGAGATGAAATGGGGAGAAGTTCAGTGTGATGCATTATGTAAACATTTATTTACAGGGCTAGCTGCTAAAGTTTCCATTTTACCTCGGGGTAACCTGATGCGTGCAGAAGACAAATGCTTTGGAAGCAGCCCCAGCCCCCGCCAAACAACTGCCCAGGAAAAATTACTGGAAGGAATTCCTGCTCAGATGGGCGCTCACAGCACAGCAGCACGCAGGGCAGGAAGGGAGCAGCTGCCCAGTGCCAGGGCGAGAGAGCACCCCAGTGTGGGATGGGGACTTCTTACACAGCCAGAGAGACGGGACAAGGGGCGATGGCTTTAAACTAAAAGAGGGGAAACTGAGGTCAGATGCGAGGAGGAAATTCTTCATTCCAAGGGCAGTGAGGTGCCGGCACCACTGCATGGAGCTGTGCTGCTCCAGCCCTGGAGGGGCCCGAGGCCATGGATGGGTGCTGGGCAGCCTGAGCTGGGGGCAGCCAGCACATGCAGGATGGGGCGGGGGCTGCACCTGGGCAGCACTTGCTTTAGCAGGGGGTATGAGACTCCCCTGCTCTTTGAGGAGGGAGCTGTCTTATTCTTTTTTTCTCAAATGTGCAAACCAGAACTTGGATAACAAAGCTGATCGATGCTTTTTCTTCCTTCTTTTTCTTGAAAATAGCAAATATTAACAAGTTTATTAAAAAAGTGATCAAAATCTCCTTTCTTAGCCCATCGCCTTCTGGAGAGCCTGGAAGGCATCCCAGCATTCCACCTGCACCACTGCAGTGACGGATTCAGCCCAGGGCCCCCTGCAGAGCTCAGTGCCACACAGGGCCGTGTTTCCCCATTGAACCATAAGCCCTCATCCTCAGAACAGCACCAAAAAAAGAGTTCACGTCTTCACTCTCTGTACAGGCATTCCCCAAAACTTCAAACTACAGCAAAGGCTCATACGCAACTTCTGGGATAAAACATCTGATTTTACACTGCGCAGGCAACAGTTTGCTCCAACCAAGGGCTAAAAAGTAATGAAATGATTCCTTTTTGTTCTCTGCTGCCTTAACAAGTTCTCTGAGCCCATCTCCTAAGGAAGGCTTCTCTCACACTTGCTGTAGAAGCAAACAACAAAGAGCCAGCAGCTAAGCCCAGCAATGTTTATTGCTTACTAATGCATGAAGATGGGAGCTGGAAGCCACACCAGACAACAAGAGAGAAAACCAATTAGGATTTCATTTGAAATCCAACTAGAAATTCTTGGATACCATTTCTCTACAAAATATTTGCCTTAGTGGAATTACCACTGAGTGAGACTTGACAAAAATGTGCTTTCTGTGCATTTTTGTATTCCTGCAAGGAGAAAAATTCCACTGGATTCCTCAGGGCTGGAGAGGAAGAGCGGACAGCACGGAGGCACAGCGCTGTGCGTGCAGCTGGAGCCACGTACCTGAGCACAGCACAGACACGCACACAGCCCGGCCACAGCACGAGCCAGCAGCAGGAAGCTGGCTGCAAGCAGCCCACATGGTTCTCAAAATCCAGGCACCGTTTTCTTTAAAAGAAACCAGATTTTAGAGAATTGAAAGAAAAAAAACCTGTGACTAAAAAGCAAGCGGACGCTTAGCACAGAAGCAAAGGGAGCCTATAAACAGGAGGGAGTCAACTCTTTGAAAGGGTAGAAAACAGCAGGACAAGGGGAAATTGTTTAAGTTGAAGGAAGGAAGATTGAGGTTGGATGTCAGGGGGAAGTTCTTAACTATGAGAGTGGTGAGGTGCTGGAACAGCTGCCCAGAGAGGCTGTGGGTGCCCCGTCCCTGGAGGTGTTCAAGGCCAGGTTGGATGGGGCCCTGGGCAGCCAGGCCTGGTATTAAATGGGGAGGTTGGTGGCCCTGCCTGTGGTGGGGGGGGGGGGTTTGAGATTCATGATCCTTGAGGCCCCTCCCAACCCAGGCCATTCTGATTCTGTGATAAAGCCTCCATCTGCAGGATTCTCGCAGCACCAGGAGGTCTCATGACTGGGATAAAGTGTCTTTATGGAGGTGTAAGGGAGCATCAGCACAAATGCAGATCTGTGTGCATTCCAGGGGGCTGCAACACAGAACATATCTTTCATTTAAAACACAGGTATAGAGAGCACAGCAGCTCAACTGCCCCTCTACCACTGCCAATTCTGAGTCACGATAAAAGATGCTTCCAAGGAAAACAGCTATCAAAGGAAAAACCTGCTGCACGGTTGAGCTGCTGGAGCATTGGTGTTTGTTTTGTATCGCATTTCCAGTCGCAATCCACTATAAATAAGACTCCAAACAAACCTCCATCGCACCAACTGGTACTGCAGAACAACGGGCCATTTTCCCCCCGCCGAACAGCTCTGTGATTGTGTGGCTGTGCGGGGCGGCACATCTTTCGCTGTGCCTATTAAAGTGTGAAGAGTTCAGTGCTGTGTGCGTGCCCAGTGAAAAGCTGGGGAGAAAATGGATGCAATACAAATTGCTTCTGATCCACACAGATAGCTGTTGGAAATAGCTTCCTGAAGCGACATGGAATTACCCAGCCCAGCAGAGGAGGGGAAGCGCGATATCACTCAGGATGGGAAAGACCTCTGAGATCCCCAGAATTCAGACACTGAATTCTCTGTATTTACCTCCAGCTGGAAGCCATCAGGGCTCCTATTTTCATACTCTTATCATAGAATCACAGAATGGCCTGGGTTGAAAAGGACCACAATGATCATCCAGTTCCAACCCCCCTGCTGTGTGCAGGGTCACCAACCACCAGACCAGGCTGCCCAGAGCCACATCCAGCCTGGCCTTGAATGCCTGCAGGGATGGGGCATCCACAGCCTCCTTGGGCAACCTGTTCCAGTGCATCTGGGTGAAAAACTTCCTCCTAAGATCCAACCTAAACCTCCCCTGTCTCAGTTTAAAACTATTCCCCCTTGTCCTATCTCTATCCACCCTCGTAAACAGCCGTTCCCCCTCCTGTTTATATGCTCCCTTCAAGTACTGGAAGGCCACAATGAGGTCTCCCCGGAGCCTTCTCTTCTCCAAGCTGAACAAGCCCAGTTCCCTCAACCTTTCCTCACAGGAGTGGTGCTCCAGCCCTCTGATCATCTTAGTGGCCCCTCTCTGGATCACATCCTTCCTGTACTGGAGGCAGCAGCTGACACCTCTACAGCAGTTTTTATTTCTTCTTTTTCCATAAATGAAAACTTGAGATTCTCAACGCATTGCTTCAGAATGAGATACCCCAAAAAAGCTGTATGGTGCATAAACAAAGTAACGATGTACTCCAGCTACGCCTGACGTGCCACGTGATTTCTGCACCAACAGCACAGGGACCACATTTTTCTTTCAAATCAGATAGATGTACCAAGAAATAAATAACGCTTGAGAGGCTGGAAAGCTAGAATGTAACCCACTGCTGGTCGGTGGCAAGCACCCAGCGCCTCCTTGCAGGATGCTGTGCCCCCAGAGCCTGCAGGTCAGGATGACCCCTGGTGGATGGAACATCCTGATAATATCACATTGCAAACACCCGACCCACAGCTCAGTGCCACCATGGCCATAAGGTCCCTCTGGCCCCAGCGGGAGCCCACTGCTGTCCGGGTGCAGGCTGACATCTGCTTGCTGTGATTAAACCATCCCGTAATACTCATGTTGTGAGCTTCATAAGGGAAAAATGCTGCCCTGGTGGTGACAGCAACACAGCTGGGCAGGAGCTCCTTGGCTGTGCTCCACAGCCGTGTAATTGATTAAGGTGGCTGCGCTTGTGACTGAGCAATAAATGAGAGCCCAATAAACCTCCAGGTAAGCATTTGCCATTCAGATATGGAAAAAAATTGTTATGGACCCTTTGCAACATGCTGCAAACAAAAGAATTACAGCTAATATTAAAAGCTTCAAGAAGCCTCGCGGACCAAACAGGACAGCTTACTGCCTCGGCCGCAGTGTGACCCCAGAACCAGAAGGACGTGGAGCTGTTGGAAGGGGTCCAGGGGAGGCTATGAGGATGCTCAGAGGCCGAGCCATTCAATGATTTGCATTTTGGTTAAGTTATCAGGAGTGTCAAACGTGCAAGGACCACAGCTTCAAGCTTTCAGCTAAATCATCCCCAGCACGAACTCCAAGCAGCCACACTTCCCAGAAATTGCATCCAGTACTTCCAAGTCTTCCCTCTCCCTTATGCCAGGTCTCATTTATCTGCACAGACAGCACTGCTTTGTCTGAGGTCTGTGATCTGTTTTTCCCAAAAGAAAGCAAAAAAGAAAGAGAAAAAGCTGCAGCTGCTCAGGGTTCCTCTGAGAAGGAGGAAGCCAGATGTAAGCAGTTATTCTCCACGGATTCACAAGGATCAGTGCATGAGCAGCATTTTACTCTGTCCCTCATGTGACTGTTTAATTAGGTGTTGATTCACTCAGTCATGAGACACAAGGAAGCAGGGCTGCAAGCCCTCACGTCAAAGGAAAAGTAATGCCTGTTCTGCCAGTTTCTGTATTAGCAAAGTACAAAGGGGACATCCAGTTCTGAAAAGCAAAACTCATGTTTCCTTACCCATGAGCCAAACCATCAAATCACTTCAACCTTTCCATATGAAAAAGAAAATACAGCTCTGGAGGTGTCCCATCCAAATCTGTTCTGCCCGGGAGCGGGGAGCAGGCCGGGCACCCTGCCGTGAGCCCAGGCCAGGCTGCTGCTCTGCCTTCTGCTCGTTCTCCAGCAGAACACCGGCGGTTTTGCTATGGCTTTCTTCCTGGGTGTAACAGGATTGCTTCTTCCCAAAGAGCTTTTCTGTTATGGGGTCCGGTTGCCGTAGCAACAGGCTTTAAAAAATACCAAAGAAATGTTCAGCACACGGTAAACCCATTTCACAAACTCTGTATATTTGTAATAGGGAAAGCTGAGGGACAATTATTTATATGTACTCGGTCCAGCTGAAGTTTAACGTAAGGATAATCCCCAAATACTGCTTTCAGCCCAAAGCCAGGTGAGCACACAGCATTTCAGCTCGCTGTGTTCCCAGCTCGTTTATAACGACAGCCCGCCACGTTATCAGAAGACACCATTTTTCTTACAAAGGCTGCCCTTAAACCCACGGCCACTACAGTGCATTCATGCCAGAAGCTTTCTTCCTGGAGAACCCTGCATTAAACCTTTAATTTGTAACGTTTCCAATGCTGTGCTGGTAGCCCTACCCTCAGCTGTGCAGATCTCACTCAAAAATAAAAGTAAAATTCAGACCCTGGATCAGCAACTCATTCAGAACCCCGTGCCTAATGCTGGGCACGTGAGCGGCTTCGTTGGAGCAGTGAAGTACTTCCATGTGTTGAGGAGAGCACACGGCTGAAGGAGAGCACTGACTCAGCCCGAATCGCCCCTCAGATTTCAGCCAAACCCCATCTCGGTTCCATGGGAACAACAGCAAACCACAGACAGAGGGCAATTGTACAAAAACAGCCTAACGCACAAACAGGTGAGGGATGGAAACCCAGCCTACTACGACCCAGGCCCCAGGAGTGCCTGTAGCAGGGCTGCCACAGCAGCACTGGGAGGGCCTGGCCCTGTGCTCTGGCACCTGCAGCACTGCATGCACCCCCAGCTCCAGCTCACAGCCTCAGCTTCCCTCCCTTCCAGCTCCTGCATGGTGCACTCCTGTGAATGCTGCAGGAGCCCCAGGACAGCTGTGAGGAGCTGAGGAGCCTGACTACTCAATTCTCCGAGGCAGGAGTCATGCTGCTCAATTGTTTTCCAAATTAAGTGTGCAAAGGTGACCTGAAACTATTTCAGGTAGATCTATATAGAGCAGGCACTAAAGGCACTGCCTGGCTTCACTTTTATGTAACTCATAAGGACACGAGGACGAATAAAAAGTAGATGCTTGAGCAAGCCATGCAGTCATACAACTTCATTAGTGTGAGCAAAATAATATGCCCTGCCAGAAGAAGAGCAGCCCAGCTCCTGCCCTACGTGCATGAGGACAGGAGGGTCTGGCTCCCTGGACAGGAGAGCAATCCCACGTGTGTTCCACTGCCAGCCAGCCGCACTCCCTCTGGTTCTGAAGCTGCTGCTCAGTCACTGCACTGAGCTCCAAGTCCTCAGGTCTGTCACCAGGTGCAGTTGTGCACTCTACTTTTCTGGTGTTCTCTCTCTTTTCTAGGACTCACTCCTTGCTCCAGGTTGTCAGCTTTTAAGAATGCCAGGAATGGAAAAGACAGCACAGGAGTGGCCATTGCCTTGTGACTTTTAAAGGAAAAAAAGAAAGAAAGGGGACTTGCAGTCTGTGGCACACCAGGAGGAGGGACTAGCTCAGGGCTGTGCAGGTACACCTGCCTTGCTGTCACTTACTGGCCATTCAGGAGGAACACAGCAGCTACAGAAACACCGACCCATACGGGACCCTCTGTTCAGCTGGAAATAAAAGGTACAAAGATAAATCCTTCAAATTAAGGGACTGAAGTATTTGGGGAAGAGAGATCACATACATAAAACCACTTCCATTCTTTCTTAGACAACATTCATTCAAAACAGGTATAAGGTTTGGTGTTCACCAAGCATCAAGCATACAACAAGTTTTTAACTCAGGAGGTTCTTTTAGAACAAAAATCTCACAAGAAGAATTCACATGAGATTCCAGTGCTATTTATCCCAAACCCTAATCCAAATCTAATCCAGATCCAGCCTTCAGGTCAGTACTATACAAAAATAGACGTGAATGTCAAACATGCTGAGCAAGAGCGGAGCACGGCCAGGATGGGCTTTGCACAACATGTCTGAAGGAACCACGCTGTTGTTCCAATCCGCTTTTGAAAGGCATTCAGCGGACCTTTTGTCCCTCGCATGTGATCCTTGCAGTTGGTTGAGGTGAATGAAGAGTCCAACAGGGAGCATAGGAGAGTGCTGGAACCATCGCGTGACCTGGGAACAGCACTGGGCTGGTGCTCACTGCCTTCAACTTCTAATTAAACCAAGCACAACACTGCAGTGAAGGACTACTCATAGAACACATCCACTCTGAAACAGTTTACAACATCGAAAAGAACAGAAACAACTGGACTTGGAAAGTTGCCCTGTGGCAAGAACTTTAAAAACTAAGTAAACCTGACACACCTGAGGAAAGACTGATATCCAACATCAGTCAGCTGAGCTGCCAGCCTGCAAACAAAACGAACCATGTCTGGAATCGATCTCACAGCATGATTTCAAAGCTGGGTGGTGTGTGCCCTATTTAGCAGTTACGCACATGCCAGAAGTACTTTCAGTATTAGTTATACCCATTCTGCATTTCTTTATGAGAAAGGGTGTCTGAAGTGATGTTTTTAATAGACTCTGATGGGAAAGAACTTTGAGGTATTTAAAGCCCTTCAACATGTAACTCTGCATCTGAGGGGCTTTTCTACTGCAGAACAGCTGGATTGGCCAAGCCTTATTGAAAATTCCACTTGACAGATCAATGCAAGCTCCGAGCACCTTTAGGAAGCAGCCCCTGCACATACACCTAGCTTTCCTTACTCTTAAATCTTGGCTTGTGATAAAGAAACTGCAGGTTTCCTGCACTGATAGCCACATGCTCCCCTGGCTATCAGCACTGAAACCCAGCCCAAACGCACACCTTCCTTATCACGGGATCCTGCTGGAACAGACACTGCAAGCCAGCTCAGGGTCAACAGAAACACCTGACAAAACCTGCATTGTTCCGCAGGGAGAGGTTGGACTTTATCAAGATGTATGCTGAGTGTACATTCAGGAAGCCCCTTTCCGGCAGCAGCAGTGCCTTACAGCAGAACACCAGGCACTTGCAGGCAGCACAGCTGGCCAGCTGTGGAAGCAGGACCCCAATGCAGCACCACACAGCTGGCCAGATGTGGCTGCAGCACCCCGGCTCTCCTCAGGGACTGCCCAGGCCTGCAGCTTGATGAGCTCCAACTCAGCATCAGCACCTACGTCTTCTGCAGCTCACACCCCACAGCCTACCATGATCAAAGCCCAGCTACTACTCTCTCTTGTTCCTCTGGTGTGGCACAATCACTTTGCTCTCCCACTCAAAAGCATTTCCTTGCCTCATCCTTTTTCTCCGTATCAGGCTGCCCACATGAGCGTGTGTAAGATGTGGGAACTAGAAGAAACGTAGCACTGCGGGCACCCCGCTGCAAGCCAGCAACAGCACCATGTGAAGCTATTTATTCTGCTGCATCAACAGGAAAGGAAGGTCACGTGCTGGACAGCAATAGCTGTCAGTGCCACCAGGATGTTTCAGGCTGGGCCATTGCTTTTTTTTCTTCTTTTTTTTTTGCCAAGGAGCTGTTGGCACAGCAATTGCTCTCTTGGCTCTTCCTTTCTCTTCTCCCTTCTCATGCTAGTGCACGTCATTTGGAATGGCAGCAGTGACCCAAACAGGATGCACCCTGCTGCTGGTGGCAGAGCGATAGGGGATGGGGCAGCACCCAGGGGGAACCAGCAGGGAGCAGAGGCAGCGCTGAGGGCCTCAGGCAGCACAGGGCAAAAGAAAAATGAAAAATGGAAGAGAAAGAGATCCAAACTTTAACCCTTTTACTCCTCTGCATGTGTGAAGACTCACTTCTGAAGCAGAGAACCAAACAACAGGGCAAGAGATACCATCAGTGAGAACATCACCCAGTAAAACGCATGCACCAAAGCACAGCAGCTACACACACACGCACAGGTACCTCCTTGCTCTCTAGGAGCTCTTCTCCAGCTTGGATCTCCCCTTTGATAAGCACAAGGCTGTGCCACCGAAAGCCCTCTCACCTTACAGAGATATGCCAAAGCTGAGGACGCTCAGTGCATTACAGGAATGGGTCATTTTGTGTTTGCTTCCATTTCAATTTGTTTCTCCTTTTAAAAGCTGTAAATGGAAACAACCTCTTGACAAACAAACTCCCTATTCCTGCACGTTTTCACCTCTGACTTTTCTGTCCCTGACGAGATGAGAACAACTGCCTTTCATGAATTTACTTTATCATTATCACTTTCAATTACGTCTGCTTTGGAGAAAAAGAGGACATTGGTCCATGATGAGTGTCCCTCGTGTGACAGAAGGCACACACGCTTACCCAGCACGCCTGTCGTCACAGCTTCTTAACCCTGTGCTGCCAGTACAACTATTTCCTTTTCTACCAAGAAAGTAATTTCCAGTAACTCGTAGCAACTGAAATATCTTTAAGCACTGAAAAAAAACAACAAACCACCAACAAAAAAAACCAACCACCTTTTTCTGTCTGACTGTTTCAGCTTTATGTCGGAGCACGGGCTGCCTTAGCATAGGAAGGCAGTCAGCACTGCGAAACACTGGGTGCGTTTCTTTACCTCTGTCTTTAAGGGGTAACGCCATTATTTCTCCTGTAGGAACAAGAGAATTCTGGCAGAAATATTCCCTCCCAGATCCCCATGTTCAGATAATGTCATTCAATGAGAACGAGCTGCTGGGAAGGAAGGAACGCTCACCCCACGGTTTGCAGCTGATGTTCCCTGCATGCACAACCACACGCAGATTATCGTCTCTATCTGCTTTCCACTCACACCTGAACTAATACCACTTTTCTACCAATTTCCACTATCAGATTTCACAGAAAGGATTAAATAAACCATTCTGCAGAAGTCTCCAAACGGAAAGAACATTTTCTAGGTAGATCATCATGGAGGGCATCACAGCCAATGTGATACACCAAAATAAGAGCTCACTCCGGTCTGATCGTTCATGTGTTAGCTAACTGCTCAGACGTGCTTCCTTCTCACTTACCCTCCTCCCTGCATCACCATTACCCAAATCACAGCAAGCCAAGCTAGGCCCACAGTCTTTGGAGGCCTTCTCCTCAGGCCCATCAGGCCTGAGAAATAGGGGTTTGTAGCAGAGACTTTGCTATTCTTCTGATACCCCTGCATAAAGCCAGCTCTCCCATGGGACCCAAGGCTGGGACAAAACCAACAAAAGCCAATGGCAAGGCAGCTGCTCCTCTGTGCCATGCCCAAACACGGCACTTTGCTGTGAAAGAGGAAAACGACGCAGGAATTTGGGCAAAGAACCGCTCCGGCTCAAACAGGCACGGCGCCAGGATCTTCAGTCAGGGCTGAACTGAGCCCAAAGTTTCTTCATTTATCAACTAAAACAGATGGCAGACAACTGCAGCTTGGCTCCTCTTTCTTTCCAGTTATACATCACACAAACTGAAAGTTTACGTTCTGTGTTTTGTTGAAGCTTTGGCCGGACCAAAGGAACAACACTGCTAGCAAAACACACAGAGCTGGGCGTGTATCAGCACCACGAGCGAGCAGGGCACAGACAGTGCCTACACTGAGAGAAATACAACTCTTTCTGTGAAGGATTTTACTCATTTCAGGTCAAAACCACTGCCAAGGCAACCCAGGCTGCCTCCACAAAGGCATCAGGTAAGACTGTAAAATAAAGAGCTTTTACGTGCACTCCAGCTATTTCAGTCCAAAAGCAATTCTGAAGTAAAAACCACACTGTACTCGTGGACATGCTATATGTATGCACTGTTAATATTCCATATGCGGTCCATGTAGTGTTTTGTGCCGCAGTTTGCTTGCTCAAACAAGTTTCTCTGTAGAGCATTGTACTCTGAATAATGATATCTACAGAAGCTATCAGTTTCAGAAAAGAAAAAGGTTGAACTTCTTACGCAAACATGCAGAATTATCTCAATGAAAAGCTTCGGTTGGGCACCGAGCAACAGCACAATGCTGTAAAAATAAATAAATTCTTTTTGATACAAAGACTGCATAGTAACTGTTCACACTTCCCCAGAGCAGAACACACTGGGGCACGTATTTTTAGACATAAAATGCAGTCATCCTGTGCATTTGCAGTGCAACTGAGCTCTGCATTTTTCCTAACGTTACTCACCAACATGTGATCTTGCAGACGTTCTGCTCCAGATGTAGCAATAGGAGAGAACACAGCCCCTGTGCATGAAACCACCGTGCGTTCCTGTGCATGTGTACAGCTCGCCTCTCAAGTGGTCACCACCTGCATTTAGCCAAGATGACAGCAGGCTCCAAGTCACACTGCAGCAGATCATCCCAGAACAGAAACCTGAACTCATCCAAGCTGTCAATACCAGCAGACGCTACCTCCGAGGTGTGCACACAGAAAGGATAAACCCCTCTGAAAGCACACAAAGGGAAACTCATCAGTCAACCAAGGGAGCTGATGGTTCCCAGAGAGCAAGGTCTGCAACCTGTGTCAGCTAAAAGCACTGTCAGTCCCCAGAAGGCAACTGGGGAATTGCTTCAGAGAGGAGGAAGGCCTCGCCAAACTGGTGCAGACACCTCCTCATGGCCCTGCAGCCTGATGAAAGGATGGAAAACACAGCACCTGTAAGTCTGCAGAAACACCTTTGGACAACATTTGCCAAGGCTAAGCTCCCGCAAAAGTAAAGGAGCATTTTTGCTCTACCTGCACACACAGGAACCGTGACGAGAAGCCTCCCACCATGCAGATGGGGGCCAGCTCCCCCAGCTCCACCTGGGGCAGGCAGCAGGGAACACCTCGCTCCCTGTTGGATCAGGCCCATCCAGGAGAACAGCAGGCCTGGTGAGCCAAGGAAAGCTCAAAACAAAACCAAAGGATTCACTCAGCAACTGGTGAGATTCCCACCAGTCCTGCAGAGCTTCCTGAGCATGGTACAAGGCCACATTCTCAGTTGTGAGTCAGCTGTGAGTTGGTCTTTCTTTCCCCTCCACATGACAAAGGCCCAGCAGCAATCCGGGCGGTGACAACTCACATCCCACAGCCTCTCCCAGAACCATTTCTGCTTTAGAGGAAGGAGCTGAAGCTGGAAGGGGAACAGAGCAGGCCCAGAAGCAGCGCAGCACAGACCGCAGACCCCTCACCACAGCCAGGCATGGAAGTGACAGGGCCAGGCAGGCCGCGGGTGCACTGCCATGTCCTGACCTTGGGTCCCCCACAGGGCTGTGGCACCTCAGTGTGAGGCATCGCCTCCAGAATCACCACAGCTTTGCCTGTGCCCAGAGCAGCTCACAGATCCTGTTCTCTGTGAGCTTCTGCTTCCCCAACAGAACTTCACTTCCAGCACTGGAAGGTATGCAAAAGCTCAGATGACAGGAAATGCAAAACAGAATTTGGCAAGAAAAAGCACTTTGGAAAACAGCGTTATATTTCAAAATACAGGCCAGAGTCATCATGGCAAGACAGAAATCTGAGCAGAAACCAACATTTATTAAAAGCTTGCTGCACTCAAGCAAATTAATACAACCAAAAAGCCAAAGACTCTTCCAGAGATATTACAGAAATTATGGATTTAAGAAAGAAAAACTTAAGGGGCATTAAAGGGCAGAAATGGGCCTAATACAAACACAAGAAAATTTCTGAGGTTTTAGGATTTGAATAGCCCTAAATATGATGGGACAAAAACTTTTCAAATTCACCAGATACCTGGAAACGATGACAAGCTGGAGCTTCTGCAGCACACATCCAGCTAAGGCTGGTTTTGAAGGTGTTAAGACTTGGAGGCAGCAAAATTCCAGCAAACTAACAACCACTGGTGAAACACAGAAACAAACAAATATCAGAAAGCAGCGTATCATTAATCACAGGTGCTGGGCAGGCTGGCTGTTGTGGAACAGCCCAAATGAGCCTCATGAGGTGCTGTTAGGGCACAGAATCTGCTCGCTGTGCAGGGTAATGTGGCTGGCTGAGAGGTGAGATCCCCTGCGCTCAGGCAGGCTGTGGATGGATACACAGAACCCTCTGACACGATGGAGTGGGGCAGTCTGTGTGCTGCAGCAGGTAAATGCCATCTGAGCCTGGCAGAGGCTTTACCAATCCAACTGTCCAGCCCTCTCTCTGCATTTGGGTCTGAAGATACCACAGTGTCAAGATACTGCCAGGTCTGAACTCCTCAGGCAACCAATAAAGCCACGCTTAAAAAGGGAAAGCAGCGCAGCAGTCTCTGCTGGTTACCCCTGCTCTCAGCAAAAGAGGAACAGACAATGCACAGCATTCATGTCATCAGTGATACCCACCTTCAGGAACAAAGGGAAAACTGACCAAGAAGTTCTGCGGTTAAAATTCACAGGGAAAATGAACATGAAGGCAACTGTCACATTCCTCCTTAACCTCACTCCAGAGTCCCTCATGAAACACCCCATAACGTGGTGTTAGATGCCTCCAGATCCCTTTTCAGTTCAAGATCAAGCTAGAAGAAATTAGCTCCTGGCTCAAGAAGCAATGAATTATGTTGATGTAAAAAGGTGGACAGCATTTGCACCGTGCAAGAACAATAGCACTGCAGATGCACTGGCTGGTGAAGCATCCTTATGTCACAGTACCCATCTCCAACTCAAGACTTATTGCAATTCCCCCAATGAATCCAGCTGGCAAAAATCACGTGAAAAGAAACAAAGCTCAGGATACCAAAAGACACTTCCACAGAGAAACAGAAAGTGCTTGGGCTGATGGGGGATCCCTGCCTGGGTGTATTTCAGGAAACACTACGTTGCAGCCAGCCACAGGCCTTGGGAACCTGGCAAACCACTCCCAGCAAAGGAACAGCGCCTGTAACAGAGAGACCCCAAAAAAGCACGGTTCCAGAATGGCTGGAAATTACCCTCTCTGTGTATAAGGAAAAGAGCATTTATTTATTCCTGCGTCCTCCCACTCAGAAAGCTGTGCTTGTCCTCAGAAATACCCAGAAAACCAAAGCAAGCCCCTAAAGGAAGAACGCACCCAACGATACTTCACGCTATCAGTAAGACCCGAAACTGGAAGGGGTTCTTTCAGGCTTGAACAACTACCACACAGCTGTACCTCTACAACAGGTGCTTTAACAAGGGCAGAACAAAGTTTGCAAACATCAGCGGAATGCCCCTTGGGGTGGGATGGTCCCTTGGAGCTCCCTAGATTAAAAAAAAAAAAAAGGACAAGCTTGTATTGAGCTTCAGTGAAAAGCACTCCTAATTAATAATCCCTCCAGCTAGGTGGGAGTGATGTCTAGAGATAAAACAGAACAAGCATTTCAACCTCATACCTGAGATGGAATGAAACAGTTTCTCCCCAGTCCAACCCCCGAAGTCACAGCCCTGCAGCTCGGTGTGAAGGCCCACCCTCCCCCTGCAGCAGGTAACAGTGCTGCTGCCCCCGCTGCTGTCTCCATGGACGTAATCTCATGCCACAAAAATTCTGCTGCAGTCCCTCCACTGGAAATACATGCACATATTTAACAAGTTAAGAAGTGACATAACAACAAAGATACAAAGCCTGAGAGCTGACAGCAATTCACTGAGCTTTGGGCTCATCCTACAGAGCGCGGTTCGGATGGTCGAAGCAGCGGCGCTGCAGGAGCTCTCCCCTCTCCAAAGCACTGAAGAGTGCCGCTGAAAAGCCAAAAAGGAAATCCTACTTATAACTGCGGCAGCCCAGCACAGATGCAGAGGAATACTTTGTGTCTGCATGCAATACCGGGCAGAACCTGTGGCTGCTTCTCCTTGGCTGAAGGAAGTTTTTGTGAGAAGATAGTTCCCATTTTACTGAGAAGGTGATGGGAAGATTTTGTAACCAGGTTCACTCAATGGCTATTTTAAAATGTATATACATTTTAGACACTTGCACACAATTCATATAGCAGCAGCTTCACCTATTTTTACAACAGGAATGCTTTGATTCTGTAATTCCAGAGAGCCACACACTCCTGCAATGCCACATCCCTGGTGACGGTACAAGCACAGGGCTGGCAAGGGCCCGGCTCAGCCTGCCCTGCCTCCGGCCACCAGCAGGCCACTGCCAGATGCACAGCATGGCCATGGATCCTATTAATAGCAGAAGTTACCCTTGGGGAAAATCCACTCACGTGAGTATTATTTGCAGCAGACAGCTGGTACTCGACACCTTAGAGCTTAAGGGTTGTCTCTGCTCTGGAATACTTGCAGGTGTTCCTTGTAAACATACTTTACTACTAAAGCATGGAATGTTTTTGCTCCTACTATGAACACCTGGCTGCACGGGGAGAGTCCAGTCTGAGGACCAGCTCTGCCGACTGTCCCCATTTGAGCCGAAGGGTTAAAATACCAATATGTAGTGGATCCTAAGGCTGCTTCTCATATACAGGGGAAAGAAAAACCAAACAAAGTGGGACATCAGCAAATGCTTTGCAGCTGCTGACTTACTGGGCACCTCCCTGGAAGGGGCAGCCTCTCCACACCTGATTCTGAAGTGCTGCTGCACTCAGCCTCAAGGTGTCACATCCCCACCCGAAACAAAAGGATTCTGGGCAGGAAAAAGAAAAGTAACAAGGAAAAGCTTTCAGAGGAAAAGGTAATTTCTGTTACTGTTGAAACAATGTAAGCTCAGATCAGAAGAACAGAACTTAGTAAATGTTCACAATAAGCCTGAGTGAAAGGCAGAATATGGTCATAGAGAAAATAAAAAAGCATCAAAATCATCCTAAAATGATCTGCTATACAGATGTCATTGCCATAGAAGCTGGGCTTTTCTCTCTCTTTATCAACCTTTAAATATATTAAGTGAATTTATATAATTCTTAAGTTTTTTTCTACGCAGTTTCTCAGCAGAGGACCAACGTGAAGGCAATCAACAGCAACAGCATGCAGGATACTTGGAAAACATTTCATTACTGAGAATATAAACAAATAGTAACATACCAGGACATGAAGATACACTTGTATCACTGAAGGCGATGCTGTCATATCTACTGGAAGCACAGAAGCAGACAAAAGCCCAGAGCACTGCTTTCCAGGCTCCAAAACCCGGCTGTCATAAATAACAATCTTTATTTTGTGCATCCTCCATAAGTTTCACCCATAACCAATAAGGCAAGGATTAACTCCAGACTTATCCCCAATTGGAAAAAAAAAGAAGCCATTAGGCAACGTGCCTAGAGGGCATTGAAATACAGCACTTGGCTCTCGGAACCACAGCCCCATCCTACACCTCGGCCATCAGCACCAAATGAACAACTGCACATCCACCAGCAGCTGCCTGGCGGTTCCCATGACACAGTGAAGCAGCACTACGTGAGTGGAGGAGGGCAGAGCAGACAGTGTATGACATATCTTCAAAATCCACATCCAGTTTGGCACGCTGTGTGTTGAGAAGGAAGAAGAGGCATCTCCCAGCAGAGTGCTTTTGCTCTGTGATCCCCATGTTGCTGCCCGGGGTCTGCATGGCAGCTGCTCAGCTAACCGCCAGGTTCTGCACAAACTCGTCATTACAAGAGGTCTCATCAGGGTGGGAAAGGTGTCGCAATGGCACAGCCCAGCCCTGGTGTCCCTTCCCCAGCAAGGGGCCTGGCCTCAGAAATAAGCTGAGTTAGAGAATTAGGTGATATGGACAAAGTTAAAAAGCTTTGTCTCCTAAAATACGTATATTTTAAAAGAGCCACTATCACAGCCAGCAGAGAGGAGGTGTCGAGCAGCGTCTCCAGAAGGCGGCTCTATGAGTTGCAGCACCAGCCTTCAGGTGTTGCCCAAGCTGTATGCTGACCACGCAAGGGCTCCACGGACTCACCAATGCTCTGTGACCACCGCGATGCTCCAACTACAGCAAAAGCACCATGAAACGCCCAAAGCAGTGGATGCAGGAAACGTGTCCCCACGTGCACTCAGGTGTCCCCTTCCCGGTGGCACAGTCAGGGCAGCGGATGGGAGGAACGCCTCGAGGAGCGCACAACTTTCCCATCGCAGCGCATTCGGTCCACACTCAAGCTGCAAACTTTGCACTTTAAAACTATTTCGCAGGGCCACCAGGTCCCTCCAGCCAAGAGGGGCTGCGTGGCTTCCTAGTGCGGGGCGCTCGGTTTTACAGCCACAAACGGAGCCGTTCCCACACGACAGCCACGAGCGGAGCCCCGGGTGGTTCCCCCGGCCCGGGGCACCCCGCACACCGCCCCTCCTCGGCCCCACTGCTGCAACGGCGGATCCAGCGCCGTTGCGGTTAGATCGTGACAAATTTCACCAGTAACCCTACACCTCTCTTGGCACCGACCTGGCGTTTTCCCCTCCTTTTTCTGCACGTTTTTAAGGTCGCTCCCTCCCGGCTCGCAGCCCCGTGACGAGCGGCATGGCGCCGGCCTCCCTCACCCCCCCTCCCCGGCCCCGAGCATCCCCCGAGGGAACGCCGGGAGCCCCGCAGGGCCGCCCCGGGGGCAGGAGGAGGGCGGCGGGGCCGGGGCCGCCGTGAGGGGCGGCGCGGCGCCGCCTGAGGAGAGCCCGGCGTCGGATGGCGGAGGCGCCGCGGGGAAGGGGCGCTGCCCGGCCCTGCACGGCCCCTCCGGCGGAGCGGGAGCCCGAGCTCGGGGCGGGGGGAGGAGGGCGGCCCCGGCGCCGCTTTACCTGAAGACGCAGTCGTCTCTCGCGTCCCTGGCTGGGGAGGTGAGGCCGTGCTTCTTGTTGAAGAGCTTCTGGAACAGGGTGGGCGGCATCTTGGGGAGCCGCCGCTGCCCTCCGCCGCCGAGCGCCGGGCTCCGCGCAGAGCCGTCCCCGCGCCGCGGCTAGTTCCGCCCGCCCGACTCCATTCGGTGTCACAGTCATATGACAAAAATTAGTCACTCGGCGCTGCCAGAAGGGGAGGGCCGGCGGGGCGGGCCCGGCGGGGCGCTGCGTGGGCCGCTGAGTGGCTGCGGCCCCACGTGGGCCGGGCGCGGGGGGAGCGGAGCCCGCAGCCCCCGTGTGGGGAACGGCGAGAGGGGCCGGGGCTCGGCAGCGGGGGGCGGGGCGGGGCCGGGCTCCTCCTGCTGCCCGGGAAAGGCCACGAGCTCAGCGTCTGCTCACGGAACCACCCCGGCTGGGAAACACCTCTGGGACCCTCGGCCCACCGAACAACTGCCCGTGTCCCCCCGTGCCACATCGCCCCGTTCCGGAACACGTGCCCCGGGCAGCCTGTGCAGTAGTCAGCTGCTCTTCCAGATAAGTAATCATACCTTACATCCAACTTTCAGCACTTCAGAAACTTTTCCTTGAAAGTGGAGGCAGGTTTCAGTTTGATTTCCTTGGACAGGTCAAGCTTTGGGGTTGGAAAATGAAAAGAAAAAAAAAAACCGAACAAAAAAAATCCATCTCCTCCCACCTTTCTTCTCCTCCAGGCCTGCTCGGGGTGGGGGGGCTCCCCAGCACATCCCAGCACGGACAGAAATAGCACTCCAAGCTGGGAGGAAGGAAGGCAGCCACGTGTGCTGTGTGCAGGGGAAGCCATCGTACCCATAAAACATCCATCTGCCAAACGCATTTAGGACACAGTAACCCACACGTGAATCCAGACCAAACACAAGCCAAAGGGACTGAGCATTTTTTGCAGAAGTATTTATTAGTACAGGTTTAAACCAATGGTTACAGTTAACAGCCTCCTCCACCGTCTCATTGTGAAGATACAAGACTAGCAGAACACAAAAATAATTAAGAACTGATTAAATAGAAGTGACTCATCTGCTTTCCCTGGAAAACGGAATTAAACTAAGTTGGCATGTGATGTAATGTTACATAGAAATACCTCTAAACAAGGATCATTTTGTGCACAACATACACAGCTGCCTGCAGGATCTCTGGTTTTCATCCACTAGAAGTTGATGCTTGTAGTAGAAAGCAGGAACTGATGTTGTTCAGATGCATCTTTCCCCCTTGTGCTGTTTGGAGGACACACCTGCGTGCTGCAGGCTCACAGACAAGAGATCTCTATAACCCTTCACTATGTGAAAGCCTTCAAACTGGGCACGTAAATACAGTTTCCAATAAGATCTTCAAGTACAGAATACTACAAAAAAATAGAGTTTGCCCAGGAAATACAGCTGAGCTTTCAACAGTTTCACAATTAACAGCACTGAAGATTGAGCTAACGTCAAGTGTATTCAAATCCAAGTTGCCAGAGCCCCTTTAGAAGTGAGTCTGTTCCAAAGCTTCAAAGTTAACAGCAAGGGATTCTGGCAAGCTTAGTTAATACTTCAATCAAGAGAGCAGAGGGGAGGATGGATAGGAAGAGAACAAGAACGAAAAACGTTTCATCATCCATTTTCCTGAAGAACCTCCCCACAGGCAAATCCTCACACCTGCATGACAAACATGAATTTCAACGTATCTGCCCATTCAGTATGCATTGCCTCGGACTCCAAACCTGTCCTTTCTGTGTTTAGAGATTAGGATTTAGAGAACTAACAAACAGAACCATTTGCATACAAGGGCTTTACACTCCAGCAGCTGGTACACGTACCCCTGGAGCATTCCAGTGAAAGAAAAAACATCTTTCATCATCTCCAAGCACTTTCAGTCTCTTAGAAGAACCATTCATTTCAAAAATTATTAATGAAACTATTAATGAAAACCCTTACATTTGTCCTGTTATGCTTTACTAAGCATGCATCTACAGAGCACACTTCATAGATAGGAAGTTCTTGTGCAGACTGACTCACTGTCATTCCTTTCAAGCCATTGGGACTTCGCCACGTCTAGGCTTGTGACAAAGCAGCCCCATTGATACTGTGAGGACTTCTCTCCTCAATCACTGCACAAATAAGCTCTTCTGTACTATCCCATTAACTGCCAGTGACCTATAACCTTTAACCACTAACATGGAAGAACCAGTTTCCACTTCGAGAGAAATTTTATATAGCCATTCTTCGGTTTGAAACCAAAGCATGGGAAAGTGCCCATCCTTTCAGAAAAGCAGAACAAGAGTGGATATTGTTCTGGCCTCAAAACGAGTAAGATTTCCTTCCCCAGGGCAGAGAGCTAGCCTGGTAATTAATTACACTTTCTCTCATCTCAAAAGATGAAAATAAGAAGTAGCACTTTTGTAACTGAGGGGAAGGACACGAAAGATCGTGGTTGGTGATATTTCTGTCCTCCTGTACAGCCACATCACACTGAAAGAAAAAAGAAAGTAAAACACTGCAGTTTTCAGGCTGCTCCCCACAACCCCCCCAGTTACAAGCAGTACCTTTCGATCTCGTACTCTCCAATTACTTTGTCAGTATCGGTCTATTTATGATTAGAAAATAAAAATGCTTTGGGGGCAGAGTCAGTGTTTTTTCCTAGGACCTTGCTAGTATACTCTTATAACAACATCTTTTACTCTGGTTCAAGTAGAGGATGATCAACCATCATAATCCAACTTACTGCATACCTCAGTGTTGCTTAAAGCTACATCGAGGTGCTAACCCTTTCCTCATAGGGGCTCCAGATTCTTGCACACTTCACTACCAGCAGCCTTGTATCTGTAAGAACAAGGATCCTGGTAATTAGAAGCACTCCTGGAAGCACTCCAACAAGACACTGGGAGAACAATCTCTACTAATGCTTAAAGGAAAAATGATTTAATGCCATGCTTGTTAAGCTTGAGCCATATGATATGCTTAGACAACATTTGTTTACAGACTAAATCCAAGTGCGTCTATCTGCACTTCCTTCTAACCCAGAGCAACGGGAAAAGGCCCAGGGTCTGAACTTCCACAGGCCTGCTCAGATGTAAATCAAACTAACTAAAGTTGTGAATTTTAAGTCTTCTTGACGTGCTTTTTGGAAACACAAACAGCTTCCAGGGCACGGCAATTCTGGGCGATAGTACCGAGAAACAACCTCACTTTAAGATGTTTGGAAAGCCAGACTGCTGTTTTTCTACAAAAGAATCTGGGTAAAGATTGGATCTCTACAAAGTTCTCAATAACACCAAACTACCTCAGCATGCAGTAAACACGAGCAGAGAAAAGCCATGCTCTTGTCAGTGTTTTCTGAAGCATTCAGCACACTGAAGAACAACATCCATAGATCAACGATCCGCAGACTGGACTAGCAGCCCTGGGAATCTAACCTCTGTGCCATGCAGAACGAGCAGTCAACTGCAAAATCCAAACCAACATCAACATCCAGACTCCATACATGTTTTTTTTCCACCCCTGTATTCATGCAAGGCACCTACTTCTCTCCACAAGTCTGAAGCCATTAGATGACACAAAGAACCTCTCATCTCACTGTCAGACCTTGCAAGCCTTTACCCACAGGGTATCAGGTCTGCTTCTCTGCCAAAACATTGTAGTGTATCACAGCACAGATTTAGTGATGGAAGGATCACTTCACCTATCACACAAATAAAACTCCACGGATACAATGTCACTGTGGAAACCCATCAGTATCTACACCCCACACTTGTACTGGGAAATAAAGCATTAGGTCAACTGATATTTTATATAAAGCACAGGTCCAGGTTGTAAATACTGTGCTTTTGGCTTCACTTTGCACAAAGAGCTGCATCACAGGAGACATGCATTCCCCTGAGGAGGGGCGGCCTGGGAGCACGACAGGGGCAGGACGAGGCAAGAGGTTGTAAGAAGCCACTAACGCAAGCACCCCAAAGCCGGGTGTTCTCTACTCAAGTAGAGGCCACAGCTGTAAAGGCCAATGCCACTAAAAAACCCAACCAAACACAAGTTTTGGCACAGCAAGAAGCAAACCTAAATCAATTAATGCGATCTGCTGTCTTCAAGTCATGCTTTTAAAAAACCTAAATGAACTGAAGCAGCATCCTAATGGAGCTCTTAAAGAACAATGCCAGAATGAGACCTAGTTGCACGTACAAATAATTTAATGTTGAAGTATTCACGTAAAGGATTTACAGGCTTACTGTCAAACTTTATATTAAGTTTCAAACAACGTAGACGCCAAAAAAAATATGGCCATTAATTACTCATTAATACTTCTGTTTCACCTCCCTGCTACAGCAAACTTCACTTCCATTGAGTCCTGCTGAAAATCAGGATCCTCATCTGTGCTTACAGCAGATCCAAACCTTAGAATTTGTAATAACATCTGGGGAAAAAAAAAGTTAAGTACTATCAATAAAGTGATATATTCTCAAGTTTAAAGAAACCTCGTTACTCTGATAAGTTGCTTACATGACCAAGAGAATCTATCATCGGGAGTAACTCAAATCTTAAAGATCCACTTCTAGTGAGGAGAGAACAACAGCTTTAAGCACACATACATTGCTAATGGAAGAAGTACGACCCCAAAGACTCCTTGAGCAGAGATGGAAACACCCGGCTTACAAAGAGCCCACAGACACACCAAGTTAATTCTTAATTCCCAGGCTGCTCCAGAGAAGTAGTGAAAGAAAACATTTTTCTTCTGACAGCCATCCAGTTGCATACCAAGTATGAGCTATGTTCAGCACTACAGTCCACACACTCACCAACACCTCCTGCTCTCTGGGTGCTGTATATACTCAAGCTGTGGAGCTAGCAACCTGCAGTTCCATTGAGCGTCTGTGCATACATGGACTTCTTGAAATCTCTTATGCTTATACAGTATCTGTACACTACATTAACACAGCACAGACAACGGGATATAATTTGCAGATTAGCTGAAGACACTGTCTGTTAAACGACATTCTAAATCGAGGAAGACATCTGCCATCCAGTGGCACACTGAGGAACTTCAAGGGAGGGGATTTGAGCCCTATGATAGCGATGAGACAGCTCGGTACACAGTTCTCATCTCTGCTTCATAAAAGCCAGGAAGTGAAGAAAGGAGCTTCCCCTATGCTGAGGGTCTCAGAAATAAAAAAGCAGAAACCTTTGAAGAAAAATCCAATTATATGAAGAACTTTCAGGGGAAAAAGGCAGGAAATGGAGCTGCTTAGAATCGTAAAATCATAGAAAGGCCTGGGTTGAAAAGGACCACAATGAGCATCCAGTTCCAACCCCCTGCTATGTGCAGGGTCAACAACCACCAGACCAGGCTGCCCAGAGCCACATCCAGCCTGGCCTTGAATGCCTACAGGGATGGGGCATCCACAGCCTCCTTGGGCAACCTGTTCCAGTGAGTAACCACCCTCTGGGTGAAAAACTTCCTCCTAATATCCAACCTAAACCTCCCCTGTCTCAGTTTAAAACCATTCCCCCTTGTCCTATCACTATCCACCCTTGTAAACAGCCGTTCCCCCTCCTGTTTATACACTCCCTTCTGCTGAGCATCTTAACAGTGCCAACTAAAAGCAACTCCTATGAGAGTGAAAGAGAAACATGAAAGCTTTAGAAAGCAGCTGAGTTGCTAATTATATATGTAGCAAAACAGGTTACACACAATCCTACTGACTGGGCAGTGGCAGAAGAAGCTTTAGATATTTGAAAGACAAACAAATAACACAGATAAGCTAGTTATCATCTACACAGTGAATCAGTTCTATATTCCATTACCTTCAGGCACTCCTTCAGGAAGGCAGAAGGCTTTTGTGTTAACTGGAAGCCGGCGACGCCTGGAAGGCCTACGGCCTGGTGAAGTTCTGACAATGGAGCAGATTTCTTCTCTGTAACACCGAGCCTGAAAAGACAGACGGCATTCATTCACACAACTACTCACACTGAAGAGAGAATCTTCTGGCTTTCTACCAGGGACATTCAAAAAGCACAGAACAAAGGAAGCAGGGGGACATTAAAGGGACGTCACCAGAAAACATCTAAGACTAACTGCATACCATTAACATGCTATAGGAATGGGAGATAGAAAGTTTCAAAGCTTAAACAGCCTTCAACTGTTTGCCATACTGTAAGGCTTTAACAACAGTACTGTACATACACATGCGCCAAGACTGGACTTGTGGAGTGCAATTACATCAGAACCTGAAAGAAAATAATCATTCTTCTGGTCTTGGAGGAATAATTTCTTTTGCTGAGCTCAAAGACACAGAACAGTTTCTTCTGGGTTGACACATAGGGACCTGTGGTATCCAGGAATAAGCCTTCCCCTGATGAAGCTCTGCACACTGGAGACAAGCTAAGCTACAACTTCCCCAAAATACAACATATGCAGCAATAACTGCCCAATTACATGACAGACAAATGGTCAAACTGGCCAACATCTGTTGGCTCACGCAAAAGATTGTTGTGATTGCTCCAAAAATATGATTTAGGACTCCTAACCTTAAACAATTCCTGTTTTCTGCCTCTAACAAGACCCTGATGTTCTCTGTTAATCTAGTGCCCAGAAATCAAAGCTTGTTTGCAACAACATTGAGTTCTACAAGTCAAATCCTTCCAAATTACGCGGTGCAAGTCTTTCTATTGAAACAGTTCTCAACAAAACCATACAAAAAAAACACTCAGAAAAGAAACAAACCTGCAGACTTGTTGAGAGCCATGGCATGAAAGCAACAGAGACATCACTTCCATTCCAGTGCTGGGAAGTGGCAGTACTGCCTTTACTGACAGAAAATCCAAACTGGCATTAAAAGCAAGTTTGTTTGGAACAAAGAGGAAACTCAGCTAAGGCTACCAAGTGCTGATTTTCTATTGGAAGATGTTATAAAACATCTGGCACTGTTCAGCTGGTGGAATTTCACACGGTTTGCTGTGCAACTTAAATTGCAGCATAAGCACTGCCAGAATGAGACTGTACCAGGAAGACTGATTGGTTTGGTTTTAATCACCAAAAATGCACATCAGGACAGACACTCACACCTAGCCCTGCAGCCTGAGCACAACCAGTGTTTCCTGGGCATTTATTCTTCTCCATGATTAGTGTTATAAAACTCATTTGATAAGACAGAGGAATTCCAGATGCCTGCTGTTTATCACTGTTCCTATTCTCTTAGTACACCACCCTGCTTCATGACAAGTCCATTGAAAGTCATTAACAGTTTTTAGAGCTGAGGCACTGAATTCCAAACGTTCACTTTTTTGTCTCATGCTCTGAAATTAAGACAAAGAATCAGCTGACTGCACAGGAAAGGTACTTCTGAAGTCCCTTTCAAAACCAGGGGATGAAACACTTTGCAGCACTTTTCATATTTAATTGGTACGTTTGTCATGATTCCAAATTCTCACTTCAATTTTAAGCCTTTGTTAATTAGCAAAGCACGATGCAATTACTTACCACTACATCATCTGTCTGTCTAGAGGGCGGTACCTCTGTTGCCACCTTCACTGATTTGGCTGAAGTGTTTGCTGGGGCAGATTCAAGCTGACCACAAGACGATGCATTACCTTCCAACAGGTTGGACAACTCTTCTTTTCTGATGCACTTCAGCATTTTGGGTTCAGCAGTCTGATTGTCAGGCTAAAGGATGAAACGATTACATTTCATGTTAAAAAGTGAATCTCTACTGTCTGGTAAGCATTAACAAAGAGAGTCCCAGTGACAAACTCAAGCTGTATACAGCTGGGTTGGTTAGCAGTGACAAAAATCAGTTTGAGAAGGTGAGCCTAGGGGGCACCCACGATTCTCACTGCTACCCAGGGGTATAAGCAAGCTACAGCGGCAGTCCCTGCCATTGCCTGCAGGCACCTCTTTAAAGGAGCTGACAACACTTGAATGTACCTCTACACTTGTCGGTAGGGACTTCCACCTGCACAAGGAAGGGGCAAATGATCTGTGTTACCACCTAGCTGACTACTGAAGGTCGTTCACCTGTCTCTCCGCTCCTACTGGTGAAGAACAGCGCGCACCACTTTTTAGGGCTGGAGTTCTCTCTCTTGCAGTTGTAATTTTACAGATTTTTTTCCCTGTGATAGATTTCCAACAAACAAATTAACTTCATCTCAAAGCCCAGAGCCACCCTCCAACCTATGTCTTACAGCATGTTTCTTAAAGAGGGATTGCTGCAAAGCCACCCATACAAATACCTCCTCCTTTCAACACAACTCTCATCTCCCTTGCCTCCTGCTGTCAACAGGGCAGTATTTTTCCTCTTCCCTTTCCTTGAGGAAACAAGGTTGCTTAGTAATCATATGCTCACCTGGTTATTCACCATCAGACACGCATAATATGTGAGCAGAGGAATTGCATAACCACAACAGTCCTTGCCAATGGCAGCTTCTGCTGCTATTACAGTCCAAATTAAGCAGAGAAAAATAGTGTGGTACCTGGGCTGCAGCCAGAGCTGCATCAGTCACAGCTCAGAGCTGTAGTTACACAAGAGACTCCTGTATTCATGAAGGCTGACACTGAGTAAAGCGAGCAGCACGACTAACAGCTCTGTTGCAGCATAAGCTAAGTGAGAAGCACTGTTTTCACTAAGCATCACAGGTAAAAATTAAAAGTAAGAATGCAGTTTTGTTTTGCTGTTGCTAACAAACTCATTGTGAGACAAATCTTATTAGCAGGAAGGATCTTCAATTCACACTTCCCCTCCTAGTTCGAGTTGCACTTAGCTTGTGGTATTTTACCTGCCAGAGTAGTTGACACACTCAGTTCTGAAGAACTGTAATTGCATTTGGGTCTCTTCCTAGGGGGAAGAAAAAAAGTGAGCTGTTCTGAATGGATGTTAACATTCATCAAAAAATGTACAAGGAAATCAAAGAACAAAGAGCCTGAGTGAGAAGCGTCCAAAAAACTGCTAACACACGTTGCAGTTAATGGACAGTTCATCATCTACCATCAAGTAACAGCACTTACTCTGAAGACATTCGTAATTTAAGAGCCACAGAGGACAAACACCAACACAGAAAGCACCTAACGCAGATGATTTGTCAATAGAAGAGCTGGCATCCTAGCAATAAGGAGGGCAACACAGGGTTTCAGCATATCATATGCACTATTCTTCTTGTTAAGGAAAAATGTCCTCCAAACAGAACTAAAAGGAAAATAACAACCAGACAGAAGGTAGTAACCTGGCCTGAGATCCATAAATGCTGTATTCGGTAATATCTGGAAGTGCCTCATAGTAGCTGACTCCAACAGAAAAGGAAAGGTACGTGCAGAACCCAGCTTTGTCCCCTGCGAGCCCATAGCACGATGAGGAGCTGACAGCAGCAGCTCCTCGTGCTCTGCACTGCACAGGCAACCCCAGGCAGCCAACCTGGCCAAACACATCTTTGCAACCGAACGAAATCTGGCAGAATTAGTGGCAGTGCTAAAAGCAAATTTTATGGGCTTGATGGACAAATGTCAACTCCATGAAATCCTGCACTGAGCTTTGTTACACTGATTTGCCTGCAGCTCCAATAGTGAAGCAGAAGCCTGTTAAGAAAACTCATACCTGCTTGCCGTTATGCACCAGTTTTACAGCTGGTGGGGACAATGGGCAGTTGAAACTCAGCAGACACATTTGCAGGATCACAGGCTTACTCCTATTGCCCAAAATACAATTTATAACAGAGAAATCTGAGCATTCTGATTGGCCTGCTTTGCAGATTACCTTTTTACGTGTTGGTCTTTACAAGCTTCCAATACAGGGTCTAAAAAACACAAAATCTAAGCATTAAAAGAAAAAGCCAAGCAAGCCAGACCTTGTTTTATGCACACTATAGAGCAAAACAGAAGCAAACACAGAACTTGAACAAGGAGCTGCTCCCCATTACACAGACATGCTGCAAATAAAATAATCATTACATTTACATCATCATACAAAGTTCCTTGCACTACAGTATATAAATAAACAAATGTCACTATCTCGTATTGTAGGAAATTATTACCTAATATTGGTGAAAGATTTGAGATCTGTAGTATCTTATCTATGGCCACTGCTTTGCTGCAGTCCAGGAGAGTGGAGTTCTTGCACTTCACGAAGTCCTCGAAGTCAGGGTTATTTGTCCCTGGACACAGAAGACAGCAGTACAAGCTTCTCACGCTAAAACCCACTGAGCCACTACAATTCTGACCAAGTGACAGAAATCTCATTTGCAAGACTTTACAGCACAGCAAAAGCATTGTCTTAGTCCAAACACACAGAAATGGCTGGGAGAAACTCAGCTCAAAGCAGATTAATCAGTCACCCCCAGCAAACGACTTGTGCCAACAGCAAATACTTAGAGTTGAAAGTATGATTCAAATTATATCAGGTCTGGATTCACTCCGGATTGGAGGACCAGATACCTGGGTTGCATGTTAAGGACAGCGTGGCTCACAGCAAAGATCTGACCCAGTGAGTCACACCAGCAGAGGCTACTGGTCTTTCTATTTCAGGCAGCCTCCTCAACTTTTCAGCTTCAAACAAGCAAACAGGAGTCTCACATGAACATTCCTCATCTCTTAACGTTTCAGGGGATGGGAAACTTTCTGTGGTGTCAGTAGCAACCGTGTCACGATCTGCAGAGGAATCTTCATCTAAACACTCGAGGAGGAAAGCTGAAACACCTGTAGGAAGAGTCATCCCTGTGCCTGCAGAGAGAGGCAAAAGAGCTGTACCATCTTATACACACACACTTTATTTTTTTAAGCTTCTAAAAGTGAATGTTTAAGTAAACTGAAGAACTCACGGCAAAAAGTGGCTCTTCAACAACGAAATCACTACCATGTGGTTTACAACAGGCTGGGCTCAAGGCTGCCCCAGCTGTGGCAGCCATCCCCTCAGCACGTACTGCTAATAGTCCCTCTCTCTTCTTCTTTTCCTTTTTCCCTAATAAAGAAGCCAGGCACTTCTCAAATACTTTAAGATAAACACGTGCCCATCCAGTTTGAGATCAGCATATTTCAACTGCTAGAAGTACACTTGTCACAAATCAGACTTGAAGCACGAGGCACACACGCCTGCCTGGAACACCTCCTGTGCTGTTGGCTGCTTACAGTCAATTCATGTGAACCAAGCACGTGCTGAATCATTAAAACCCAATTATCATTTTTACATGTTGTTTTAAACAGACACAAAAACATATTCCATACCATGGTGCACGATCACTATACTCACCTGAGGTAACATCAGTGTTTTTCAGGCTTTCTTTACTTTCAGAGTTGATTATTGGAGAGTCCTAAAGTTAAACGACAAAGAACATAAGAAAACCAGATCTAGACATTAAAAGCAATAAATGTCAGGACACACGTAATAATAGATACTCAGGAACTGATCATCCGATACTTTATCACTCAAACTTGCTACTCAGAACACAGTTTGTACCGTTGCTTTTCATGCACCAATAACAGATCTACAAGCTGACTTACAGCCATAAAACTCATAACGAATATCCATTAATTTGATCCCACAGACTTTGCTGGGTGAGAACACCAATAAAAGCATGTGGACACCAACTGCAGTTAAGACAGCAGTGGAGTAAGGATTGTTCCTGTCTTGATTTCTAGTTAGGCATAATTAGTGCTGCACATTTGTAGAATTGCAGACTGTCCCTGTAATACAAAGAGCTTCATGAGGGCTGTGCAGCACAACTGTGAAACAAAGCACTTGCAGGAAATGTGAATAACTGGGGGTGCTAAGAGTTGATGCTTTAAAGAAAAACAGTTTTACATCATTCTCTCTTAAAGCCCTTGTGGAAGACTTGAGTTCAAACACCCCGATGACCCATTTTCATGTAACTGCATATCAGCTGTCCTGTAACAGCACTGCTCAGCTATCTGGCGGTGATGGTTGGGTATGATGATCTTAGAGGTCTTTTCCAACCCCAGTGATTCTGTGACTGTATGACCACAGAATGCTTTGCTCCCGTTGTACAAACACAGGGAACAGCACAACAGCGAACTGAGAATGGAAACTGAGACAGGGGAGGTTTAGGTTGGATACCAGGAGGAAGTTTTTCACCCAGAGGGTGGTGACGCACTGGAACAGGTTGCCCAAGGAGGCTGTGGATGCCCCATCCCTGCAGGCATTCAAGGCCAGGCTGGATGTGGCTCTGGGCAGCCTGGTCTGATGGTTGGTGACCCTGCACATAGCAGGGGGTCGGAACTGGATGATCATTGTGGTCCTTTTCAACCCAGGCCATTCTATGATTCTATGTCACATTTCTTTTAATTTATCATTCATAAACAACCAGCATTAGAACAAAACAGCATTCTCACCTTCAGCTGAGCCGTGCTGTCTCCCATGTTCTCTTCATTCTTCTCCAAGAACGGTATTTCTTTGACATTCACTTGAGTGCTAGAACTGAAACACAGAGCAGAGCTCAACCCATAGAGTTGCAGTGCTCAGAGGGAGCTGACACAGCCCAACGCCTGCTCAGCAGGTGCCAGCAGCCAGCCTGACCAGCATCAGCCCATCCAGCATTCAGACTGCATTTACAAGAGAAGGCAGGCAAAACAACAATTAATTAGAGATAATTAAATATATAAAAGCGTTAGAACAGACCTCTGGTTGGAGGAAGGGCTGCCTTGGGTGACTTCAAGATTCTCCTTGATTTTTGGTAAAGTTTTCACAGCAGATTCTCCCCTGGGACCTGGGGAAGAATAAGCACTCAGTTCAGCAATGGAATTCAGATGAGTGTTTCTATGGCAGCACCTTTAAATGCTCCCACTCGCTGAAGCCCGTCACACTTCTGACCCTATGTATTCACACATGCCTGGATTTAGTTTATGTCCACCCAAGCATTTATTTTTTCATCAGTATGCCAACCAGGCAAAGAAAAAATCCAGCCACGTTTAAGAAATACTCTAGAAATCCTTCAGGTATTTCAGAAGCCTGTTGATAATAATAATAATAATAAAAAGCATTTTGGAAACTACTTTTGCCATGCCAAAGCTAAAAGAATATTTATTCTAAATGGATTCTGTCCCGCTCAGCCGGGACACCACCACCACCATCGCCAACCCCAGCAACGGCCCCAACGGCCGGGAGCAGCCGAGCACCGCACACCGCACACCGCGCTTACAGCCGGGCTGGGGCTCCCCGCGCCGCGCGCTGCCGAACAGCCGCCGCCGGCACTGCGCCGACCCGGAGCGCCCCGCGGCGGGCAGCCCGCCGGGCAGCGGGGACAAACGCCGCTTCTTCCGCGGGGCCTTCCCGCCCCAAGCCGAGCTCCACCAGTAGGGCCGTTCCATGGCGAGCCCCTTCCCCCTCCGCCCCCGCCCACGTTCAGCTGGGGTCCACACCGACCGCACCGCCCCTTCAAGAAGCCCCGAGCGGCTCCAACGGCCGTCCCGCACCGCGCATGCGCAGCACCCGTCCCCGGCGGCCGCCAGGCGGCGCTGTGCTGCGTGCGGGGTCAGCGGAGGGGGCGGCCGCGCATCCCGGGCGCAGGGAGGGGGGTGAATGGGGGTGGTGGCAATAAACATCCCTGGCGTGGGGAGATTTGTTTCGCGTCTTGAGGCCGCTAGGGAGAAACGGAGGGTCCCAGGCTGCGCCCTCGCAGACAGAAGGCGCGAAGGTGGTGCTCAGATTCTCAAAGCCGAGCCCCAGCCCTGGTTTCTGGTGAAAAATGGGTCCGCTGAAAGCGCGCCGCTTCCCGAGCAAAATCCTGCCTGGCCCCGCTGCTGTCCGTGTCCCGGGCTGAGGGCCGGGGCTGCTGCTCGGCTCCTCTGATGAGCGCAGGGTGTGCAGCATGGCGGTGGGCATGGCAGAGCTCTGCACCCCAACTCTGCTGCTCGTGGGACCCCACGTTGTGTTCGTAAGCAGAAGAATCTCATTGTTCCACCAACAAGAAAATACAGAGCATCCGTGGGCATTGCGGGATGCCCGGTGAGCGCAGCACACAAGAACAGAGCAGAGACAGACGGCTTTTAGACTTTATTGTTTGAGCCACGCGGTCTGAAAGCACACTGTGCATTCCCAGCAGTCAGTTCACATGAAACGAGCACACACGCTTTGTTGTACCTCTATTGGTTTAAAATAAGGAATGAAACCACGACACAAAGACTGCTGTGCCTTCAGAGAACTTTGCAGCATATAAGCTGGGTTTTTTGTAGATGATTGCTAAAGCCGATCTCAGGTTCCAGCATTCCTTTGGTTGTTATTTGACTGGGTTTTATGACACGTTTCCTATAGGCGCACGTTCTGAGCGACTTCGGACCGATGGTGAGGACAGAATGCTGGAGAGACACCGGGTCTTACAAAGAGCCTTTATTGTATGTCAGCCCACGAGAAGATCTTACGAGATTTGAGCAATGGGACCATTCAGTTCTTTACAAAAGTTGCCGTAGATGACTTTTTGACAAACATGCCCATGTACATGGAAAAATCAGTGTGGTTTTTACACACGTTTAAGTTATGTTCTCATCCCTTCACTTCCAGAATAGGCAACACTCACAGAACGCATCGCTTGTTTGCTGCTTGTACTTTGCTAAAATACGTAACAAAAGCTGAAATGAAGGGCTTAAAAGGGCTCTGGATGCCTCGAAACGTTTTATTTTGGAACAATTCCACCCATCTGAAGCTGTTTCTCTCCGGTTATCGAGGAATATGGATTTCTCCCCCATAACGAGAAGGCTCAGTCTCACCATTTAATGGGAGAAAATGTGGCGTAGAAACCATGGAACCCACAAAGTACTGAAGCAAGTTAATTCCAAGAACAAACAGAGATCTAACTCTGGTGTATGTTTTTTCCACAGATGAAACCAAAGTGAAATAAAGAAAGAAGAACTATGCAGAGAGAATTGCCTCTAAACAAAATGCTTTGCCGACGTGTATGTAAGGCATCGAGAGGTCTTTGAGTAATCCGCTACCATGCAAAAATAGTATATTCTTTCCCAGTATACATTCATCTCGTAGCAATGTATTTACATGTAGATCACCACTTTGTGCTTCTAACGCGTGGAAAGTAACCAGTCCTTTAGCTTGTTTTGTCCCAGGAGGTTGGGTAAGTCGGATTGTTCTGTTCTATGCAAAGATTCGTAACCGTGGCAGAAATGACGCTGCACTTTGCTGATGCTGATATATCCGTAGTAACGGATTGCAGGACAGTGCTGCATCCACAACCAGCAGCTCTCACCTGGGCCGTGTGAGCCGTGTCAGCCTGCAGGTGTGCCTTTTCTGCACGTCTCCTGCCAGCGTGGCACTGAGGCTGTCTCACGGCTCCTGCTCACACTTTATCTTTTCTGTGCAATATACCGAGCAAAGGACATACAAAATACAGAACTAAGCAAAGTGCTCTTCCTGGAAGAAATATTTTATTCTGCTTTTCATATATGACCACCGGAGGCAGCGTTCCAGCGATCTGACAGGCATAGCACCAGGCCCAGGAAGAACCTCCCGTTTTGGATACATACGAGAACGCAACAAATCAGGCTGCAGCACACATAGCCTTTGGGGAGGGGGCTGTAAAACTGCCTGGTCACACGTGGCTGCTCAAGGCAAGCGTGTTTTTGCACGGATCCCATCTGCAGCAGCAACAGAGCCGTGCCAATTTCAGTGGGCTGATACTGTCACAGTTACTCGGTTGCAGAGTTAATGCCCCCGTGACACTGAGTACTTAAATACAGTCATCTTTCAGCCATCAGGAACAGCGCTGTTTACAGAGAAGCGTAGCATGCATTGCCATCTGTGCAATAGCATTGAGTCCCGACTCTTTCAATAAGAAGGCATTAGAAATGAGTGTCGACATTGGTTATCATGGGAAAAGAATAAAGTGGTTAGTGGACAACCCTGGGGCTTCCCCTGCTGTTCACAAGAAGTGCAGAGGTTGGAGAGAGCTCAAAGCAAAACAAACACTGCTGCGAGCCGGGGAGGAGCGTTTCTGCCTGGCTCATGCCTTACTCGTGTACTCATGGCGACTTTTAATCCCTCATAATATTTGGTATGCTTATGGAGAGTCATCTGCAGGGGGATGTCTGATGACACGAGAAAGTAACAGAGGCAGCTTTTAGTTTATTCATGCGGCTTGTCACAGGTTCTGAAAATGTTCACACTTCAGGGCCGAATTTCCCCCACACTTCTCCCCAGTTTTGCACCATCCTGTTGTGGTCCTTCCTTTTATTTCTTTTTTTGGTGTTCGTGTCACTGGCTGTGGTGCACCTGATCTTTTGCATCAGATACCAAAAGAAGATACATTATTCAGTAACAAAGCAGCATCACGTAATTCAAAACAACAGCCTTCCAAGCCAGAAGTGAACTCACATGGGAGCCTCTCTGCTTGTACAAAGCCAGAGTTCAGTGGTCAGATAAATCTGGTAAACCAGTCACCTTAAAAGTAAATTAAATTCATGCGGTAGAAACAGGTCGGGAGAAAATAGCTTTTCTGTACTTACTTGGATGACAGGTGTTTGTTGTTATTCAAAAAGAGCAGGGGGAATGGTACCAGGTCCTTCACTGTGCCGGAGCATCTGTATGTGATGACTGCTTTGGGGCTCCGCAGATGGGATGAGCTGTGCTCCTCCAAGATGAGACTCCTGCATGACCTGACCTAAAGTGTCAGACTGCCTCTGGTACTGCACCCCCACGCTCAGACTCCCCAGGGGTGCTCTTGCTGTGTACAGTGATGAGAAATGAAGGTCTAACACCATCAGGTCGCAGCAGTGATTTTTCTTACTTGCTTTCGACAGATATGAATCATTATGTCGGAATCCGATGAAGAATCAGGCACAGATGGGATTCGGACCAGCCCTCCCACGTCTGGTAGATCAAATCGCCTCGTTCTGTGCGTGAGCGATTATGTTAACAATTTCCTTTCTCTTTGTTCTGAAATTACTGCCATAAATCAGTCTCTGTGTAAAACTTACTCATTAATTCAATTTATTTAATTTTTAAAGCATGCAATGGGATTTCAGAGGGGAAATGAGAGAGACTTCGGATTAATAATTTATCTTTTAGTTTCAAGAGTCTACAGTGGCTTCCAGTCTAAGAGAGAATCACAGAATGGCCTGGGTTGAAAAGGACCACAATGCTCATCTCGTTTCAACCCCCTGCTATGTGCAGGGTCGCCAACCACCAGACCAGGCTGCCCAGAGCCACATCCAGCCTGGCCTTGAATGCCTGCAGGGATGGGGCATCCACAGCCTCCTTGGGCAACCTGTTCCAATGCGTCACCACCCTCTGAGTGAGAAAACGTGTGCCTTTGCTGCCCTGGCAAGAGAGGTCTAGCAGGCAGAGCCCCATGGTGCTGGTGCAGCACAGCAGCTGGTAATGCACACAGATGGATGTAGGACCCTGCTCAGCAGTCCCAGTGCTCACACTCCCTGACCTCATAGCTTCTCACTGCTTTGCACTGTGCTTTCATTGACAGTTTGCTCTCCAGCCTCCATTCCTGGCCCCTTCCAGTGGCTGGTCATGGATCTCAGGCTTCCTCCCAGAACTTGCTGCTTTTGTAGAGAGGTCACTGCAGGTGATAACTGGGTCCAAACGTCTGCACATGGAGGTGCTTTCCTGGCAGCCACGTCCGATGCATTGCCCCACAGCACTCTGGGGCCAGAACTGTCCTCATGGCCACTTGGAGCAGCGTTTCCTCCTCTTCTCCAGCATTGCTGCATCCCAGGCCAACTGTTCTCCAGACAGACCCACGCTGCTCAGCCCCGCTCACACCGTGTGCTCCATTCCCTAAGCACTATTCCAAAAGGGAACCAGCCCAACCAGACTGCAAAGTAATAAACCAGGGACCAGACACAGGTGGCTCTCATGCAGGCCTTGTGTTGCTGTGCTGCAGCATCCCTGGGCACCGGGCCACCTGAAATGGCCGTGCAGGAGGTGCTGGGCTCAGCTGGAGGGGGCTGGGGGCTCCTGCCCTGCAGCACGCCAGCACGGTGTTGGGATCCCAAGCAGTGGTTGTCCATTAGGTGTCATACACTGAGAGGCCTACTGAGCACAAGTACCAGGAGATTTGTTCTTGTTTCTATTCTGGCTGTTAGGTCGTTAGTGATTAAGTCAAATTGATGGAATTTACGTCCTGGAAAATATAAAAACTATCACTTAATATATAAACCGATATCCAGATTGAAGTTACAGGTCAGGGAACGTAGGCTTTCACCATCAATCGCCGATAGCTTGAGGTAGACCACATTACTGATTTATCCACAATTTCAGTCTCTAACGTGTAGGTTATTTACAATCAAACATCAACAGACATATCTGAAACTTCCCCCAGTTTAGTCTTGAAACGCTTATAGATATTAATAAGTTTCCATCATTTACTCGGTCGTGGATTGAAATTGCTGTATATTTTGTGGCAATTTAGCATAATTCCCTACTGTGTCCATAGAGTAAAACCGACATCACGCCTGATGAAAAACAGAAGGAAAAGGGACATTATGGTTAGTGGTGAAATCCTAAAACAATAAAGATTCAGATGCTCATCTGCTTCAGCTGTGTCATTCTGGCTCTGTACTTTTGAGCATTATCCTAATATTGCTACAAAGTCCATTACTTGGAAGGTTCTTCCCTCGGTTTCAGATGGAGATGCTGGAATATAGCTCTTCTATCTGTTTTTTGAAGTAATCTCTCAGTTCTGGTCTCTTGGCCTTTAACGTCGGCGTCAGCAAACCGTTCTGTACTGAGAACATGTCGGAGTGAATGTAGATGGCTTTGACCTGGAATAAAGACAGGGACACATCTGTAGCAGAGACAGCACTCGCTATGCATGACTTCTTGGTGTGCACACGGACCTCTATTGCTGCAGGAAACCAAAGCACGGTGAAGACCACAGCAGGAGCAAACCAGACTTGTTACCACAGATAAAAGTGTACTACAAACCACTGCTTTTCATTTCCGAACTCGGTTCTTTTTAATATAGGTTCATTTTCATGCATAATGGGGGAATGAAGGATAGCAAGTCTGTGCTTAATGCTGCTTCTGCTTCACTCATGTATGGGGAATTATTCACTGGAGCTACCACCCAGAAACAGACTGCATGGGAGGAAATATGAGAGTAAAAGCCCCTTGCTAGCTATAAGTAATGATTGGGAAGTTCGTTATTTAAAGAGAAATAAGTATTTTATATTATAAAAAGTGTTTTTTAATGTGCTTTTTAGAGCTCTGTACTTCATTACTGATTTCAGATCTCTCCTCCCGAGGTGTTTATGGCTCTGTTGCACAGATATTTACACAAGTGACAGAAAAGGATCAGTGCCCAGGCTGGAAATAGAACAGCAGCCTGCCCTGTGTCGGTTATAAGAGTGGCAGTTTGAGCCCCAGTTCCTTGCAGTGCCTTCAGTGGGATGGAGCCAGTCCTCAAAGCATCCACCTTGTGCCCTGGTATCAGACTGCAGACATCACCCACACCCCACGAGGACATGCAGGATCATTCTGAATGCTAACAAATCTCCATTCAGTGTATGCAGACCGATGCCAATGTGGCCACAGTTAATTGTTTCGTTTACCTGCTCAAAGGAATGCAGCCCGCTCTCCTTCCCTAACCGTACCATGTCTTCCATTATTGCTTTCTGCAGTTCCTGGGTTAAAACACACACATCCACCATGAAATACCAGAAACAACCTTACAATTTACATCACTGTTATCACAAACACATACATTTCTGAGATAAGTTCAAGCTCCTTATGGATGGTACGTAATTAGCAATTATTCTAATGAAGAAAGGCACAAACGCTAACAGTAAGGGAGGTTATGCTGATGCTTTAGGCACAGTGCTGGGTGCTGCTGGCTCAGTGAGCAGGTGGTTCTTGCCCTGTGAAGGGGCATCAGGGCCCATCAGCACAGTGACTGCAGTGCAGGCAGGTGCAACAACCAACCTTATTTCTACAGAGCTCTGCATACGTTCCATCAAACCCTCTCTTCTTTGCCCAGCCTGGCATCACTTCAGCATCCGGCACCACGATTCCCACCAGGAAGGCCTGCAGGGAAAGCAGAAGGGTCAGGCAGAGGCTGAATGCACCGTCAGGCTGAATTTGATGGGATTTTATCACTTCTTGCCCAATTAAGTCAGGAATTTGCCAACACGTTGCAGCAAGGTGTATTCTGGTGGCCCTGCTGTACCTGCAGGCTGTCTCCATGGACGTAGATCTGGGCCACGGGGTCACTGCGGATGTAGATGTTCTCTATCTTCTCCGGTGCAATGTATTCTCCCTGAGCAAGTTTAAATATATGCTTTTTCCGATCGATGATTTTGAGGGTCCCGTTCTGTCAGGAGAAAGAAGTGAGAGTTCCCAGGGAGGTTATTTAACCACAGCAGCTCAGCAAGTCCACTCTAAACACAACGGCTTACATCGCCAGAAAGCGCCTCACTGACACGTCTGAGTTTATTCTGCCAAAACTCAGCTTAATCTTTACTAAGGATAGATGCACTAGGAAGGTCACGTGCAGAACTTGAACGTGTGATGTGGGACAGCACAACTGACACAGGCACCACTCATCTGGATACGCACAGGTAGCCACTTCCCAATGTCTCCGGTGTGCAGCCAGCCCTCCTGGTCCAGTGCTTCACTTGTCCTCTCCTCATCCTTCAGGTAACCCTTGAAAACGTTCGGTCCTTTCACGCATATCTGCAAAGCAGGTCGGGTTGCTATTAAATTACATCATTCTTCTGCTGAGGTTACCAGCGAGCTAAATAGTGATTTGCTGACATACACCAAAGGTCGATGTCATGACTGCGCCCCATGCAAATAAAATACACTGAGCTACAAATTGTTTGTTATATTTTTGGATTTTTTCAAACGAAGGATGTATGAAGGAGGGAGTGCAAAACCATTGGCCTAATGTTGACTTTCATTCGGGTTGCAGTTTAAAAGCAAAAAAAAAAGTGATTTCAATAAGTTTAATTTCTACGCTATACAGAAACGACAGCAATGGAGAAATCACAGTAATTCAGCTCTATAGCCAATCTAATTAACTCAGCCTTAGCTTCTGAAGTAACCAGGCGTGGCATTGGCTGGCAGTGCTGCCACAGCCCCTTGTTAACAAATGCTTCACTGCTCTGTTGGTAAACCGATGCTTTCTTTCCCCGATAGCCGTATTAAATAAACTTGTGCACCTCAAAGGTGTAAAATGCTTCTATAACTCCAACTTAGTACAGTGTCCACTAATAAGAGTTGTATATTAAAATGTGAGTTCCTACCTCTCCTTCTCCTTTAGAAGCAAAATAATTCAGCTCCTCCACATCCTTCAGCCTGATTAAGTTGCAGGGCAAAGGGGCTCCCACATGACCTGGCAATTAAAGTTGGCAGCTCGTTTGTCCGCTCTCTTACAAACAGTAATTGGCATTTTATTATTAGTTGCGTAGCTGTAGATACGCTTGGCCTTCCTGCAGGAATTCTGTGTGCAGAAATAATGTGGAAAGGGAAGAAAACCATTACCTGAGGTCCAGTCCCCGGGGGTGGTGAAGGTGCAGCCCGCCGTGCACTCCGTCTGCCCGTACCCCTCGTACACCTGCCAAAGGAACGGGCACCCTGAGTCAGCGCACGGCACCTCACTGCTGCAGGAGGAGTCCCAGGGTCAGCCCTGTGAGCTGATCCTGCTGTGAGCAGCGGGACGGGGCGTGGGGACTTCCCCTGGCCCTGCAGAATTACCTCTCCTATGAGTCACACTGTTATGGAGAGCTGAAAACAGCGAGCAGACAAGTCCAGCAGTTTGCTTTTGAGTCTAGCAGGATGTTACTTGGCAGCAGGAAGTGGTCAGTGGCAATAAGTGGTATTTTTGGGGGACATTCTGAAAATCTGCAGGTTTTTTTTTACATTTAATTTTAAGCTCTCGAATGAGGCCTTGTAATTGTCCTGGGCTTCCTGGTCGGAGAGAAGAAGCTCTCTAGTAAGGGTGGGGACCTGAAGTGCCACGCCTACAGGTTACCCTTCTCACACATTTATACATAGAATGAATGTTGTGTAATAAATGACACATGCTGAATGGCTTCAAGTTGCTCCAGGGCAGGTTCAGGTTGGTTATTAGGAAAAATTTCTTCTCCAAAGAGCAGTCAGGCATTGGCACAGCTGCCCAGGGAGTGGGGAAGTCACCGTCCCTGGAGGTGATCCAGAACCAAGGGGATGTGGCACAGGGGCACTCCGTCAGTGGGTGCGGTGGGGTGGGCTGGCACTGGGCCTGGGGATCTGAGAGGTCTTTTCCAACTTTAATGATTCTACAATCCCATGAGTGGACATGGTGGAGATGGATTGATGGTTGGGCTTGATGACCTTTTAGGTCTTTTCCAACTGTAACGACTCTATGGTTTTAAGAGCTGAGACAGGCGGGATGTCTCAGCACCTCCTGGTGCCCGAGGCCACCCCTTGTCCCCACCATGGGGACGCTGGGTGCCCACAAGACCTGCTGCCACCATGGGTGCCCCATACGCAGTCCCAGCCCCCAGCCCTTGGCTCACCTGGCAGCCCAGGGCCGCCCGCAGGAAGCCCAGGACAGTTGGAGAGGCTGGGGCAGCACCCGTCACTATCATGCGGACGCACCCACCGAGGCTCGCCTGCGGGACAGCCCAGAAAACAAAAGGGAACAGCATGGATCAGTACAGATGGCACAGATTGTGTGTATTTCTTATGCAGAGCTTGCACTGAATGGTCTCACTTCTGTTCCCCCTAGAACAGTCAGCTGTACTATGGAAATGTGAACTGACCCTGAGTCTTGCCTTAGGAACAAAACCCAGCTAAATCTTGAAAGCAATGACTGTGTCCCTCCTGGGCACAAATGATGCCCAAGGCACAGCTCTGCTCCATCGCATCCATTCCACATCCTCTTGCTGCACTTCTGACTTGGGGTAACCCCGGGGAAGAATCAGTCTCTTCCCCACTGCTTTTTTCTGTGCTCATTGCCACCTTCTTGTTAACAGGCTCCCAAGCAACCTAAAGCAATGCCACCCTTTTTTAAGGACAGATGACCTTGCACATACTTTGGGGGGTACTACAGCATTCCTGTGCTGCTTCCTGCCCACCTCCCTTCATTTCATTTTTCTTTCCATGAAAGCAGAAAGGAACAAACACAGAGCAGCCCCTGCCCGGCCCCACAGCACTGCGCGCAGCTCAGCCCCATGGAAGGCACTGCCGGTTCCTCTGGTTATAAATGAAGCGGTGTGTCTCAGGATAAGTTATCCAATTAAAAAATGAAGTAATCAGAGCCGTGCTCCTACAGCAGCACGGTACCTGGAAAGCCTGGTGTAAAGCCACTTTAATCTGCTTTATTACCTGGGGGATGTGTGGCACATGGCAGGGCACTGATTTCTTTCCCTCTTGTTAAATCAAGATTCACATTTGCATTTTGCTCTACTGGCTTTTGCTCACTCTTGCTTTCCTTCAGAAGAAATCAGCTTTGAGTTTGCCTGAGAGAAACCCAACCCCGAGAGCAATCATTATCTGTGGAGGATCTGCAGAGCATTGGAGCCACGTCTCTTCCATCTGTTATTCCTCTTTTCCCCTCACGACTCCCACCCAGAACCCCATGCCCTCTGTGCTGCTGAGCCCATTGGGCCAGATTTGTGTGCTGAGCATAGATACAGAAATACAAACAGAAAAGTGGCAAAAGGGAATGGAACGACAAACTGTGCTCCGTTTCCTTTTCCTATTCAGTTTTTCAGTCTGCCATTCACTGGTGATCAGCAACTGGCCGCAGTTTGATGGTCAGGCAGGCAGACCGTGCCAACTTTAGGCAGCACTGGTCACTACTAGAAGAAACGACAGTTCTCTGACCTTAGACTCGCTTTTTAGATCCCATACCTGTATTTTGTTAAAGAAGAGCTTGTCCCACAGGCTGTCGTTTCTGATAATCCCATTTCGAACCTCAGCCTTTTTCCGCCTGGCGGCGAACTCCAGCGCCCAGCGCTTCAGGGAGGTGTCCGCCTGGCTGAAGATCTGCAGCAGGCAGAGCAGAGGGGGTCGGGTGAGCCCGGGGAGGGCCTGGGGCTCACAGCTCTGGCCATCAGCCCAATGCACTGCCTGCTGCCAAACCACAGCCCTCAGTGCCACCGACAGCACTGTGCACCCACAGCCGTGCAGCTCAGCTGGGGCACAGGGATGGCAGCAACACAGAAGAGCAAGGCTGTGCTAAGCCTTAGTGCAGGAAGGGAGCAAGACAAAAGGGAGAAAAGGAGAAGAAATTTTTGGATAAAGTCTGGGGGGGCAGAAGCTTTGTGATAGCAAAAAGCAAAGCGATGAGGCTCACCTTGTCGTACATCCTGTTCAGCAGGCGCGGCACGACGGGGAAGATGGTGGGACGCAGCGCCTTCATGTCCTCGGACAGCAGGCGGATGTCGCCTTGGAAGAAGCCAATTCGCCCTCCATGACAATACACTACAGACTGATGGAGAGGAAAACGACCACGTCAGACCTCTTTGCTTTTAACCCCCGGGGCAGAGCATCCCTCCTCCCACGCACAGAAACGCCCTTCCCGAAATTCCGCTCTCCAGTGTGGCAAAAATGGTGCTTTGAAAAGATCTATCAACGTAAGGGTTGATTTTGCAGAGTGGAAGCGCATGGATGGTTGTTGGCATTTTCAGACTGGGAAATCAGCATCACCAAATTTGCCACTTTCTGGAAGAACGAGGAGCTGCTGCCCGGGGAAAGGCTCTCCCTGCCCCCCAGCAGCCTGAGGTTGGGCTCTGCACGCTGCAAAACGTGCTGACGGTTTTTAGGTGTTAATACTTTAGTTTTGTTTAAGCATAACAATACAGACTACGTTAGCAATGCAGCGCCTGATCCTGTATCCCAGAAACACCTCTTCAAAGGCGCTTCGATCGCCTGGAAAGCACAGCTCCAGAAGTTTCAAATAAGCTTTTATTTTATTTTTGAAGGATGTTTTTGGAAAGCAAATGGGCTGCTTTGCATCAGGTGAGGGAAGAGCTGATGGGCAGCAGGGCTGTGATGTGCCGGCAGCAGGGCTGTGATGTGCCAGCAGCAGGGCAGCCAGCAGCCACCCTGCTGGGGCTGGAATTGCACCACTGTGCCATCACTGCAGGCTCACTGGGAGCTGCAAATGCTGATCTCTGTGTGTACCTTCCAACGGGACAGTTCTAAAGTCTAAAATTCTATTCTAAAGCACTTCTAGCTCTGAAGAACATACCCATACAATTTTAACTGCAAGTCCCAGGAATCACTGATGTGGGCTAAAACTGGGGAGGCTGAAACAGCGTTTGTTGCTCAGAATAATTTTGGGGATGATTTTTAGCTCTTTAGAAAATTCTTTGCATGAAGAATTGTTTTCAGCAGGAGTTTAACCTGAGCATCCCACATAGGGGCGCTTTGGAGCTGCCCCTCTCAGTGCAGCAGCAGTGAGGTTATTTCAGAAGTTCCTATATTCCTGCCCAGGCGGATGACTTCCTAATAATTCTGTTCTCATTAGCAGCAAAGTGCTTTGCCCGAGCAGTGCTGGCACACTGACCCACGTGCCTTGTAGGATTCGGCTGACAAGCAAGGATAAACGGGGCTGTAATTCTCCAAATTTATCAAGGGCTTTCAGTTCCAATTCGCAAGTGCTTTAACGGGGCTGAGTGCATTATTTCTGGCACGCTGCTAAGAAGGGGAGGCCTGTGCCTGGATGTCTGTCCGACTCCATCGGCATCAGCACCGCTGGGAAGGCGCAGGGCTGCAGCTGAGCCCAGACCCACTCCTCATGCATTGAATCACTTCTTAACTCCCGCGTTTGCAGGCTGGGAGAGCTCATTATCACAAATCATCACCTGGCTGCCCAGAAGGGATGTATGAGCCCTCTCTGCACGCTGCAGCGAGCTGCTATCTGCAAGGGATGCACATATTGCTACCTGCAGGGGATGCAGCCCATGCCCAGAGCACGATGCCCAGTGCCGTGCTGGCTCAGCTCCCTGCTGAGTTCTGCATATTTCTGCATGGGAAGGATTTGAGCTGATAAAAACAATGGTGTGGAGCTGCCTTTGCTCCCATTATCGCTATCCCCAGAGAGGGACCCGGTGCCCTGGAGGAGTGCAGGTGTTTTAGTGCTACACGGTGTCGGTGGGTATTTAGTATTTTATTCATTTTATTTCTTTCAGTGTGGAAAAAAAGAAAAGGCGATTCCCACTGCCGCTGGGACCTTACCTGCACCATTCGCTCAAACATGTGTGCTAAAGGCAAATAGGAAATGTGAACATCCTCACAAGTAGGAGACCACTGACTCTGGAAGAAAGCAGAAGGGGCCCCACGAGGCCGCGTCAGTTGGGGCAGGAGCTTACCTGGATCACTCTCTCAAACATGTGAGCCAGAGGCAGGAAGGAGATGAGCACATCGTCCTGTCTCGGAAAGATCACTTTCTGCAGGTGGAGGGCATGGGAGACAGAAAGGAAAGAAACACTGACAGGAAGACAACAAGAGAGTCATAAAACGGTAAAAAGAAAAACGGCACCAAGAGGAACAAAAGGGGAAAGAGCATCGAGAGAGGAGGGGAGCAGCGCACGAGTGAAGCGTTAGGGCCACAGCAGTGATGGAGCTGCGTTAGTGGGAGGAGAACAGAGCACGGAGATGGACACAGAGCGCAGTGTCAGCACAATCACAGCTCGTGGTTATTGCTTTCCCTTCGGTTAATCTCTGATCTGGGTTGGGGATGTTGGATCACTTAGGTACAGAAATTAATGATTGCTGTTAGAGTTTCCTCATCGTTTTCTTGATTAAAACGGGATTTTAGGTGCATTAGCACTGCCCCACAGACAGGCGTGCTGAGGAAAGAAAGGCAAAAAGTGATGCAAAAAATAAAAGCGACCAATGTCATTGCTTTGCACCGAGAGCCTTACTTGGGTCATGCCTTTCTGCCTGCCTGGTCAGGGGTACAGCTCACCATAACACTATGGATTAGGAAAAAGGACAACTTGATGACCCACCAGCTTGCACCAAGGCCAGAAAGCAACGCCAAGCGAGTGCAGCAGCTCTGGCTCCCGGGATTGGCAGTTACACCCCCAGTGCACCTCCATGGCTGTGCCAGAGCTGCTGCTCCATGGCAGAAGAAGCGTGCTCCTTAGGCTGTCTCACCGAGGTTCATCTGGCTGTGCACAGTGAGGCCAAACGTGGGCCTTTCCAGCATCCCACTTTAGATCGTGTCCACCTGAACTAAGCCAGTCAGGCCTGCAGCTCTCTTCATACATCAGTTCTAATGGGCTCTGGTGATGTGAAGCCATCAGCACCACCAGCCACGCCGCTTTGTTGTGCTGCTTTAAATGCCCACACAAGAAATGGTTTGTTTTTAAATGGAACCGAGGTGCTGGCATTTAATGGCATTGCAGCCACTGCAGCTAAACAGATAACATGAAAGCAGTGCCTTGGCAATTTAAAATAACCTTATAATAAAGGTCTAAGTTCACTTAAAATAATCTGCTTAGGAAAATGGCTGAACTAAACCAAAGTGGCACGAAGGTATGCAAACAGTGATCTGTGCGCCCCTCACTCCAGGTGCTCACATGTTGCTGACAGATGCCAAGTGCTTGGCACTCTGCTGGATCTGTGCTGCGCTCACAGCTTGCCCTGCAGGGCCCAGCACAGGGATAGGGCACACTGAGCAGCCTCACACCTCAACCCGACACCTCTGGGATTAACACAAGCATCCGCTGTCAGCAAGCACTGAGCCCACGGCATGGGAGACACCACTTTGCCCCGAGGTGTTCCCTTCCAAAATAAACTCTGCTGCCCTTTGGAAGCTGGAGGCCTCGAGACACCAGCTGCCACTCGTGCATCCCCGCACCCTCGAGGAAGCCTCAGCCCTGCGGCATGAGCCCGGCAGTGATCTGCAGGTGGAAAAAACTCCAGGGTTGGGGAACTGAGACCACAGTACAGCCTGCACCAACCCCAGGGCAAACAAGAGCTATGTTGCAGTAAATGGCATCCCACATGCATGCTGCGGCTTCACAGAACCACCTGTTTGCTACCAACAGAGATTCTTACATTCGATAGGTACAAGCTGCATGCAGTTCTTAATATGCTGTGCTAGAGCAAGTCTGCTTCCTATGTGGTTCCTAACAAAGGTTGCATGAAGGATATTACACATGCACTTGGCCAGTGCTGCAGTACAGCCAAAACCAAGATATATGGTAACGTAAATGAAATTAACCATTTTGATCTTAAAAAAGTGTAAGTTCCCATAAGTATGTATACAGACATTATATGCGTAGAAAGCTTTCATTTAAAGACAGGGACACTGCACAGGCATCCCCAGCAGCAGACACTGCTCAGCCCGGCAGGCTCTGCTTGCTTTCCTCACCCCACACCGGTCCATGGGGGCAGCACTGCTCCTTGGCAGAACCCTGTGCCACACAGAGCCCAGGCTGGGAGTTGGCCTTCATCTAAGAGAAATGTGGCTCTTATCAGCAGCACCACATCTCCAGCCCCTGCTGGAGCCCAACCCACACGCAGCGAGTTTCCCAACCGTGGTATTCACCTCTGTCACTTTCAAAAAGCCCGAAAAGTCGGCCACCACGTTCCCATGTGTCAGCATTGCACCTTTGGGGTTTCCTGCAAGGAAGAACAGAGGGTAAGTCTAAAAGATGAGATAGTGGTTAATTTCCACTTCATTTCACGCTGGAACAGGTTGCCCAAGGAGGCTGTGGATGCCCCATCCCTGCAGGCATTCAAGGCCAGGCTGGATGTGGCTCTGGGCAGCCTGGTCTGCTGGTTGGCGACCCTGCACATAGCAGGGGGTTGGAACTGGATGAGCATTGTGGTCCTTTTCAACCCAGGCCATTCTATGATTCTATGATTCCAAAAGCTTAAAACTGAGAAAACAAACAGGAAATTGTCCAAATAATATTGTTAAATGATATTCAAAACATGTAATTCTCACACTATGCAATAGCATCCACCAAAGGCAGTTACTGCAATACTCAAAATGAAATAAAATGATCCCATAAACTCAGCAGCACCACTTGCATCTTTCCATCAGAGACCTTGAGCAGCGGTTTCCACCAGGAGCGGCCCAGCTGGGATTGTGGATGGCCCTCAGACAGAGCCACCAGAGCGTGTGCCAACAGCTCGGGCTGCACAGAGCACAGGGCTCCATGCAAAGCTCCCTGCCACCTCCTGCACCAGCACAGCCACTTCGCATTGCCCCCAAAGGGTCCGCTGCAGAAAAGAGCTGCTGGGAAGGATGCAGCCACCTCTGCGGTGCTGAGCCCTGTGCCCTCCCCCAGCTCTCTAACAGGCAAATAAAGGCCCGAACAAAAACAATAATTATTGCACGCATTTATTGCACTAGAACAGGACACTCTGAACACAGCTTAGTTTTACCACAAAATTTGCCCTCAGTGTTCCAAGCGCTTTTGAGTTATTCGGTCCCAAATCCTTGCAGATGGCCACAGGCGGCTATTGGGATCTCACACTTATCCCTCCTTGGTGCTGGCCCCTGCTGATGCTGGCTCTGAGGCTCGTGTTTTCACAGCCGGGTGCACATCTGGGTCCTGCCCTCAGGAAAACTCCATGAACCAACGCCACTGTAAATACATGCCAGCAGCCCAGGCACTGCTCCTCTTGCTGTAGCTGTGTCTGCCCAAGCAGGTTTGCTCAGCCTTGGCGACTGCACAAACAGCTGTGCACCCACAGCATTGCACAAGTGTCTCTGTACCTGCAGAGCACAGAGCTCTGGGGGCTCTCTGGGAGGCTCCTTGGGTGCTCTGAGACCTCAGACTTCATCGGGAGAAATCCAACACAGAGGTGAAGATGTTTGGGTTTGGGGTTCCTGTCTGATTCCATGCTTTAGTTCCTCCTGTTGCTTTAGGCATCAGCCAGGCAGAAGGGGAGCTCCCTGCTGGGAGTCCTTTCCCAGAATTACCACTTGTAGAGGAACAGGTGGTTGATGGCAAAGCTGATTCTCTTTAAAAACCCCATGCCACGTGCGTGACTCTGCTCTGCTTTGAATTTCCTCGTACAGCAGCACTTTGTCCAGCCCATGGTGGAAATGCAGCACAGCAATCCCATTACGATAGCAGTAGGTGTGGGAGCTTCTCCTTATCTCAGCGCCAAGCTGGTGTGGCAGTACACAACAAAGCAGCCTTGCTAAGTGGCTCTTCCCAGCAGCACCTCCAGCAGTGTCACAGACCCATGAACAGGAGCGGGGCCACTGCTGGGCTGAGGAGAGCAGCTCCAGGAAGGGATTCTGATCCAACTAGGAACAGAGGAGTCCTCATAGGAACAGCAGGCTGTGGATTGGGAGCAGCCAGCATGCACAATTGTAATGTGGTGTTTCATCTGTGTGCTTTGGTCCATCCATGAGTGCTGCTGATTCCTCAGCGAGGCAATGAATGACAGTCTTGAGCTCGGAGGTCTCAGCCTCTCCCTTGTCCCCACGGAGGCAAACAGACAGCTGGTCCTGGCAGAGAAAAACAGGTGTTCAAATCCACTTCTGGTTGTTAGGTCTGTTTTTTTGATAAACAGCTAAAATCGCTTCCAGCTCTTCAATTCCATGTTACAAACTCAAGAGCAAGGATTGCTTTCATGTCACAGAAATGTATCTGAAACCCTTCAGAATGGAAAAGCCCATGGAACATGTTTCTCAAGAGAACACTCTCCATCTGGTCATTAGAATTACCCAAAAGTGGGCTACCCAAAGCCAGCCCTTCCGCCTGCAGAGCCAGAAATCTCTGCACTGGGTGGGAGAAAGCCAGCCGGTCTGCGACCATGCCTGCAGATAAATAAACAAACTCATTTTCTAATGGGAATAAAGCCTAACTTTGAAATGAAAACCCCAGTACAGGAGGTGCCACTGCCTGGCACAGCCCTCCCCGGGCTCAGCCCCTCGTGCCACGGTTCCCACACTGCTCCTTTCAGCACCGCACTGCGCCGAGTGCTCCAAAACGCACACAGCTGCAAACTCCCCCGGGCCAATTGGAAATGATGCACAATGGCACAGCCAAACAGAGCCTTTTGATACCACCTGAGCAGCAAAGGGTTGTCAGCACTGAAAGCTGCTTACCTGACTGCAGTGTATGTCTTCTTCTAGTGCTGGGTGATGCTCCTGGGCTGAGCTGGTCATGCTCCCATCAAGCAGCCTCAGACAGCTCCTGCCCACCTGGGGAGCTGGGGGTGGTCCGGGGTGCTCTGGGGCAGCACCAGGGGGTGGGATGAGCTCTCCAGGGCTGCCTGGTGCTTCTCTGCACATTGCCCAAGCACTCGTGTGGCCGCACTCTGCCCACCGCTTTGTCTGCCTGGGGGCTTTTTGGTGGAGGTCAGGGAGGTTGAGTGCTTGAGGGAAGAAAGGTCCTGCAGGCTACAAGCAAACCAGGCTCTATGAGAGGAGGAAGCCCTGTGCCTGCTTGGGGTATCCTCTGCAAGGCAGAGGCACTGGGCATGTCGCTGTGCTTAGGAGACAGAGTGCAGCACTACGGACAGGCATTTCTCCCTTTAACACCTGCGGGAGGTAAGTAGCAACCAGCCAAGGGCTCCATGTCTGCACTGCAGGACGGGAGCCAGGAACATGGGCAGCTCTGCAGAAAACTGCACAGTTGTACAGCCGAAGCACGAGCCAGGGAAGCCCAACTCTACAGAGACCTATATGCATAAATACCACAAACACATTCAAACACCATTGTCATGACAGTGTAACAGCATATTTGCACGTAGGGAGATGTTATCAGTAACAAGAAACTGTTCTAATAATTCACAAAGAAGCTGCCCATTCCTTTACCTGTAGTGCCACTGGTGAAACAGACGATTGAGAGATCTTCCGGCCGGGGAGGCTGGAAACACAGGAGGAAAATAAGAAAAATCAGATCAGCAAACATGGAAGAGTCGATGGCAGAACGCTGTCATCGTGTAAACATAAAGATCAAACCAGTTATATTCCAACTCTGCCATAAAAAACTTTCATTGCTGTTGGCAATTCTCCTTTCATCACATTTCCACGTTAAGGTGGTGCTGTGGTGTAACAAGGCTCTGAGGGAATACACGTGTCTCAGAATAGATGCCAGTACTCCCTACAGCAAAACAACCCACGCCCTTATAAAGCTAAAGGACTGCACCGTTCCTGATGGAAGCAGCAGCATTCCTTAGTGTCTGGGAGATCCATCACACAGGTGGCAGGAACGAAGTGTTTGCTTTTCAGACGATATTGCAACACCTTGAAAATTTCCAAATGCATTCGTTTGGTTTTATTCCACTGGAGAACATCCAGCCCCGCTCTCCCCACTGCACTCAGTAGCTGTACAGGTGCTGTCTGTAGCTCTGGGAAAACGTGGGACAGTTCACTGATTTCCAGATAAGTGCTGAAAGACATCGTTAGCCACAACAGGGCCAACGTCCCCAGGCTGCTCTGGTCCCATTTCCAGCCGCATCTCTGTGCTCTCAGCAGCACTGTGTGCATCCTTCTGGATCCCCAGCGGATCAATTAGCAGCCTGGAAATTATAAGGTGCTTTTGAAAGCTCCTTATAGCTTTCAAGGGAAGAACATCCTTGGTGAAAGTACCAACACAACTTCCAGAACAGGAATAGTGCCAAGAATTGTTTCTGAATTAAAGAAACACCACCGCAAAAGCAGTGGTGGTGCCTGGGTAGGGCAGTGGAATTAGCATGGCTTAGCACTGGCATTTAATTACTGTCCCATTAACGTGTTCAGCAAGGATGAATTATCTCATTTAAGCATCCCCGGCAGAGGGTAGGAAGAAAATGAAGCACATTTTCAGCTCTTGGCACTGACAACCCCCATGGCCTGGAGAGGGTTGCAGGATGCTGCCCCAGCCCAGAGCCAGCTCCCTGCTCCTCTGCCAGGGAAACAACCAGCTGCAGCTCTCAGTGGAATGGCAGCATGACAGCACTCACCACAGGCGCGTGTCGGTTCTCCCGGCCACAGTCCTGAAAGAGATTAAAGCAACAAAGATGATTTCCACTACAATTCATGTGGCGCTGCCCACTGGCTAATAATTGCAAACCACTGAGGGAGGGCATGAGCTGGAGCTGAGGCATCTGTGGCTAGCTCTGAAGTCACCCTTTGTGCCCAAAGTTGCTTGGGTGACCTACAGTGTCATCCCTGGATTCAAGCAGTGCCTGGGCTAGGGCTGTTTCATAGGAGGAGGCTTGAACAGCAGATGATGCCTTACTGCAGCAGGGAAGTGTGAAATACCAGCTCTCCTATCAACAAGGGATGACACTACAAGGAACCTCACTGAGCCGTGCACCAATACTAACAGCCATGAGCACCACACACTGACCCTGCCACGTAGTTCACAAGTCCTGGTGGTTTTTACAGCTTCCATGCACAACATGTATAAGAAGAGAGCGCAGCCCCACCTCCACCTCCTGCATGCTCTGGATGCGGACCCCGCAGTGCCTCCCCCTCTCCGTCAGCTCCTTCTCAAAGGGGTCCATCAGGATGATGGAGCTCAGCCCTGGAGTTTCCTTCCTCTCCACGTGGTCCAGCAGCGTCCTGGCTTTGTCAGGCTTGTCACAAATGACTGTGGAAATATCCGCTGGAAGGAAGGCAGACAAACAAGTTGGTTTTGGTAAACCATTTTCGATGCAAGGCTGGATGCTCACTCCTGGCTAACACAGTCTCAGTGCCGGTACTTCGGGCTAACAGCAGAGATCCCAGGATGTAACACATTCTCTTTGAAAATCACTGCAATTTTAGCTAACAAGGCTGAAAGAGTAGCTGACATCAATTATTTTGGGATCCACATCAAAATACTCAGCTTGCACACCCTCATGGCTATAAATCCGGGAGGGAACACAAGGAAACTCGTGAGAACTCCCACCGGAGCATGGCAGCTCCACCAAAACCTCTTAAGAGGCTTCAACACACGTCCTTTGGGAAGCAGAAGGGCATGAACCCTTCCAAGTGGCACAGCTGCTTTCTCAGATGATGGTGATTTGGTGGGTACCTGTGTTGACGATGTACCGGATGGCTCCAGGACCCAAGGTGTCATAGAGGGGCACCACCACCATGGAGTAGGTGTAGCAGGCCAGCTCGGAAATGATCCACTGCCAGAGATGAAAAGGAACGGTGGGAGCAGTTTTAACACGCTTGGAAACAAAGCAATTTCACAAGTCGGGTACATCGGTGAGACATCAAGTTAAAATAAACCTCACCTCTGGGCGGTTTTGGGCAAAGACCCCAATGAACTGCTCTGTGGATGGCTTGCAGCCCTGCTGCAGCAGCCCCGAGCCCAGAGCTTCTGCTCTTTCAGCCACCTGGAAGTTGGAGAGAAAAAAGCACATCAGAGAGAGGAATAAGAGCAGCAGCAATTGAAGGGAAGACTTAGCTACGCAGGGGGACTCTCAGATTATTGCACCAGCTATGTAAAAGCACTACTTTTTACATTATCTCTAGCTTAGGGTGCTCTTTAACTCGAGGAAGTGCAAGAGCACTGGGAGAAGGGCTCCACGAGGGGTTCAGCTCCAGCTCACCTCTTTGTATGACAGCCACTGGTAGGGCTGCTTGGGCTTCCTGAAGCCCAGGCAGGGGCCATTCTCTGGAAGACAGAAGCAGAGAAGGTAGGGTTAGGAGCAGTGCTGGGAACTGATGCCTGACGCCGCGGGGATGCACTCTGAGAGCTTTCGGCACAGCCCCCTGCCCTGCCCTGAGATAAGATGTAAGCTGGATGGACAACTGATAGAGAAGCAGCAACAGGCAGAAATAAATACCAGCTTCTGCGGTGGAGAGAGAACTCTACTGGGATCTGCAGATCCACACTTAGATCAGCCTCATTTAATATATTCAGAAGCGTTCTGGAAGTGAATAATGCATGATGAGCGTCACTGATGCTGCAGAATTCAGGGCATTAAGTTGTCTGCCCGTGGCAGCAAAAAGACCTCAAGAGGCTTCACAGTGAAGTTCAATGGTATTAAATGCAAAATAATGCACAGTGCTAATAGTAACCCTAATTACAACTCCCTAATGATTACTTGTAAATCAGTCACTCAGTTATCAGTAAAAGAGATGTCGAAGCTGTTCTGGTTAATTCTGAGCAGGAAGGAGCAAAACGACACCCAGAGCCCAGGGCACCATTCTGGCCACCCCAGCCTTGCAGGCTCCAACTCCTTGGCATTCAACATTGGCCTGCACTGCTCTCACTTGGCCTCCCACACCTCATTGGCCTCCTACAAACCCTCCTACACTGCTTGGGTTTTAAGAGACTTCTTGGCCTTCCACATTTTTGACTTCTAAAACCTTTCGGTGACCGAAATTTTGGCGCCTCGTTGGGTCTCTCCACTCATCCCATCACCACGCTCTCACCAGAGATGCTGAACCCCCTCCGAAAGACCTCATACATGGTCCTGGCATCGTCGTAGTAATGCGTCAGCAGCTGCGGGCTGTCCCCGATCACCGAGCGGCGTGCCCCATCCAGGCCCTGTGGGACACAACGTGTATGTATGGCAGTGGGAAACCACAGCCCAGAGACGAGCACCCGACCCTGCTCATTGCTGGAGGAGAACTTGTTTCCCAAGTTCTAAACCTGCAGATAGCACGGGAGGAAAACATTGTTGGCTCAAATGATGCCCAGTGAGGCCCGGTGAGGCTGGTAGGGATAACAAAGTGGGGGCATCTGGGGAGGTGACAGCTCCAGGCTCTGCAGGGCCCCAGGACACCTCCTCAAGGACACCCAGACCAGAGCACAGGACAGGCTCCAGGCTCAGCCCATCAGGAGATAAGGGCAGGAAGATAAAACTGGGGCTGACACCACAGCCAGCCAGATAAGGAGGGAAAAAATAGTGAGGGGCTCCTTATGGCTCCCAGAGGTGGGACAGGAGGGACAAACAGATGCCACCATCGCTGTCAGCTCCTACGGACACACTGCACCATAGCAGTGGTACTGGGTGGGAGGGAGCACCACAGACAGTGCCACCAGTCAGCAGGAAGGCTCCGTAAAGCCCCATCCACATGTGGGAAAACTACATCCCGCCCAACATCTTCAGAAGTTGCTGGCACTGAAGACAAGAATATTTTACGTGGGCACAGGAAAAGGCTTCAAATTCTCAGTGTTTCAGATATGAATTTAAATTGAAACGATTTACAGAAGTATTTCTCCTCCTTGAAACAGAGCACTTTCATTAAACTTTAAGGCCTCTTAAGCGCAGGAACATTAATTACCCCTCAGCCTCACAAGTGGATTTGGGTATACTTCTGCTCTTTACTGAGAAGTCTGCAGCAGCCACCACTCAGTAACCACCACGAGCAAGAGGAGAGGTCTTACAGCTCTTGTGGGGACGGGTGGTTGCCCTGCAGCGTAAAAAATTCATGTAATAACTGCTGCTGTAATTCTCAGTCATTGGTAGCTAGCCAAACTACAATCAAAAGGGCATTAAAAAAATAAGAGAATAAATTAATGGGCTGGGTCCTAGTTTTCCACTATACAGAAAGGGCAAATTAACCAATTGTAGAACGCCCACCATTCCATGATTCCATGATCTTTACCGCCCCTTCCAGCCCAACCATTCTGTGATCTCCAAGAGGAGACTTCAGCCCCTCTCTGGGTACATGGTGTCTCCCAGTGCCAGCCCAGCCTCACCTCGACCTCCTCCGACTGCATGCGCAGGTCACAGGGCGGCTTCACAGCCTTGGGCCGACTGGCAAACCAGTAGGCGACGACGGCAGCGAAGGCACCGATGCCCACCAGCGCGGTGGCGGGCAGGTTGCGGAAGAACTGGCTGAGGTCATCGAACTCGGGGAGCCGCAGGCTCCGCAGGATTTCCTGAGCTTGCATCTTCTCCACCAGTGACACGGTGAATTCTGCAAGAGCCAAAGGAGGGCCTCCTCAGCCATCGGGAACGCGATGCTCTGCGGCCTCGTGGAGATGCTGGCCAAGAGATCCTTCATTTGAGAGCAGCATCCGTGGAAAAGGGATAAGAGAGGAGGCAGCATCCCCACAGCAGTGAGTGGGAGCAGGCAGCTCGCTCCTGAGGGACATCCGAGCATATGCTTGGTGATGCAGCTGCAAACCCACGGTGAGATTTATCTGCTCCAGGCTGAGATGAGCCCTGGGACCCAGTCATGATCAGAGCAGGTTGCAGCATCCCATGGGATGGCAGGATCAGGCCATGCAGCACCAGCTCCAGCCACCAGCCCACAGAGCGGCACGCTGCACAGACATGCTCCGCAACACCGCTCTCCTTGTTTGTGCCAACTTAGAGTTCCTTATGGTTTATGTCAGGCTAAATTATAGATGTTTCGAGCCAAAGGGAGTTTCAGGGCATCATTTCAAAGTTTCCTGGAACAGCCACCTGGGAGTGCCGGATGGGGATAAGGCACAGAGGGTATCAGGCACAGGCACTGCAGGGCCCACCCAGCACCACCCAGGCCCCTGGGATGGGACCTCGCCTCAGGGACACATCTCACAGCACAGCAAGGCAGTCACAGCCCCCCAGCTTTGTACCCCATGGCTTTGCAGTGGGCACACCAGCTCCCTGCTCCTGGGTTGCTGGGTGAGGCTGTGCTCAGGGGACTGCATTTGGGTGCTGGGCACACAAGAAGCATTTTAAAAAACGTGTGTTTACAGATAGGCCCCTGTATCAGTGCCCTGCCAGGGAGCCTGCAGCAACTGCCAGCCCTGTGGAAGATGAGCCAAGCAGATGCTGCAGACTGAGGGTTCCAAACAGTTAGGGTTTCCTATTAAGCCCCTCAGTGCTATTTATGATCTTACAAGCAGGCAAGATCTTAAAGACAACGTTTTTCTGCAGCAGGAGCCGGGCAGCCCCTTCCCTTTGCTCTCTGGTCGAGCTCCAACGTGCAGAGCCAGAAGAGATGAACGCAGGGGCTTTCCCCCAGCCAGGGCTTCCCACACAATGGCACCACTGACCTGAGCACAAACCAGCTTTCTTCCTCCTGGGAACAGCGTCTGGGGCACACTGTGGGTCAGGACTACCCCCCCTCCCCCTCACAGCCCTTTCCCATATTCACGCTGAGTGCACAAGCCAGCCTGCAAACGGCCCCCCCACGCCAGGCTCTGGGGGAGATTTTTAATTTCTTTGTGAGCAAAAAGACACAACCAACAGCTGACCTCACCCATCGCGGGGCTAACAGCAGCCCCAGCCCTCTTCTTTGCCCAGACCTGCAGCCCAGCACCCCACAGCCACCCCTGCACCCCTCCAGGAGCTGCTGGGATGGTCCTTGGGGGCATCGCCCACCCACAGTGCAATTTCCTCCTGAGCTTTGGGCTCTGGAGATCTGCTCGCTGGTGGGAATGGAGAAGCAGCATGGTGCTGCTGCAGGGATGATACAGGAAAAGGGGTAGTGCTCGGCCCCAGCCCCAATTTTGCACCAGTTCACCTTGATCTTGCACCCTTATGAGCCCACAGGGATCTGTTCAGGGCAGGTAAACTGCTCAGGGCAGAGCTGGGAGAGGACCACAGAGTGCTTGGGAGGAGCTGTGCTGTCCGGGTACCCCGTGCTGCAGGGTGGGTTCACTTCCTCTATTATTCCTCCTGTATTTCTCCTCTATATCAAGAAATTAATAACAGTAATACTAAAAAAAAAAACCAGCTTGGTCCCTGGGTCACGTCTCCCATCCAGCAGCCAGCATCCAGCCCAGAGCTCTCAGTGCATCCCAGCCCAGGGGGCAGAGCGCTTCACTCAGTGGAGCAGCACAAGAGAAGAGCACACAGGGCTCTCTGTGCTCCGTCAGCTGTAAGTAATTATCAGGATTATCAGCCAGCGCAAGGCTAAAGCTATTTAAAACTCCCCTAAACTTCTCCTGCTCTTGCTCCTGTGGGTGCGTGCTTCACTGTAAGCCTTTCCCATGCAACATCCCTCAGATAGATCAGTTGCTCTGCATCCACGTGCTGCGTCACTGCTTTGATTCTGGGGACAGTATGTTCTCATCAAAAAACCACTCCCTACTCCCCAAGCCTCATCACAAACTCGTGTGTGCTTCATTTTACCACCTGTGAGTGAGATAACGGACTCCCATGTGCCACAGTACATAAAACACAGTTAGTTACACTTAATCCTTTGCAGGGTCAAATCACAATGATTTCATTGAAGGATCAAAGCAAAAGCATTAGTCCTCACTGACTGTGGTTGCATTACAGCTCAGTGAGTCATAATTCAGAAGAGATAAAAAATAATCAATTCTTTTCAGATTATTATGCTGAGACTCAGACAGCATAAGGAGAGAGAGGGGGCTGTTCTGGCCTTAGATTTGCTCTGGGGCAGCGCTGTGCACTGCTGGTGGATGGAGCAGGAGAGAGGCTGAGTGCCGGCCAGGCTGCGGCACCTCCGCAGGGCACTGCAGCAGCACCCAGCGCGCAAGCAATGGAAGGGAAGCAGGTTGCCGTTCTATTGATGAAAAATGTCCTTCTCCACTCCCTCTGGGAATCAGACACGGCCAATCTGCTCGGCTGGCCGCCTGCCAGAAGGACTATTAAGGAACGGGGTTTCTCTGGTACTAAGCCTCTTTAGCCCCAATGGGCCGGGTGCTGGAGGGGGCTCTGCACCAGGGTGGGAATGTGGCGCCGTCCCTGTGCCACCCCCACGTGGTCCCTCCTGGCCAGCCCACAGCAACCTGCCACGGGGAGAGGCACTGCAGCCGGGGCACACGAATACATGTATACACACACACGTATGTACGAACAGATTAACATGTAGAACCACAGAATCATGCAGGTTGGAAAATACCTCTCAGATCCCCAACCCCAGCCCACCCCCACCATGCCCACTGACCACATCCCCCAGCGCCACATCCCCGGAACACCCCCATGTCGGTGATTCCCCACCCCCTGGGCGGCTGTGCCAGTGCTGACCGCTCTTTCAAAGGAGAAACTATCCCTAATATCCAACCTGAAATATATACATCCACATCCTGCTCCCGCCCTGCGCTCCCGATGGAGCCCCTCACCGACACGCGGCGCAGAGCAGCTCCGCTCCCCCCGCTCAGCCCCTCAGCTGCTGGGACGGCGGCGGTGCCAGGGGGAATGTACAGACAAAGGATGCGGATCTCCAGGCAACGCCGAGAAGCGGCCCCGGCCTCCCGCTGCCGAGAAATGCATTTACAAGGAAACAAACGCATTTGCAAGACACAAGCTCCTTGCGAGCATCCGCTAAAATGGGAAAAAATGCTAACAGGGAGCTCAGCGTGCTGACAGTCCGATTTTACAGAGGGAACGCAATCATCGCGGTGCAAATAGAGGTATTCAGAGCATCTAAAATATCTGCGGCGCATCATGTGCCAAGAGAAGTGATTCAATGAATTACCCAGCAGCCATGCCAGCAGTGCCATTGCTCACGGCCTCGACCCCCACCATCCATGTCACCTGTTTGCTTCCCATGCCAAACCCCCTCCCGGGAGGCTTCGCCCCCCACTCCCCGCCTCCCTCAGTTACTCACAGATGGAAGTGGCCTAAAAGTCCCCTAGGCACCACATGCAGCGTGGTGATGCTCTACAGCACTGGGATGCAGCATGCAGGAGAGCTGAGGCTGAGTGCTGGTCCCCATCTGCCACTCCTCTGGGTAAGGAAGCGTTGGGATGCCCTGAAAGTGTTTTAAGGATCCTACCAAAAGAGAAAAGCTCGATGGCTCGCAGCTCTTATCTCTGAAGTCCATCATTCTCCCAAGGCACAGTGATGCTAACGCTCACCTCCCCGCTGAAGCATCCTCAGCCCTGTCACCAACGGCACTGATGGTTGGTTGTCCCCTCTGCTGTACGGTGCTATGGCTCAGGTTGGAAAGGCCCTCACAGCACCCCATCCCCACCTGTGGGCTGGCTGCCCTCACTAATTCCTACATCACCACTCTGGTATGTTTATAATGAAGAGCACATCTTTAATTGCTCCATGGAGGCTGGATGTCCATGGAGGACTGTGCCAAGTGCATGGCCATGAAGATGGTGTCGAAGCTCCACTGGGAAATGGCACTGAAAATGGCAGCTTAAAAAAGTAACAGTCGTGTCATGATCCAGCTATAATAAATACAGTTGTAACCCTCCCAGTAAGCCAACTATAATTAGATCAGATTAATTACCAATCAAGTGCCCTGTAAGTTGCAGAGCTTTCTGAAGGACCCTGTCCACACAGATGGGGAGTAGTGAGGGGCCCCCAGGGCAGCTCTGGAGCAAGCAGGTTTCATCCTGCCCCGTGCACGTGCAATGCAAGTGCGGGAACCCAGCCCAGGCTCATCCCAAAACAAACCAGCAGCTGCAGGAAGCTTTGGACATCTCAGAGCTCATTTGGCAGCTCTGCAATGGAGGAAGGGGCCAGACAGCAAGGGTTAAGTAAGATACAAGGCATGTGCCAAAAGACCTGGAGGAAAGTGGCTCCTTTCTCCTATGTGGGTGGAGCAGGCAGGAGAGGTGGGCACGGCACAACATGGCATGGTGCAACACGGCACAGCACGTCTGCTGCACAGAGCTCTGCATCCTGCCAGGCCCCGCGCCAGCTGCCCGCGGTCACCACAACGCAGCGCTGCCTGCAACCAGCCAGAGCTTGAAATTACTTCCGCACCATTCCAGTACATGAGGATCTCACCGTGCCATTAAAGGAATATCTCTATAGGTTGCCCTCTTGCACGTGAGGTCAGTGAAACAGTCACTGCATTGGGGTCTGCACTGTAAAACTGCAGACAGCCACATGTTTGGGCTGCGCACCTAAGGATGCCCAGCAGCAGCACCAGCCCACCATGCTATAATCCTCCAGAAACAAGTGAGAGCTCCTGACAGCATCCTCCTTGCACCTCCACCCTGTCTCCATCAGTGGGGGGGTGGAACAGGCACACAGCAAAGCGAAAGAGCAAGCAAGAAACCACACCACGTGTCCATGGAATGCAGTGTTTCATGCCCACAGACGGGGTTTCCACATTCCGTGCTTAACCTCCAGCGTGCAGCCCAACCAACATTTGCAGTCCACACGCTGGCAGGCTTTAACACGCAGGCAGGGCACACGTTTGTTTGTGTGCTGGAAGGCAGTGTGAAAACACAGAGTTTTGTTGTGGATAACATACGCTGTTCACACAGGTCCCTATAGAGCTCTGGCAGAGCACACGCTGTCACCTGCCCCGGGAGGTCCCAACCACTCTCCCTGCAGCAGGAATGACAACAACATCCAACAGGTTGCCCAAGGAGGCTGTGGATGCCCCATCCATGGAGGCATTCAAGGCCAGGCTGGATGTGGCTCTGGGCAGCCTGGTCTGGTGGTTGGTGGCCCTGCACATAGCAGGGGGGTTGAAACGAGATGATCATTGTGGTCGTTTTCAACCCAGGCCATTCTGTGATCCATCACAAAGCGCCCATCTCACCACAGGGTGGTGAAACACCACGTACACAAAGCCTGCCAACCCACAGAGACTCAGCCACAGCGACACGAGATCCCTGCACTCTGCAGAGCTCCTGCTGCCGGCAGCGAGCCGTGCCGCCCACACGGGACCTTGGGGAGAAAAGCCCAGAGGGGTGGCTCTGCTGAGCCCTACGGACGGCCCCAGGGAGCAGCGCTGCCTTTGCACACCGTGTCACCGTCCGCGGCAGGTGGGCAGCGCAGCGCCCGAGGGCTGGGGGACCCCCACCGCTCTGCAGCTCCCAGCCTGCACGGGGCTTCAGCCAGAGCCAGGGCTGCAGCTTTTCCCCCCTTTAAAGCTTAGAGACATCTGGAAAAAAAAACAACCCAAAACCAAACCAAACAGAAAACTGCAAATCCCACGCACGCTTTTTGCTGCTTGCGTTCATCCCCATCCTGCCGGCTGTGCCACCGGGCTCTGCCCTGAGCGCGGCTGAGACCTCCAGCAGCAGCGCCCGCCGTGCTGCAGCCCCTGATGCCGCTTTGCTTCGCTCAGCACCCCGCAGCCCCACCGCCAGCCGTGCAGCGGGGACCGCAGCGCACACAGACACCCACCAGCGCAGCACGCAGCGCTCACCGCAGCCGTCTGTCCGTCCGTCCGTCAGTCCGTCCGCCCCACGCGCTCAGCTCATGGTCGGCTCTGCCGCCGGCGCCCGCGTTCACGGGCTCGCGGAGAACTGCTGACTGCAGGACGTCCCACCCCCTTCCCATCTGCAAACTGCCGAAAGAAGTTAAGCTTGGCTAATATCAGCTTAGGCTGTATTAGCGCGGGGCTGCCCGCTGTAACCCTTGGGGCTCCGCGGGGCTGCGCGGTCACAGCCGCTCCTCAGGCGTGCCAGCAGCTCCGCAGCTCCCAGCAGGAGCCAGGCGAGGCGTCCGGGGCCAAAGCTTCAAAGCCTTCCTGCCAATGGCTCCATTTAAAGCGAAAAGCAGCATCGTTTTTTCTATTTGTGTGGTATTTTTCCCCCTAAGAACATTTTATCATAAAACGAAGCTTCTGATGAGCAAAGAGCTTACACCGGCAGCCCGAGGGTGCTAAATTAACAGCTTCAGAGCCTGAGTAGAATAGATGTAAACCATCAGAATCAATAAAAGAGAAAGAGGAAATACCTACAGCCAGTATCACCCTTATATTGTTAAATACAGCAAAAACAAAGCCAAAGAAACCCAGCAACTGAGTTTGTAAATTAACTTTTGTTAATTCACAGAGATAGCAACCAAACAAATCCTTTACCGTTCACTATCACCACCTCTCAGCAGAGTTCTCAAGGAAACTCCAAAATTATCATCGCTGGGCACAGGTATTTAATGACTTTCCAGGCAAGCTCATCCAACTTCACTCGTTTGGCCCATCTGTGGCTATTCTGCAATTAGACCCGACTTGTAAAATCACCAGGGAGTGTCAAGCTAAGTGACCTCCTGGTGTAAATCAGTGCCCCTCAGTGGGGGCGCTGCACTGCCCACCCCTTGCCCTGCGTGCTCAGGAGCTGCAGCAGGCAGAGCAGTGTGGTTCAGGTGTGTGCACAGCCCCGGGAACGCACCGTAGCTGTGTTTGTGTTGGAGGGCTCTGAGGAAAGAGCACTGTTGGTCAAAGTGCTCGCAGAACTCACAGCTGAGCACAGCATGAAATGTAAGTGCTGTAGGAGACAGAACCCAATTGAATCTCTCTATGCTTTTATATGTTATCAGAATGAATGAGAATCACAGATGAAGGCTGAATTTTGAACAAAGTGGTGGTCGCAGCCAGGAGGGCACAGAATGGGGGAGCGGCCAATGCAGGCTGCACACCAGGAAGCCAGCCGGGGTGCAGCCCCCCCCCCCTCCATCTCACACAGCCCCGTGATGCACTGAGGGTATCCCCACTAGAACTGGGCTTTGTCTGCCAGGCGTTCCTGCAGCCCAGGGCCACGGCTTTGGGGACGGAGCAGAAAACTGCCAGAAAGGCCCCCGGGTTCCCCCATGGAAGTGCAGAACACAGGCACTGATGAAAAGAATGAAAGTGAAGTAAGGGATGGGGGAACTTCACCCCCTGCGTTTCGCTGTTCAGCACTCCCTCGTTCCTTCCTATGGCCTTTGGTCATGAATTACACACTCCGTATTTCGGACCAGTAACAAAGAGCAGCAGGAAGGAAACGCGCTGTATGAACAGAGGATTAATTCAGTCATTAGGGATGCCGACGAGGCCACCAGCACAGAGCTTCCCTCTCCTCCCCCCCCCAGCCCTCAGTCCCCTCACACTGCAGGAACACCAATGGACACATCTCCCAGCTGCCGTCTCCCCACACCCCTGGGAGTCCCGAAGCTCAGTCCCCACATTGCAGCTGGGCGCAGCACAGATCCTGTCAGGCACTGGGGACACGAGCGTGTGGGCATCGCTGCAGCAGAGGGCTTTGAGAGCTCCATGGCCAGGCTGTCATTTGGGATGTCCTTGCTTCACTGAAATTGTTTCTTTTCTGATAGCAATAGCACGCAGTGGTGCTGTTTGAATGCAAGGCACTTGGTTTACATGCCAGGGTCTTTGCTGCTGATTTAGTTTATTTTTTTTTACTTTTGAGGGTTGTTTTTTTTACTTTAAATTAAGCAGCAGTTGGGCTATCTGTGGTTTCGTTTCCAGTCAGTTCTGACTTCTGCACTCCGCTGTGTGCCCTATCTTTGCACTCCCAACATGAGTGCAACTGGCTTTTATCCAAGCTCACGTATTTTCACGTATATTTCCAAGCCACATGAAGGCATTGCTGTCCATGCTGAGTTCAGTGCTCTCCCACTGCACATCAACAAACCCTCAGTTAGGAGCACACGGTGCTTTTCTGCTGCCTCCATCCTCGTGGCTTTTCCCCATCCCCAGCGCCTTCCTCTTTCCTGTTGCAAAAGCAGCTCTCAGAGCCTCTGCTCGGGGTATTTTGAGACGTCTCTAAGATTTTGCTGTTCCTTGCCCTCCTCCCCCCGGCAAGCCCAGAGCAGCCCTCCAAAGAGTTAAAGCAGGGGAGGCCCCCAGTCCATTCCTCCCTCTCAATGGTTTTTGCCTTTTCAGATGTGTTTAACCAAATAAAGCGAACAGAGGATATGCAAATGCCTTTTCCCAAAGGAAACACAGGGCTGAATTGTTGCTGGCGGGTCACCGCATCACACCACCCTCGGCAGCCTCTCAGCTGAAGGGATTTGCTTGGCCGGGATCGGGGCCCAGGAGGAGCCGAGCGGGCACAGCGATCCCTTCGAGGCGGGGACGCAGCGCTCAGCGGGGAGCCCGGGGTGTCCCCGGCCGGCCTCTGACCCCGCCTGCACGGCTGAGCCAGAAATAGAATTATTTCATAAACCCGCAGGGAGCCGCTCGCCAACGGGCTGTAGAGCGATGGGAATCGCCTGGCAAAGCTCTAAGGTCCGTCAGGTTGCTGGCGTGACGCGTGCAGCCTTTTGCAAGCAGCCGGCGGGAGCAATCTGACCACGCTGCAGCACAAAAATAACTCCGTGTTCGCCCCTCTAGAGTTACAAAGCACGGATTTACCTAAAACTGAACTGCACGGGACGTACTGGCTGAAACACATTCAGAAGGCAACCAGATATATTTGTCCATCATTAAAAAACGGTCCGTAATGTTCTTTCCACCGTTTATGCCTGGAGGGGAGGGGAGAGGGCACCGAGGAGGCTGGTGACATCAGCTGGCACTGCTCGTGGTGGTGCCACCTAGCAGCCACACGCGACACCGCCGCGGCTCCTGCCCCAAACCACGCCGTGTTTGCTGTTTGTTCTCATTTGCCCAGCCGTGTCAGTGCTGCATGCCCCCCGTCTCGCCCCTCACTTAAAGGAAGCGGTGCCCGTGGTGTTTGTGGAGCTGATATTAGGGATTTGCAGCTGGGGGATGGAGCTGGTTGCTGCTCTGCAGCCCTCCAGCCTTTGCCATGTGAGACCCCAACGTGCCTTCCCCTGGCACTGATGCCACCCTCTGTCCCCCTGTCATCACCTCCAGCCCACGAGGGTTGGCACAGCCTGGGCTGCTGCAGCTCTTGCGTGGGAACATCCCAGCCCCTGCTGCTCAGTGGCTGTGGGGGGAGTAAAGGCCATTTGAGCCCCTTCTCTCGGCTATGAACCAATGCCCAGTCCAGAGGAAGGGTGGCTACACGGCTTTCCATCCACCAACAGGTCCCAGAGAGACGTGGTGCCCTCTGCTCCCAACTGTATCTACACTCCACATCACCCATCCTTTCCAGAAAGCTGCCTGGAGGAGAGGATCTGGGCCCAGGAGCCAGCAGAATGAGGGCAGAGCTGGGCATCAGCCTCGGGGAGATTGGGAAGGAAGCACCAGGGAAAGCAAGCTGCTGCTGAGCTGTCACGCTGGCACCAGACAGGCAGCCTATGGATTAGTCATAACCAAACTGGATAGAAGCTCAGATTTCAGAGCAAAAGCTTATAGAACAAATTTCCAAACTGGAAATGTGTGCAGGGAAACTCCACTCAGAGCAGGGAGGTCCCACTGGTGGCGCCCTGTGCTGGGTCCCTGCGTCACAGCGCTGCCATGGCCGGGCCTGAAGATTTGGCTCCAGAAGATGGGTTTGCCTGAGCAGCGCTCCGCAGACTGCAGCAGACCAAGGACCTTCCCAGCCCATCATTTTTTCCAAACCACCCAGTATCCTGCAGCACCCCTGCAGGACAGGAACTGTGCTCATGGAGCATCCCAAATGGCACAACTCGCCCCAAAGGAGAAGAGCTGGATAATGAAACCAGGTACCCCTGCATCCCCTTGACCTCACAGAGACCAACCCACCTGATACAGATTCTGCAGCATTATTTTGCAGTAATGAAGTGGAAACTGTTTCCTAGTGGTGTGGCCTGCCTGAGATTGTATCTACACCGCAGCAGCCACATGCTTGAGCAAATGGAAATGTGAGCTGCATTCTTGCAACACCATTGCACACAGAACTAGATGTAAAAATCCCTCTCCCCTTCGTTGGGGGTTTCCCAAGAGGAAGGTGGTTTCCACTGAATGATGCCTTTTTTTCCTTGCTTCCTGTGGCGCAAAGGAAAAGGGCTTGGACAAGATGGTTGGATTTATCTTCTTTCCACATTGTTGAAAGTTGCGTGCTACCCAAGATGAAAGCTTGCTGGCCTGCAGGGGAGGTGTTTGCCTGGCAAGGTGCAGCACAGCATGGGCTCTTCTTGGAGCCTTACCCCATCCCAGCACCAACCACTGAATTTTCCATCACACAGCCTCCAATCCAAAGGTCAAATAATTTTTTTCCATGTATGGAACACAGGGAGAAGCAAAATCAGCCACAGCCTTCCCTCCTCTCTCTCCCCTCCATCTGCCTCCTCAGCAGCCATGGGTCACCTTGAAGGCTCTGTGACAATGTTTACAGTGAAGGGAGGCTTTGACACAGCAAGTGACTTGTCATCAACACGCACTGATAGCACGCCATGGCAATCAATGTGAGCCCAGCAAAACATTTACCTGTGTAACACTGCACGGAAACACTGCTCAGTGCCTTGGAGTCTGCAGAAAAAGATTTGCCAGGACCCTGAATCAGCACATTGGGAAATAACAGCCATGGGAGCCAGGCTGGGCTCACAGCAGGCTGCAGGAAAGCTCAGGAAGGAACCCGAGGAATCCCACTGTTAACATGGGGTTCTGTGGATTTTAGGGATAAGATTTGAGCGTATTCATCCATACTTTAAAGCCACGTCCTCTCTGGCACACCTCGATCCATCGCATCAGGCTGCAGAAATGGGCAGAGATGGCCCAGACCCCAACCCAGGGACCTGCAGGGTTTGGCTTCGCACAGCAGCGCAAGGCACATAAATAGCAGCGATGGAAAAACCTCACTGTATTGATCCATTGCCAAAGGAAGGAACACTTATAAATAAAAGTTGTATTAATAGATGCCCTCCTTTCTTCTTCCATGCTGGCAAGAAAGAGCAAAGCCAAGAAGAAGGCCATGGGGATGGAGCATCCCTTGGTATCCCCCAGCACCTGCCTCAGCTCCCTGCGAGTCGGCCGGGTGCTGCAGCTGCATGGTGATATCAGGTTGGGTACTGGGAGCAATCTCTTCCCCACAGAGTAGTCAGGTGCTGCACAGCTGCCCAGGGAGAGGGGAGTCACTGTCCCTGCGGGTGCTCCAGAACATGGGATGTGGTACTTGGGGACACGGTCAGTGGGCATGGTGAGCTGGGCCTGGGGATCCGAGCAGTCTTCTCCTGCCTGAACGTTTCTGCACTGCTGAATTTTCACACAAATTGCTCACAGAAACATAATAACGAGGAAAGGTTTAAGCCCCGTGATGCTCAGCAGTGCTCGGTGATACCAAGCCAACAGTTAACCCTCACTGGTATAACGTGGTATTTCTTCGTCCCTGGCTTGCTCCCAAGTCAGCTTTCCTACATCCATGGGTATTCAGTTAATTCGGTTTGCCAGCTGTCTTCAAAGCTTTTCTCCTCTTTTCATTACATGGAGAAATTGGTAACAACCATAGTAGAGTGGAGACCAAAATCAAATAAATGTCTAAATTAGTCCAGAGCAGCAGAGAAAACTGCTGTGCACTGCCTTTCCCCACAAGCAAGCAGAGAAATGCGGATACATTTATTCCTTCCTTTTGATGGTATCTAACAATTGTCTAAATGGAAAAGTAATAGAGCTGGAGAATAAAAGCAGCTAAATGTATCACACTGCACAGCCCAGGCACTGCCTCCCCCGCAGCAGTCAGTGCTCCCTGCCCAGCCCTGGGCATCTGCTTTGTGCCACACACAGAGCGCAGCAGGGAACGTTCCCTATCCTGAGACCTGAACTTCAGGCTGTCACTGAGGACTCTGTCACAGCGTGAGAAGTGGGTTTGGAAACGGGGCTGTAAGAGTCCCTTGCAGCCTCTCCAGGGTTCCCTATTTTCATGTGAGGGACTCAACTGTAACGTTGTAATGCCGCAACCAAACCTTCCAAGGTGCAAATCTCTGCCCATTGGTGCCCTCTCTGCATCCACCAGAGCACCCAGGGTAAAGAGAGCTTGCCTGCACATTGGGAATTCATCATCTTTGTCTACAGCATTATTCCACCAAGGTCAGCACTGCAGACCCGTCCTCAATGACTCAAACCCATTGTAAGGATGCAAGAAACTCGTATAAACCCAACAAGAGCGCTGCACTGGCATGTGGTGGACACCATGCTTCTTGTTAAGTACATCAGCACGGCTACCAGGTTCCCTCAGCAGCATGGAACTGTGTCCAATGGGACAAAGCCACCAGAAGTCCACATGCAATAGCAGCAACCACAAGCACACAGCTACTGGGCTGGACAGGATCCGAGCACAGAGCCATCTCCCTCGGGCAGCCTGGTGCCTGTGAGGGGCAGTGGCAGCACGGGACTCCCAGGGCGCAAGGTCAGGCTGAAGTCACCATCCACACCAAAATAAAATGGGTGAGGAATTAAGGGAGGCCACAAGCCAGAGCCACACCTGGAGGGGTGGACAACTGGGGATAGCAGGGCATGCAGAGAGAGATGTGTGCATGTGGCAGGGTGCTACTAACAGGCTGCCCTGGAAGCGGGGAGTCACCATGCCTAGAGTTGCTCCAGAATATGGAGATGGGACACTGGGGGACATGGTCAGCAGGAATGGTGGGATGGGTTGGAGTTGGACTCGGGGATCCGAGAGGTCTTTTCCAACCTCAATGGTTCTATCATGGGGTTGGTCCTACAGTGTGCACATGGAGGCCCCAGGGAGTCATTCCCCACTGGCTCCACTCTGCTGTTGTCATAAGCAAACTTTCGGATCCAGTAATGGAGTTCAGAGCAGTCTCTGGGGGTCTGGGCCCAAAACACTGTAACAAACACTGCCTGCAGCCCCTGGGCCAGCTCCTGCTCTCTGATTCGCCCACGGAATTCCTGTCGGGCAAAATTAGCACTCTGTGAGTTTTGTTACAGTTTAGAAGCAACCGATTGAAGCAGCCAAAGCGCACCGACCTCAGTGTGAGCCACCAGGATGTTTCCAAAGACAAAATGCAGAGCAGAGATACTCAGTTCCCTATTTTTTCATCTTTTCCAGATTCGGAAACATCAAGTAGACACGCACATAAATAATTACAACATGTTTTCCATTCTTGGCACTTCCCAGCAGAATATTCACCTAATGATGCAAAGCTGTCATCTTTAAAAATCATTTCCCCTTTGTACTTCTCCTTGGAAGTCTGCTGTTGGATGAGGGGAGAAACAGCAGAGGCTCCGAGCCATGCCTTTCTGCAGTGAAGATGCTTCAGATTCAAAGGACCCAGTTTAAGGCCAAACCCTCGCACACCTTACGGAGAGGTGCCTATTTCAGACCCGCATGGATTTTTTAGTCCAGACACACTTTGAACCATCGCTACCTGTCCACAAAACAATGGGACCCCAGTTCAGCCCTGCCCACCCGGTACAACACACGAGCACACATGCAGCCCCACGCACTGCCCTATTTCACATCCCACTGCAAATAAGCAGAAAGTGCCCTTACACATTGCCAGGGACGGGCCGACTGAACAACCTCCCGGGATGATTTGAGAGAAATTACGTAACGCGCCCAGCCGTTCCTTCAGCCCCCTCTCGAGCTGCCGCACCGCCTCATTGTGTGCTCTCGAACTGCACGCATGCAGCAGAATATCAAATTTTCACCTCCGAAACCACCCTGGCCGTTCGGCACCGGCTCCCATCCGATTGCGTTTCCCCCTCTTTCAATCGGAAAGTAATTAAATAGGAATACCCGCGCTGGGAGGCCGAGGAACCGCTCCCGGGGCCGGAGGGGCTCCGTTCCCGGCTCGCCTCGGCCGGGCCGCGCTGCCGCCGCCCCCCCCCCGCAGCCCCGCTCCCGCATCCCGCGGCGGTCGGGGAGGGCCGTGGGGTGTAGCGGGGCGGGCACTCACCCAGCAGCAGGCAGCCGGAGCCCGCGGAGCCCAGCAGCAGGGCGAGCATCCCTGCGGCGCGGCCGCTCCCGCCGCGCACTGCGGCGCGCACACTGCGCACCCGGCCCGCACCGGCACCGCGCGCTGCCCGGCATAGGGCGGTATTTTTAGCATCCCTCCTCCTCCTCTCCCCATCCTGGCCAGCCCTCCGGCTCCTTCTTACATCGGGCGAGGCTGCTCGGCGGCGTGCGCAGGTCCCTTCCCTCGCTGAGCACCAGGGGAGGGGGTAAAAGGAAAAGGGAGAAACTTTATTCCGCAGCGATCGGTATTTTCGCCTTTGGTCCGTGAGACTGAATGGCGACCCGCGCGGCAGCGATCCCGAAAGCCTCGACCAGCAGAAATACCGACAGCTCCATCAGAACTGCCAGGAGACAGACCGGCATTGCTGTGAGATACGTCAAAACCTTAGAAATACAGCAAATGGCTACAGACAAAAGGAGATGGAACGCGTATGCTGCCCAAAGCATGGGGTGCGGTGGGAGGAGCCAACAGATTTATATTCTTAGAGATTCCATGTCTCCCCGAACAAAGCTGGTTGTAGAAAATTAATCTGAGCTCCATAGCATGAGAAGGGCTTTGCAGAACAAAGCTTCACAACGGCTGCGCCAGCAGTGAGCTCAGATGTCACATCCCGCTAAGCACAGCCAGTGGGAAAATGGGTCAGGAGTGGCAAGGAGCGGAACACGCACCGTGTCCTTTTCCTTGAGCGGCGAGTGTGACAGATCTGCAGGGCAGGCGGAACGGCAGCAGGCAGCTGCTTAACTCCTTGTGAGCGTGGAGCAAGATGCACCCAAACATCCCCTGCACGCGAGGAATTAGCCCTCATTTATCAACGATTAAAGCTCTGCTGTCCAGAGCGTGCATTTCCTTTGAAGATAAAGGCTTCTGACTTTCTTAAAGGTGAGAACACAGCTGATGTAAATGAACAATTTCCATTTGATGGGCAAAGGCACTTTAAATGTGGTTTCCTTCTGATTCACTACAAGAAAAAGACTTAAAATTTCCTGCATACAGAAGACCAACATCTGACTAAAACTGATATCACCTGTTAGTGTCACTGCTGCCCACTGCTGAAAGCCGTAAGGAAATTGCTTCATCCAACTGCTCGGGTAAATTGGGCTTCCAAAATCCTTCATCTCAAAGCAAGAGATACAAACTACAACAAACAAACAACAAAAAACTCAAGCATGCTGCACTGAGACTTGAGACAACCATGTGTGTATCCTCAGACTTCAGCTCTCATGATAAATGCCTCCAGAGACCACAGCAACTGTGACTTCAGCTACACCTGGTCCCAGAAAGATCAAACAAAAGTAAATTAGATTGTCTAGCAGCTGAGGAATTATTGTGCCAAGTCCTATTTTATGGCTGTTTTACTTAAAAGCTTTTGTCTAGTCTATTCCTGAAGCATTCATTCTTGATAAGGAAGAATATTTTCTGCCCCACTTTGTACCTTCTTCCATGCTCTTGAAGGCTGTTAGCACGTCTTGTTTTCTGCAAGCAATCTGCATCCCACAGCCGCTAGGACTCCCCCCCCAAAGCACCAGTGTTATTTGCTGAGCCCTGCCTCCGGGCTCCTGCAAACCTAGATATGACAATACTGGAGCTGAAAGATAGGAGAAATTAAGCTGTCCTAATCATATAGCATCTCTTGGTCTTTCAGGAGATGGACTTATAAATTAATACCTCTTTAGGGAAGCTGAGGGAGCAGTAGAAACCGGTTAAACTCCACCAGCTTCCAGAACTCCACTGAAGTTTACAGGAAAGGTTTGCACATTGAGTCCTGAAAAGGCCTTTCCTCCTCCTAACCAAGGAGCGAAGGCCACCGACACAACAAAAACCACCTGGGCCTCCTGATTCGGGCTCTGGGGACCCGCGAGGTGCCCGCCTATGCTCTGCAAGGAAGAGCTTCCCTGACCTCATCAGCTCCAGCAGCAGCTCCTCCAACCTCTGTGTTAACTAAAAAAAGACTGCTGACTTCCTGTGCTTCACCACAAATTTCCTGCCTTTCTGTGAAGTTCTCATGAGCCTTTTTCTAATTCTTGACTTCTGTTTCAATCCCTTGGTAGCTTTCCATTTCAACCCAAGGCTGATGTTGCCCGAATGACCGTCACAAGGTCCGGCTGAGGAGGTCATTTTCTGAAAGTGCTCACACCTCTAATTTAGGTGCTGTCACCCGCTGCTGTCTGTCACCTAGGGTGAGAGCGACGGAGACTTCATTTCAAGAAGTGTGAGACACCTGTCACGATGCTGAAATGTTCCACAGTGAGAAACCACCCAGAATCCTACTCAGAATTCATGAGTCAAATAAATGTTCCAAACTGCTACGGTTTCACAGAGCCGGCTCTGTTACAGAGGTCGTACCTTCGACCATCGGGAGGTGCAGACCAATGACGGGCCAACAACCCGTCCTAATATCCAGACCAAATATATCAACAGAAAAGACCAGCCGAGGAATCTGAGCTTACATTCCTCTCTAAGCTATGTTAACTTTTCCAATTTATCTCTGACTCTGTTATTACTACCAGAAGATCCTGCTGCTCTGCTCCTTCACACCCTGGTCTGGGCCATAGGGAATGCACGCTATACCACATCTCCGAATAATACTAACAGAATTTGAAGTTGCTCCTGCTCATTCTCACCATTACAAGATTCATCTGAAAGAAGAAATATCCATTTCTTTTTTTCAGTTCTGTGTTCATTCAATATTCTGCTGTAATCTTGTTGCTCAAAGTAACACTGAATATAAAAAACACTCTTTGAAAGTGTTCCATTTTATTAATTCTTTTAAGAAGTGAGTCCTATATTTCAAGCTGCAACTTGCCCAGTTTTTATTTCAGGTTTTTCAATCTCATCCCCAACCAGCTGGTAAATTGTTACTATGGCAGCGCTTAATGCAGTGACTCAGCACTCCCCCACATTTCAGTATCAGCTGTCTGCCTTCCAGGTTTCTTATGATGGTAATCATGCCCTCTTTTCTGTTTCATTACAGAATTATGAGATCATTCTCCCTTCGTCTAATTCAACATTTGTTGAGGAAATCGGTGCAAGAATCTGCAAAGCAGATATCATCACTGTTTGGGATATTATTTTAGCTTTCATTTGGTGTTGATCAGAAAGATGCTTGAATGCTTCCATCAGCTCTCAGTGTTTCTCTGGAGCTACATTACCCATTGCCAAGTGAGCTGGTCTGACATCAAACCACAGTATACCCAGCTCTGAAACATCCCAGCTGCATTGAGTAAGCAGAAACTCCCCCTCCTTTCATTGCAGTTCACATGTCCCTGCTTCCTGTGCCTGGGCAGGAACTTTCTTCCTCCTCCTTCATTTACCTAGATTTGAAGTTGTATTGATGCCTGGGGTTTTCACCTTGTCTGGTCCTTTGTCTGGTTTTCACTGGTGAACTGATCACCCAGTTCTCATTAGTACAAGCAGAACTACTGCTTAGAGGAACACAGAAGATATATACACACACACATATATATTTTAATCTGTACCCTTGAGCAAACTGGGGAGATGATGAATCCACAGCAGTCATCCAATGCAGCATGTTCAAAAATGTAAGAAGGCTTTGATGAATCATCATTTTGAAAATAAGTAATTTTGATAACCGTGGAACCAAGAAAGCCTGTGGCTTTCTGTCTTGTGGTTGCCTTGTCCCAGAGCTAGAAAGGCATGAGCCATCTCATCAAGGCTTTTCTTGAAGCTGAAGCATTTCCTTTACCTCCTTTTGGCAACTAATGACACAAGTGAGTTTAAATCGGCTGGCTCAGGGTGTCACAAAACAAACTCCTCCTTCCGAGGTGCAGTTTGCCACTGCAAGTATAACAAAGGCTATCTTCACTGTCAGTAAGTGTGGTGGAAAATTACCTTTGCCTTTTTCACAAATATTTGTTACAACTCTTTTGGTAAGACTGCCAGCCACAGTTCTATAAAGTGGAAATTAGGAAATGGGCTCAGATCATAGAATCACTAAGGTTGGAACAGACTAGGCTCATCTGGTCCTACACTGACCCATCCCCACCGTGCCCGCTAACCACGTCCCGCAGCGCCACATCTGCCCTCGTGCTCTCAGCCGACGGCAGCAGAGAACCGGCGCCTCCAGCACCACGGACAGCGGCCGCCCCACACCGGCACCGCCCGTAATTACCGCTGCTGTTAATTAGAGAACCCACTCTGCCCCCATCACCTCACATAGATTTGCGATAGGCTCCCAGCTGTATTCATTGCTACACGCCAGAAGGAGGACACACCACCTTAGGAGTTCTTGTTCCTTCCATGTATTCTGCTTCAGATTCCTCAGCCATTTCTTCTTTCTACCTGTTGAAGAGAATACACTTAAGTCCATGCTGTATTTACTAATAGTCATCCATACAGAGGAATGTGGACATCTTATTGAGAGTTGGAGAGAAAGGAGTGTTTGGAGTGAGAAGATGATACATTTACAGGAGGCACAGCACACAGAACAACACTATTTGGCAGCCCAAATCAGTAAGGAGCGATGGGACTGACCTTACAGTAAATCTGAGTAAATCTGTTCCGCATCCCATAGCCAAGAGAGCAGTACCTAGTGCTTCTAAAAGCTATACAATCATGCTCTATGGTGTCAACTTGCCCTCCCTTTGTGATTTTGACTTAAGGATATCTCGGCCAGATGAAGAGAGAAGTCAAATGTGAGCCTTCCCTCAAGTCAACAGAAGCAAGTGCTTCCTCTGCATGATGCGTAGGCATTTGAAGCATCCTGACATTTTGTATCATTGATTTTGATTGCAATTTTTTTATATATTTGTTGGCAGCTCTTCTTTAAACTAGTCTTCTAACATCCTGCATTGATCACATTGGCAAGTGCACAATTACTGTAAGAATACAGCAAGAGTCATCTGCTACCTGAAAGATGGGGAGTCAGGAGCCAAGCACAATGCAGCTGACAAGGCAGGCGCCTCACTGTCAGAGTGCAGCCCCACAGCAACCAAGCACAGCAAGCAGGACAGGCCCGAGGATGGCAGCCAAGCACCCAGTCCATCAGCAAAAATACAGTGATGAAGGAAGTCTGAGGTTGAATCAGGAAGTCAATCCACAGGCTGGAGCCCAAAAGCAGCAGGATCTATGGCTAGAGAGAGGCATAGCTGCAGCTGAGCTGGAGACCAACACAAACAGGAGGTGAAAGGTCTCCAGGGCTGAGCGGAAAGGGCTCCAGGTCTGCAGGCAGGGTGTGAGCAGAGGCCCAGGTGAAGCTGGTCAGAGCCAACAAAGCTTGTTAGTGTCCATGGAGCTTCAGCTGGTACAAACCTTCTGCAGCAAAGGCTGCCTTTTAACATTTGACTCTTCTTGGTAAAGTGAGGACCTTACGTTGTAACTGTTAATTAATTGGCTTTCATCGTCAAATTTTCACAATGAGGACATTTAATTAGGTAAACACAAATTGTAATTCTTGGACTCTGAACCAATTTACCAAGTGTGAATTTTTAATACCTCTCATTAATATCATTGTATTTAACCTATGTATGACTGTTAGCTGATGTGAACAACTATAGTGACAAAAATCCTCCTGGTTGCAAGAAAAAAAGCTGGATAAGAAACCTCCATTCAATTATTTGCAGGAAAAGTCAGTCAACTGCTGATGCAAACTAGGAAAAATAGAATATTTCATTTTGAGACTTCAAAACCCGCAGCAGGTATTAGACTAGAAGTGACGTAGTGCCCTACTTTATGGATTTGGTTTCTGTTCACGTCCACCTATCACCATCATGAACTCTCTGAACTATTTCTGGCAGGGTGATGCAAGGGGAAGAGTGGGTGCTACCTCTGCTCTGCTGCTGCCCCAGTCAGAGGGCTCCAGCTCCAAAGTAAAAGCAAAAACATACAAGAACTGTTTGAGAACAAGTAAATCCTAGTTCAGCTCTTACTACGTACAGTAACAAGTGAGAGAACAAGTAGTTCTATTTTGTTTTTCTCAGAACCAATTAAGGTATCGAAGTTGGACAGGATGGCTGTTGTACCTCTTAACCCTATGCTCTGCCGTAGTCACATAAAGCAAATGAGATGTTCAGCGTAACCTCTTCTGGTTTAGGGGACACATTTACAGCTTAGGGCCGAGAGACTCCTGTCAATGAATGGGAGCAAGAGCTGATCTCGCTTAATGCTGTGGTCAGTAAGCAATTCAGTTGAAGCAAATTATTTTACACCTCTCAGATTGGGAGTAAAGCATCACTCCCTTGTATAAATAAATATAAGCATATGCTGTAATGACCTTTGTGCTTTCATTACACTAGTTTGGGTTTGAATAATGGGGAACAGAGATATCGTGATTTGGGTTGTGGCTAATGGGCCGCAACTCTTGGATAAAGAAATGACAAAGCCAATATCTTAGCATATGTGAAAATGCCACCTTACAATACATTAGTTCAAAGCATAGCTTAAATTAATTTTTTGAAACAGATTTGGGGTGAAGGATGCACAGGAGTACGGCAGTTTCATACCATCTGTTAAACTACCCAGCTTCTCTTTCCCTTCTCCAACAGTAAATCACAGGAGGGGGGACAGAGAGCCGGAGGCAGATCACTTAGCGACAGTACTGCATGTGCAGGCAATGATGCTGTGCCGTGACTGTGAAGCCACAGATCATACGTACTGGTGACTCAATGAAGTGTTGATCATACTATTTAGAAAAGGACCGGGTTCCTCTGGTGCTTCTAATACGACATGGAGAAATAGAGCACTTCACTTCCCCTGCCTAGGCAAGCAAGGAGATGGCCCTATGGCTGCTTTTTGCCATCGATCAGGGATGTGACCTTGTCAACAGCAGCAGCCTGGCAGGGCATGGCAGTGAGCTTTCTGCTCTGCTTTCTCCTGTAGTAATCCTTTCTGCCCCTCTGTTTCTGAGTGAGCTGCCATCTGCTGTCAGAGCTCAGCAGACACGCAGTGCTGGGGCTGAGCCAACGCCGGGGAAAGCAGAAGTCACAGAGCTGCAGAAAAGGCAGAAATGCCGTTCGTATGACATCGTTACTATCTCACACGTTTGTTAACGAGTTAATATATTCAGGTTGCACTGAAATGGAACGCCTTTTAAGCAGGAACCCATGGCATTTTTGTTGCAGACAACAAGCTGTTTACTGGGGTTTTGTGTTGTTCCTCCACACGCCATGAGCACGTGCCAGCTGCTTATTTACGCTGGTTTAATGAAAAGATGGACAGGGTTGTGTAAGCTTTGTAATAGCAAGGTCGAGGAGTCAGGAAACTGATCTAAACTGAAGACATGAGAGGTAGGAATACTAAAGCTGAGCCCAAATTTGGCAGGGGCTATGAGAGCACCAGTGCAGAGTCCACTTTAGCCCTATAAAAAGAACAGATCTGCGTCACCGATGTATCAGCAAAAAAAAAGGCTGAGAAATAATGAATCTTTCATTGCCACTTGGAGTCAAAATCATGGAATGAAATACACCGTATGGTCTAATAAAATAAACACTAGAGAAATGAATCCTTGTCACTGAAGTGACTGTGGAGTTGTGAGGAACTTCAAAGTCATGCTCTCACCTGCTCCTGTTTTTGGGCTTCAGCTGTTACCTAAGTTATTCCACGCATTCACACCCGTCGGTGGTGATTTTCTTAGGAAGGGAATTAGCCACGCAGTATCGGGCTGACTGAGCCAAGTTTGAAAGTCATGGATGTAGAACAAAAAGAGGAAGTTGGTTAGTGAAATGAAAAATGAATAAAATGAGCAGGAAAAAGGGAAAAAACCACCAACTCCTTCCACGTGCTTTCGATGAAAGAAAAACAGAAACAACGAGCAGGCAAATCCTGGGCACAGGCCTTCCCCCAGGTGACACTGAGGGTTTCTATTTTCAGTTGCCGACACAAATATGTGACAGCACTGTGAGGTGGCCGTCGATACTGATCCACTGGGCTTTTAGCCCACAAGCAGGAACATGCCTGAGAAACGCATTTCTCAGTGCTCTAGCTAGGGAATAACAGCCTGACAGCCACATAGCGGAGACTGAAATCTCTCCCCTTTCTTTGCCCTTGAGTGACCTGAGTCTGGCTGACTGATTTTCAGCCCTGTGCCATTCCCATCAGCCCACCTTCAGGTGGGGGACGGCCCCGTGTGCTGCCCGGATGGTGCTCAGTGATGGATGTGGGCTGTGTGGGACTGCCTCCACAGCTCTGTGGGACAAACACTCTGAGTCAGAGAGAAAAAAACATCCTGGTTGTTTGAAATGCGTGGCAGATTAATGGGCCCACTTTTGTTTAAAAATTGTACAGCAATTCTTAGCAGTGCGGTTCCTCTCAGCTGATTTAAATAGGTCAGGGTTCCAAAGGATGTGATTAAGCTTCTGGAAAGGGTCTTGCAGCTACTGGGGAATCACGGTGTGATGTGGGACACTTTGCTGCACTTGATCAGGGTTCTACATCCGCCAGCTCTCACTGTTTATGTCAGCAGGGCACCGCAGGCCATGCAGAACATCCTGCTGGAAACATCCTGCCTGCAGCCAGAGCAGCCCCACTCCTGCTGAGAAGGCAAAATGTGTCCCCAGGTGAGGGTGGACTTTGCTACCCCATAGGATCTTCTGTTTTCACTTTCACCCCTGGTTTTGACCAGCTACAAAACATAAGAGTGGTGGGACTGTGGAGATTTGGACCCCAGGCTAAGAGAAAGACATTGAGGTGCTGGAGTTTGTCCAAAGAATGGACAATGGAGCCGTGATGTGTCTGGAGCACACATCCTAAGGGGAGCAGCTGAGGGAACTGGAGTGGTTCCATCTGGAGGAAAGAGGGCTCAGGGGAGACCTCATCACTCCCTACAACTCCTGAAAGGAGGTGGTAGTGAGGGGGGGTCGGCCTCTGCTCCCAGATTGCAGTGATAAGATGAGAGGGGATGGCCCCAAGCTGCAAACGGGGAGGGTCTGGTTGGAAATTGGGAAGGATTTATTCCTCAAAGAGCGGTCAGCACTGGCACAGCTGCCCAGGGAGTGGGGATGTCACTTTCCTGGAGGTGCTCCAGAGCCGTGGGGTTGTGGCACTGGGGGACGTGGTCTGTGGGCACGGTGGGGTGGGCAGGGGTTGGGGGTCTGAGGGATCTTCTCCAACCTGAATGATTCTGTGATTTCCCCAGTATAACTCACGATGCTTTTCAATCAGCCGCTTGAATTGGAACAATGTAATTGCTATTTCCTAGCAGACAGAAAAGGGAAAATATTAAAACAAAAGGAATGTTTGCTGTATACTGACCAGTTCACAAAGCTGGAAATGATAGCTAAGTCCCCATAAGTTGAATAAACCCAGGGAAATACACATCAGAAGAACTATGTCCTCCTATGAAAGTTACCTGTAGGTAAGTCGGCTGCCTATGAGAAAGTTACTTTGATTTTGAGATGTTGTTCCATGAAAAAATGGATAAAGAGTAAACATCACCTGTGATTCAGCTTGAAAGGTGGTATTTCTTCCATATCTTAGCTCTGAACTATTTAAGAAAATAACAATAAAAGAACAAAAGCAAATAAAGTGTGTTAAAGACAGCATTTCCTTTAAGGACCAAACTCCCAGACCGTGCCCTTTCCTGCAGCTGGTGCTGAGCTGGGTTCCCTGCATGGGAATGCACCGGTGTGGTGCTGGGTGTCCCGGGATGCGTCAGCAGCCCCCACACAGCCTCAGGTGCTGAATCCCACTGGCTTTATCTAATCTGATGATCTCCCGTAACGCACTTTTGAAAGTTGCACCTTTCCCCCATTTTTTCTGCAAGCCTCGCACACTGCCTGCTATTTGCTGTTGCTAAAAGACTTACCAACATGTATTTTCCACACTGATCGAGTGGTTACCTTAATGCTGTCAGACAAGCTAGTGACTTCTAAGAATAGAACTCAGGAAAGAAGTTGCTTAGTAAGACTGAAAACACAAAAAATGCCTTTTTTTTTCTTTTCTTTTTGAAGTCTCCATGGCCTTATGTAGCACAGCTCACCCAGCTCTGACCGTGCCAGAGAACTGGGGCTCTGCAAGGTGCTGTGCTCAGCGTTTTTGTTTTCCTTGATAAAACCTCAAACTTAGATAGGAAGGAGCTGCCTGAAAGGACTGTTAAGGATGCAAAGCAGCCGCCTGAAAGTTGGGAAATGCTGGAACAGGAGAACCCGCGCAGCCCGAGAAAGGCCAACCCTGAGCAAAGCAGGAGGCTTCCTCAGAAAGAGGAAAAAAGGAAAAAAATGGATTGTTAAGAATTTTGACACTGCCCTGATGGGCTCTCATCATCAATTTGGACTGTTTGGCATTTATTATGTAAAATCTCCTTTTATTTTGTCCAAAAATCGACCTTCTCTGCTGGATCTGGCTCCGGAGCTTAGTTGAGTTGTGCCTGTGGGCCCATCATGGTGATGGGTTCGTTTTGTTCCCCAGCACCATGGGCGCTGTCTCACATTCCCGCAGTGCCAACACAGCCATCTCACGCTCACAACATGGGAGTATCCAGAAGCACAAAACCTCGCTGTACTTTCTGCATCCAGCTCCTGCCGTAGCACAACAACATGATCATGAGTTTGACAAAATAAAAATAACCAACATGAAAAGCAGAGACAGCGAATGAGTTCCTCCAGTGACTGCTGAGCTGATGGCAAAATGCCATCAGGGCTGCATGGGAGCAGAGCCCCAGGAGCAGCACCTGCCCACCACGGGCCCCACTCCAAACCGGGATCAAATGAGATCGCAGTGGGGCATCTGTGGAGCACTGGGAGACCCTCACCAACCTGTTAATACAACAGGCTGCGGGTGAATGATCTATTGCATCGAATTGCATCAGACCAGCAGCTATGGCTGAGGTGAGCCACAGGAGCACAGCAAGAACCTCCCATAGGGTCCGGAATTCTGCCACGCCGTCACAGCGCTGCGATCTGTAGATTAGATCTCACGAGGGCAATGCTAAGAGCACTGAGAAGCACTTGCTATCTCTCCCTGTGGTTTTTATGACGACGCACCTTAAACCTTCCATAGAAGGCTGGAAACGAGATCTATGCAATATAAATCAGCTTTCTGACACATATATTTCTGTTTCTCTGTTATTCACATGGGAGTTTGGCTGATTAAACATAATTAACAGGATTATTTAATTGAGATCACCCAGTAGCCAGTTTTGACAGCCCCAGGAGGAAATTCACGTTGGAAAACACATGCACATTTGGAAATAAACCATTGGAAGAAGAGTAATCCAACTGGAGTTACTGAGCACAGGGGATACCCTCCCTCTTGGAGAAGCTCACTTCAAAAAGTGAGCACTCCAAAAATCTATTACATCTTCAGCTCAGCTTCATGAGCAGCTGAGTGTGGGGAACTCAATCTCTCAGAAGATCTGTGCTGCATGCATGTGGTCTGACAGCAGCCCATTGATTCATCTGCGTATTGCCATCATGTTTCCCGTAACCCATAGCTGAGGAGGAAAGCAAACACCTTCCTACATGGTGGCTTGTCATGGACAGTGATGACAGCTGGGGGAAGGCTGGGCCTTGGGTTACGTACTGAATCATTAGGGGATTGTTCTGCGTTTACCGATAGCATAAGATTAGTTTAATTTGCCAATTTCAGGGAAATTAGCTTCATCTTGATAACATGAAATTCAGTTTGGCCATCACTGACCGCACAGAAATCCTCCTCTGCACCACTCTCCGATGTACATCAATAGCAAGGATTTGCCACAGGTTCACAGTTTCCAACACACTGATTCTTCAGCTTTTGTAGAGCAGACCTGCAGACTTGCACACTATTTTGTAAGGAATCTGTGTTTTCATGCACAGCTGAAGCTTGCCTACCAGCTGAATGCTCACTGTTTCACAAAACATGGCTTTAGCTTCCGATACCACGCATCTCATGGGCCAACCTACAAGAGGCATTTGTAGACAACCATCTGTACACAGGCACCATAACCTCTGTATCTGGGTTATGTTTCTGAGGCTCTTCCTTTAACACCAACACACAGCTGTTCTTACTCATCTGCTGCAGAAATTTGAAAAGATTCTGTCAACCAGGATGTACGTAGGAGATCTGGTCAGCAAAGCGCCTAAGTTGAACTGTCTTGTGAAAGAAAAGCAAACAAAAAACATCAAAAAATGTTTAGATAAGGTAGACATCATAGGGTCTGCAGGACGTGATGGCACTCTGCCCTTCAAGTCCCCTTGCAGATGAAGGAGAGGAGTAATGGGGCTAGTGGCAGTGCTGACATGTCTGCACTGCCTGGGGATGTGCACTTCAGAAGTCAGTGGCAGCCTGGGGCATCTCATGCTGTCCTAACGGATAGCTTCTTATCGGATGGAGAGAATCCACTACATGGGTTTTCACAGGAAGGTGTCCCATCCTCAGGTTTAAGAATATCACGGACTACTTGTATCACAAACCTGGCCGGTCCTTCTCAGACTCGGGTTTGATGTGGTCTTACGAAAAGTGAGAAAAACTGGGAATTGCAGGCTGCTGAAATCAGCGAGGTGCCATGGAAGGACGAGGCCCCACGTGCAGTGCCTACAGAGCCAAGCGATCAGAACAAACCAATACAGAGCGGTCAGGCAGCAGCGAGAGGTCACAAACGCCAGCAGCGCCAGCCCGTAGGGTTCGGTGTGTGTGCCTCTTGTGTTTGTTGGTGGGGCATTTGTTGCCGGGGTTTTGTTCTGCTTTTTTTTATCTTTCACATATAAATAGGCACCATCCCCCCGGGATGCACACACAGCTCTCTGCCGTGGCAGTGACTTCTGTCCTACACATCACTGCAAACACCCCCGCGGCGTGAAGCCCTTCCCTGATGGAGCCCTTCCCTGATGAAGCACTTCCTTCACAGCCATGATGTTGGCTCCAGACGCTGTTTTTCCACCCATAGCAGCCCAGCTATGTGCTTACTCTAACAATCTAGATGGAATCCAACAAAATAATCATCAAACTCGCAGTCCCGAAGTTTATCTCAGGGGTCCTCCCAGAGTGCAGCACCGGCTGATGTTTTTTCTGGCCAGCATCTCGACTGTAGGACAGTGTGAGTAACTGCCTCATGCTGCTGCTCTGCATCACTTGCTGCATGTTGGGTATTTTATTAATAGATTTGATATCCCCATGAGTTTTCCTCCCGGAGCACTCCTCGAGCTCCGCACAGTCCCTCTCTCAGCTCAGTCTCCAGCCTGAAAGAATGCCCAAAACACCAAAAATCTCATCCCAAAATATGCATGACCGTGACAGCTGCACCAAAAATCTTGGGAATTACCGAGGAGGTGTCACTGCTCAGGGTGGAAACATGGAAGGAATTATTGAGCCGGGCTAACAGATCAATAAAATGACGAGGAAACAGTTGCTCATGGCTGGAAACTACCCCCTTGGGTGGAACCCTATAGATATGGGGGAGTGGTGAGGTGGATGGAAGAAAGTGTACTGATGCTCTGAATTGATAATACGTTAACCTGAGAGATGTGCTTTCTACTTTTCCCTCTTACTTTACATTTTAAGCAAAGTCACAGCGTTGCCTGCAAAGCGCTCATCCCTGTGCTGCCATCCCTGTGCTACAGCAGGCAGAAAGCAGGTTGCTCCAAGAGGGCTGACATTTCAGGAGATAAAGATAATGAAACTGACAAAACACATCCTAGGAGTGAGAGAAAAAAAGCAAAACTTCTGTGTGGATTCAGCACATCAGGTAACGCAGGAGCTGACCCGAGGGGGAGCGCTGGGTTCCCCAGCCTGCAGGATGCCCAGGCTCCTGCCTGCAGGCTGAGGGAGCTTTGCACTGTGGTTCATCCAGAGTAGAGCTGAAACAAGCAGGAGCGAAGCAGATCACAACAAAGTATAATGTCTGGGGAAAGCTGTTCGCTCTCTGGAGGTGGGTTAGTGGGAAAATATTTATTGAAAGTTTGCCCAACACTACATCCATCCCTAGTAAGCAAACAATGGTGAAACAAACAAAACTGCACTGTTTGGTACCTATATAATTTCTCAGAAGAGCAGACTTGCAGCAATTCCCCATCAGCTTGGAAAGCCGTGCCCAGCCCCTGCTGCAGGACTGCTCCAGCCCTACAGCTTGTCATGATTTAAGTTAGCAGTACCAGACTAAAGAGCAAAGCACATCCCCAGAAAAGAAAGTTGTGAATGGCACTTTCAATAAAACATGGAAACAAAACAGCACACAGCTGCTCGGTGCCAAGAGCCGCGTGTAGCCCAGGAGAGGAGCAGCTCTTTGCCAGGAGTGCTGTGTCCACATCAGACCCTGCTGTGGAGCCCACCTAGGGACAGCTGCTCCATGAATGTCATTTTGTGCTCACAGTCCAGCAAGCTTCTGAATCAATGTTTATCAAATTCCCCCACTCCTGTTATTAATTAGCTTGTCCAGCGCTAAGAGGAACCGGCAGCTCTGCCCACATTAAAAGGGATCTGCCTGCTGCTCTCCTGCAGTTTGGGGACAGCTGCCTGCCTGGCTGGAGGGGCACTCAGCGCTGACTGTAAGTCTGGATGGGACAGCACACGGCAGGAGGGGCTGGAGCTGGAGGCTCAGGTAACCATCTTTCCTTCTGCACACTTTCCTTGCTGCTGTTCCACCCAGAGAGCCACGATGCTGTGCCAGAGTTCAGTGCTGCCGGCTGCGGGCAGCCCGACCTGAGCCGAGCTGCACGTGTGCTCCTGATCCTGAGATGCTGCAAATGTATCCCAGACTTCATTCATTCATCTGTTCATTCATTCAGACTTCACTCACAGAATTCCGTGTAGAAACTGCACAGAATAATTGCAGCAGTTTTAAGAGAACTGTTCAAGACTGTAAGCCTTACAATGCTGAGGACCACCACCCCAGGTTTCGGGGGCAGTCTGTCCAGTTTCTTTCTTCCTTCAAACTTTTAGAAGTGCTGAGGAATTAATACAGAACACGATGTCGTTCTCTACTGTCTGTCCCTTGTATGTCTGCCTCTGATCCACAAACAGATCCTCTCCTAACTTCACACACGCTTGCACTTTCTTGCACCGCTTGCTCCACTTACACCTTATCTGAATGAAGGGGTTGGAAGCACACAGTGCAAAGGGGGTCGGGTACAGCATCTACAAGTTTGCCCTTGGTGTAGAAATACGTAGACTCTTAATCATTTGAAAAAACCAGCAGATTCCATTCTTCAGGTAAATCTTCCCCGCCTCCCCTTCAACATGAGCATGTTTGTGGTGAGATATTAATCATTTCCTCCTGCCAGCAGTGTGTATATAAGAGGAACCCGGGGCAGAGCACACACAGCTCACACCGAAGCACAGCTCCACGATGCTGGCCCAGCTCACTGTTCTGCTTGCCCTCGGGGTGCTCTGCAGCCCTGCGCCCACCAGCACACCCCGCCACTGCTCCAGTCTGTACTCCATCATTGAAGTTCAGAGTGACGTGGAAAACGACAGAGTGACCATAGCAGTAAGTTCCTCTCGGTGCCTTGCACCTGGCTGCCTGCTGTCCCAGGGTTTGTTCCAAGGTTGCTAACTGTATTTTCTCCTCACCAGGGTTTGTCCTCGATACCTGCGGACATCAAGGTAAGAAACCACATTTCTTCTCCTTGCTGTGGTTGCCTCAGCTCCCAGATGTCTTTCCTGCTTCACAACTTAGATAGCACTACACTTGCTCCAGAAATCTGGGTAAAGGTATTGCAAGGGCTCACAGAGAGCTGCTGCTGTGGCATCCCTGGGATGGCTCTGTGCAGGCAGAGGTCTCACTGGGGCACATTCTCTCTGTAGCCCCAGAATGCAGTTTTAGCTCATAACTACTACCGGGCTACACCCCATACAGACCCACGGCTGTGCTCTGCCGCAGCCCCATGGAAAAAGGCATTTCCATGGAAATGAGCAGCACAAGTGAGAGGGAGGAGCCCATCTCCTGTAGGAAGAGAGCAGGAGGCAAACAGCATCAGTGCCTCCTGCCTTTGGGGGAATGGCTTCAAGCACCCACCAGCAGCAATTGTTGCGTGCATTCCACCAGGACAATTCCAATGTGTTTTCAGCAGAGATAGGACAGCAAGAACAGAGACAGGATTGCTCCTCCCTTCCCTTGAGGAGCATTTCCCCATTGCATCCCTGCAGGCTGTAGGGCCCTGGCAGCACCTGCAGCTCTGCAGGAGGCAGCAGGGCTGCCTGTCTATAGCATGCTTCCAAACCAACGCTATGCATTCTATCACCGTTTTCTAAATTTGATGCCCAGTAAATTGCTGAATAGAAAATCAGGGGTTGTGCTTGGAAACACGGCTCTGAAGCCTGTAGGTTACTGTTTTTGATGGGTATATCTAAATTCCTGGGATACAGAGCACTGTGCACGTGGTCCTGATGTATCACACGGCTGTTGAAAACAATCGTATGCTTGCTCTTTCAGAATGAAACCTGCATGCGTAGCAACCTGAAAACATTCGTGGAGTCCTTGAAAGCAAGCCAGGTGGAGAATGCAAAAGTCATCCATCAGCTGAGCATAGTTTACAAGTGTGATCAGCTCTTCTTGAACATAAAATCCTCCCAGGTAAGCCTGGTATCGTGCTGCTCAGCTGCACGCACCGTGAGCGCTCTCCAGGATCAGATCTGCAGGGACACGGTGCCTGCATGGGCACAGCTCTGCCTGCTGCAAGCACTAGACATCTCATGTCATAATTGATAAGAGGGGTATAAGTAGGCATTATAATTTCATTTGATAATCAGTAAGATGGCTATGACTGCCTGCTTTCTACCTTGAACACTACGCTCTTCCACGTGCTGCTGCTTTCACCTCTGTAATCTCAATTGCAAGAAAGATAACGATGTGAAAACCAATCAGATCCGGGCAGCAGTGGCAGCACAGATCCACCTCAGGATGTGCATTGTGGCCGTGCCCAGCGCTCTGAGTGGAACCAACACAGCCACAGCCCTGGGGCACAGAGAGCTGCCCCAGGGAGCAAACATCTCTAATTGACAGCCGTACCCACGGGACTCAGTTGTGCTCTCCGTTTGTTTTTCAGGGCTCTGATGAGGAATGTAGAACTGCACAAGTATCCAAGGACAAATTCAAGCAGGAATTCACAGACTTCTTGAAATACCTCTATGAGAAACTCTAAAACGGACCTAAAGAGGACTGCACCAAACCCAGGAAGAAACACATAATTCTACTGCAACTGAAAATGTGATCCTACTATTAACTTATTCTCAGGAATATTGATTATATTTATAGACAGATGTGTATATCTATATGTAAAAGTGCGTGTGTTTTTATGTATTTATATAAATTATGTTCAGAGAGTCCTGTTCTCTCTAATGACTGAAACACTCTGCTCAGTCAAAAGACTGAAATATTTTACACGAGATGTAAGTATTTTATATGGTCGTACACGGTTTAACTCATGTCATATCAATCAATAATGAAAAATGTTATTTATATTTATTTATTTATTTATTTATTTATTTATTTTTCTTAATGGATACTTTGAAATAAAATATTTATTGTGACACTGATGTACTTACTTTGGTTCTTTGGGATACTGCTGTGTATTGGTGTGGCAGGGATGCAGCTCCCTTCCCCTTTCCCTTATCAGTGCCCAGACACATCTGTGGGGCTTGGTGCTGCTCAGAGCTGGGCAAAGCTGCCCTGCGGGGTGGGGACAAGGACAGGGATGGGAACAAGGATGGGAACAGCACCAGGATAGAGGACAGGAATAGGGACAGGGATGGGAATGGGGACAGGGTTGGGGACAGGGATGAGGAAAGGGGATGGGGATGTGAACGGGGTCAGGAGTGGGGACAGGGATGGCGATGGGGACAGGGACAGGTGCCGCAGGGGCCCTTGCTGGCAGAGGCAGTCCCATGGCTTCACCTTCCTCCTGGCCCCAGGAGCAGCCTTGGGCAGAAGGCTCCAGCTCCGTCCTGATCCCCATCCCTGCTCCCATCCGGGTGTTCTGTTCTAAATTACTTTGATGAATAATAACTTGAACCTCTGCCAGATTTATTTTTGACTAAGCAGAATGATGTCACCCAAATGTAACCAAATTCTGAACAATGCAAACACAAACACTTCTCTGTCAATCCCAATTGCTTTCCCTCGGTTGTCCCAGCTGACTGGAGGAGTTTCCCACATCCCATATGAGCTGACTTATTGAACTGAATGAGGCAATACTTGTTTTCCAAATTGTTTGGGTATCCATGGCTATGGGAGGCACTTGGGAAGTGTGTACACTTGTAAATCTATGCCCGAGTTAATATTTAATAAAATTATGTTCAAGAGGAATGTAACTGCCCAGGCTGGGCTGTAGGGATGTATGCCATGCGTGGCAAGTATTGACACAACCATTACTAAACATTTGTAACCCTTTATGAAAGTAAATGGATCTTTCCAGAAATAAATCTTCCAGAGTTCAGTGGCTTTGTCAGTGCTTCTTCTTTCCAAGGGGTGGTTTCAGAGATCCCCATCACTCGGGGGGGCACACAGCACCAGCTGGGACAGACACATGGATGCTGAAGGGCCCATCTGCGCCCCCTGGCAGCTCCCCCAGCAGCCCAGGGCACTGCAGCAGGCGGGGGGCACTGAGAGGACAGAGCCTGCTGGCAGCTCCCCAAAGCCACCAAACCGCAGCCACTGCGGAGCAGTCAGATACAGAATGCAGTGCACGAAACCCCCGAGGGTGTTGGCTCCTCGTGGGCAGCTCTGTGCAGTGGCCCCAGACAGACAGATGGACAGATGGATGGATAGACAGATGGACGGACAGACAGATGGACGGACAGAGAGATAGACGGATGGACAGACAGATGGATGGACAGATGAACAGAGAGATGTTTGGACAGAGGGATGGATGGATGGATGGATGGACGGATGGATGGATGGATGGATGGAAAGATGGATAGACACACATACGGATGGATGGATGGACAGACAGATGGACAGACTGATGGATAGACTGGTAGATGGACAGATGAATGGACGGAAGGATGGACAGAGACAGATGGACAGACGGATGGATGAACAGATGGATAGATGGACAAACAGATGGACAGAAAGACAGATGTTCCCCCACAGCAACCCAGCAAAGCCCCACAGTCACCTGCACGGGGTGTGCACAGCATTCCCACCGGAGCTGGATGGCTGACACTGAGCCATAGACCTCATCCCTAAAGCAGTGAAACAGGGAGCGAATGCCTGGCTGCACTCCATGCATTAAACTGCACAATCTCTGATCCTTAGTGCTCTCATTGGCGCTACAAAGATCCCAGGAGTAACAAGAATCACCCCAAAGAGACTCCTGCTGCTACCGAGTGTCAGTGGTTTGAATTAGCAATGAAGTGTTTAATTTTTCACGTGCATTATTTTAAGTCCTGCCTGAATATTTTACACTCTAATTCATCCTTCAGATAAATGGGAAGTTGTGGGTTCACAGGCATGTGAAAACAAGAAAAATTGCAGTGTTTTAAGTAGAAAACATTACTCAAGATCAGCATTCCCAGCACAGCAGTCCAGGAAATTCTGAGTAGCACAGAAGGGAAAAGTGAAGCATTAATAACCGGAGTCAGCACCGGGCTGGCTCCAGATGGACACAGACTGAGTGTTGCCTGGGCAGCAGACAGCCGGAGCAGCACCTGCAGGACAGACCCAGACCCCTTGGTGTGATGCTCTCAGGAGGCAGCCCCCTTCTCCCCACCACTCCATGAGGATCTGATATGCCTCAGCCCCGAGAAAAGCTCAGCTCTACCGGCATTTCCAGAGCCCTGCCCTCAGCTCCCATCCCACGCCAGCTCATCAATAGCCCAAATATTGCTAAGCCCATCGGCAGACTGATGTGCAAACAGAGGTGCAGGGGCTGCCCAGCCTCAGGCAGACGGCACACTCATGTCGCTGGTGTGGCTTCACCGATGCGTGGAGCACTGATGCCACACTGCTGCCTCAATGCTGTAACATTGCTGATAAGAATCTTGCATCATCAAGCTCAGTGAAGCGCACCAGCCTTCAGACTTTGCCTCCTGAGGGCAGCTGCAGACCTGCTCACATGGGAAGGAGGGCTTTGCTGTGAAACTGTTGTTGTGTTTCATACATCCCCAGCGGGAAAGGCGAGCACCAGTTCTGCACAGCCGAAGGGACTTGTGAGATCATGATGCAGCAATGCAGGTCACTTGCAAGGAGCACACACAGCTTTGGGAGGCTGCTGCTTATTTGATAAGAGAGGAGCTCCTCACAGTAACACCTGCTCTGGTCTCACAGGACCAGACCCAGCCAAGACCACGAGGCAGTGCCATGCATTCTGGTGCCCAGGTGCTCATCCTGCAGAACAACTTCCCATTGCAGCCTGGATCAGATCCCCATCATGCAGAGCAGTGCTGTCCCAGCTCCCTGCTGAAGGGTCCCTGGGGCAGAGCTGTCCCCCTGCTCCATCCCTCCCTTCCCTCCTCTCCTGTCCAACACTGCTCCAGGTGACATCTCCTAGACTGAAAGAAGTGTCAGTGCATCACCCTCCTGATGGAGATGACGGTGCTGTGACAGCCAGGCGAAGGCAGCTGCAGTCAGCTGCTAAATCTGGATTCATATTCTTCAAGAGAAATTCCCCTTTTTCCTTTCGTGAAGGATTTGGTGGATTACTCATTCTCCCTTATTATTTTGTTCCAATTTTATCTTCATCTTTCATTAGTCACTTGTCAGAACTCATAAACTATTTGCATTTTCTGCCGAATGTTATCCTGCTTTCACACAATGGTGTTTGGAATACAGTCCTTTTCTCAACAACACGTGGTGGTTTTGCAGCTGAGAAATTAATTGTCCCTTCCTGCCGGCCCACTCTTGGAACCAAACGAGGGATGGTCGGAAGGTGGGGCAGCATGCTCAAATCACCATTACAAATTGTTTGGGTCATCTGCAGGGTTTCAGACAGTGCCTTCTCCGGCTGTGAGTCACTGCTGTTAAACACTGCTCGCCTGCGCTCCAGCCAAAGGCTCCGCACATGTCTGAGAGCAGCAGCAGGACTGCAGGAAGCAAGGGTGCTCCCAAGAGTACAGGGGTTCCCAGGGAGCTGGGGCAGCACGGAGCAGTGCCTGGAGCTGTGCGCCAGCCTGCTGCCACTGGGGCTGGGCAGGCACAGGGGATGCTTGTGAAATCTCAGTGTTTGGAATTCAATGCTGGCACGGGCTGCCCAGGGAGGCAGTGCTGCTCATCCCTGCTGACAGCACAGGTCAGGCTGGGGGGCCCTGGGCACTGAGCTGTGGGAGTCCCTGCTCACTGTGGGGAGTGAGACCAGACAGGCTTAAAGGTCCCTTCCGACCCAAACCAAGCTATGAATCCACGAAACTCCAAATTTCTAATTGTGCCGGAAAGGTGAGGAGCTTCGGCTCTCCAGGACAGCTCCTCTGAGCAAGCAGGGAAATTTCCCTTTCTTTCCCCAAAGCTGGTGAGCCACGAAAAAAGCCTATGAGTCCAAAGGCATCCAGACCTGCTAATCCCCCCCAAGAGAGGCTGCCCGGGCACAGCCCCTAGGACAAAGGCAATGCAGGCAGGGGTCCAGCAGCCGAGATGTGACAAATGAGTTGGCCTTAAACTAATTTCTGAGCTCAAGCGTCTGCATACCACTCTCCTGGCAGCGTAAGGGAAGGGCATGCCACTGTGACTCACAGGTATTTTTTGGAGTATTCACAGAGGAAGCCATAAAAAACAAGGGGAATGCCTTTCTGTTAATGAAAAAGCCATCCTGTGCCCAGCAGTTATCCCAAGGCGCACAGCCCTGCGCGTGGCTTCACCCGGCTGTGCTGCACTCAGGGCTGCTTCCAGGCACAGCCCACTCTGCAGACACCAGACAGGGACCGGCAGCCGCAGCCAGAGCACGGCATGGGGAAGGAATGTCCTCGTCCCGGAGCGGGGCTGCACAGCTGCTGCAGATGCGTTGGCTGAGCACAGTCACCGCCGGCGACGATTTTACTTTCTGCTGTTTCTAAACAACATTAGAGCTCCCCCTGAGCTGCATGGGGAAGCTCGGTTTCCTTCGTTCTGCAGGGGCAGACCACAGAGTTACAATGCTTTTAACTCCTTGCAGTGCTCAGACAGGAAGGTATCGATGCTGCTATGCAAAGCGTGCTGCAAATGCTGTAAATGCATTTTGGCTTCCTACATTCAGGATGAGTGGAGTTGCACGGGAGGGCCAAGCAGGGGAGCCAGGAGCCCATCACATCTGTATGGATGTCCAGGAGTGCTGCTCTTAGCTATCAGCGTGGGGAGAAGCACAAACACCTACAGGTTGCACAAGAACACATAGATAGAAGCTTGATGCAAGTGTGAGGAGGTTGATCGGCGGGGCAAAAGGGTCCTTAAACAATCACAGAACATCCAGAGATGGAAGGGACCCATCAGGATTGTTGAGTCCAACACCTGGCTCCACACAGGACCACCACACAAAAGTCAGACTTGTTCATTTTCCCTTCATATTTTGTTACCTTTTTCAGTTTCACAGTCAATTTTCTATTTGGCTTTCAGATAATGCTTAACGGGCCCCGTCCCCTTTTTGCTCATTAACTGAATTCTCCATTTGGGGAGGACCCGGGTATTTCAGATGGCTCTGCCCAGTGAAATCATATCAGAGAAATCATATCAGTGAAATCAGATCGGAGCCCCACGTCGCCCTCACACAGTCCTGCCCGGATTTTTTGCCGGAGGCGGGGTTGGCCGCAGCGCTGCTGGGAACTCCCCGCGCCCTCAGCATCCCACAGAAGCGATCCCCGTGCTGCAGAAAGGAAAGAAAGGTCAGCTCTGATCCTGCCATGAGATGAGCAGAGTGGCCACAGCGGTTTCTGCTCTGAATGTTTGCAAATGAGTCAGCGTGTCAGAGGCCAGCCCTAGGTGTACGTACAGCAGCACACCGCAAGTTCCATCCTCCTATCTGATACTATCAGGTCTTTCTTTTTCCACCCTGGCTGCAATCTAAGAATGTATTTGCATGTCATTAGCTGCTATAAAAAGAATAAAGAGAAGAAGGTGGGGTTCCAACCAAGCAGTTCTTTTTTTTTCCAACAGTAAAGGTCTGTGCTGCCCACTCCTTTCCCTTCTGCCCTTCCTGCAGAGACTCATTTCTTCAGCCAGCTGTGAGATGAGCATCAGTTCCCATTGCCTCCTCCAAGGGAAGAGATTCCTCCACACCTGGCTATGATCAATGCACAGAATGTGCACTCATCCATGTGACACCTGAGACCTATGAATTCCCTTTGAAACAAACATTCTGTTTTCTCCCCACCAATGTCAGCAGGGCCGGCCATGCCCTAGACACCCTTCTCTAGGAGAAGCCATAGACACCCTTTCTCTCGGAGAGCAAATGGAGGAGAGGGCTGAGCCAGTGGTTCTGCTTCCCACTGTAGGGTCCATGGATTCACTACAATCAGAAGAGAGTTTTCTTTAAAGAAATCAGATGAGCACCATGGGGATGGGTGTTCCCCATCGGAACGGGTTCAAACCCCTTGCTGGCATGAGGCAAAGCTGGCCTTCCTCTGCTCACCACCAAAGTAGCCCAGCGGCTCAGTCTCAGCTGTGGGATAATGTCACTCTGCTGACTGCAGGGAAAGTGGGGAGGCAGTGTCAGGGGACTGCAGAAAGGCAGGAAACCAATCCATGTAGCAGCAGAGTCGTGCGGACAGGGAAGACAAACTGCCCCGCACCCCATGTCTGCTTCCAGAGGGGCTCGTGCAGCCCACCAGCTTGTAAACATGAGCGGTGTGAAGCATTAAGGAGTATTAATTAAGGGAGAAGTATAGAATCATAGAACAGTTCAGGTTGGAAGAGACCTTTAAAGGCCATCTCATCCAACCTCTCTGCGATGAACAGGGATGCCTACAGCTCCATCACGTGCTCAGAACCCCTCCAGCCTGACCTGGGATGGGGTACCACTGCCTCTCTGGGCAACCTCTGCCAGTATCCAACCTAAACCTCCCCTCTTTCAGTCCAAAATCGTTTCCCTTTGTCCTACCACACGGACGCTACTAAAGAGTCTGTCCCCTCCATTCTTACAGCCCCTTTAAGTACTGAATGGCCACTCTCAGCTCTCCCTGGAGCCTTCTCTTCTCCATCTGCACAGCCCCAGCTCTCAGCCAGTCCTACAGGGGAGGTGTACCATCCCTTGGATTATCTCTATGGCCCTCCTCTGGACGTGCTCCTGCAGGTCCATGTCTATTCTGTGCTGAGGACTCCACACCTGAATGCAGTGCTTCAGGTGAGGTCTCCCAAAGGGGCAATAAATTAGTGTTACTTGGAGTAATCATAATAACAAATAGAGTACATGTAAGTGAGAAGGTCTGGGTGACGTTTAGGTAGCTTTATCTTGTACCAATACTTTCAGCATAATAAAATTGCTTCAGCCCCTGAAAGCAGAATGGGCTCAACCATCTGAATTGCACAGCAGCCACTGAACTTCTGGGGGAGTCTTTATTTTAGACACATGTAGTTTCCCCTGTCAGATAAGAAAGTAACAGCTTCCACTCTACAGGTGACTTCTCGCCTTCAGCTTGAGCCTTTTTGTGGTGAGGTATTAATCATTTCCTCGCACGGTGCACGTATAAAAGGAAGCCAGGATGCAGCGATACCCAGCCCACGAGAGGAGCGCGGTGCCTCGCCACGATGCTGCTGCTGCTCTGCCTGCTGCTGTCCTGCTGGGCCCCCAGCTGCCCCAGCCCTGTGCCACTGGACAAGGGCTGCCCCATCAGGTCCCTCCTGAAGGAAGTCATTCAAGACGTTCAGGGACTACAGGTTCGCCTGTTCTGTCTGCTTTCTGTTGCACGCCTGAGTTTTTGTTCTGGTGGAGCATCTGCTAATGTGGTTTTTTAACAATCTCTTGCAGGGCAGCAACGAAACCATGCCTCCGGTAAGGTCGTGTTTCAGCTCACATTGCAATGCTGCATGCCCGTGGTGTGGCCATGTGCTTTTGGAGATGGAAGGAGGATCTGGCAGTTGGCAGAGCCCATCCTTTGTGCACTTGGAAGAGGTGCCCCCTGGCTACCAGGCCACCAAGGGGCTGTGACGGTTGCTCCTCTGTGGGCTTCACTCAAGGCAAAATCTTTCCCTGAAAGATCAGTGCTCAGGTGCTGCCTTGATCAGAGTGACGTGTGAGAGCTTGCTTCCACCAGCACTGGCTCTCATTCTTATCACAAGGCAGATCAGAGCCCCTTCTGAAGGCAATGGGGACATGGTCAGTGGGCACGGCGGGGATGGGTCAGTGGTTGGACTCAGCGATCTGGGAGGTTTTTTTCCAATGAAAAGATGGGAATGACTATGCTTTGTTATTGCAGAATAACCTAATTCCCATGATGAAGCAAGGGGAAGAGAATGCAGTCGTCTACCTGGAAGAATTTATTAAGGCCCTGGAAAGCAGCAGAAAGAAGCCACTAGAGGTTATCCAGAAGCTCCGGACAATCTATGCTGACAGGGAGACGTGCACCGGGTGGCTGGTAGGTCCAGGGTGGATTTTCTCCTCGCTGTTCTACGGGATTTGTGTTAGTATGAATCCCAGTGTTAGTCCAGACAGCAGCAAAATGTCTGCATTGCTAAAGCACACAGCTGCCTCCGTGGTCTTAAAAAAGACAGAACGAAACAATCTACAGTCAAGAAACAAAATACAACTCGCGTGTCCAAATTACGTTGGTTTGACTCTTCTCCTTTGTCCTTCCCCCAGAAACATACGTGGGAGCCAATGGAAAACTATGACTTCTTCCAGAATCTTGAAGAGCTACTAAAGTTCCTGAACACGTACGGCTTCTCGGAGGAGACAACATAACTGCAGAGCAGCCTGCCACTCCACGGAGCTCCGCGCGCCCTCCTTTGCACATCCTCATTGACAAGCAAATCTCCTGGGAGACGTTATTTATTCCTCTAATTATTCATATTTATTCTATTTATTGGTAGGAACTTCAAGTTATTTATTTTTATGATGAAGAAATGCAGTAATTGTTTACTTCACTCTGTTGGTGTGTGGGGAGGAGCCCTGTGGATCCCATTCCCTATCCCCACGCACCATTCTGTACCACCCCATCCCCAGCCTCACAATGGGGTCAGCGCTTTGTTCCTGCACCTGAAGTTTCCAGATGCATTCAGTGCAACTCTGCATCTTTTTAAGAGAGTAGATGGCAATTTTTGGAGAACTTTCTCCTCCAAGGATGGGATGGTTGCTTTTAAATGATGCCAAAGTGCCTCTCTGAGCTGAAGAACATCGCTGCGCTGCAAAGGCAGCAACAACTGCTTTAAAATATAAGAAAAAGTGAGGTGCAAATTGCCTGTTCTCAAAGACCCGAGTGCTGCCAAGACATCACAATGCATTTCGTACAGTAAAATGTCTGGGAAATTTGCATGCAGAACTCTATGAAATGTAATCAAACTCTAACGGGATCTATGCAAAATAAATCTCTTGCACAAATGTGTAACTGTCCTCATTTCCTTTGTGGTGATTTATGGTGATTTGAGGAATGTTTGATCGGAAAATGCCGGACTGATCACGTCAGCCTCTCCTAATGGTGAGGTTCAGGCAGTTTTGGGAGCAGCTTTAGAGATGGCTGATACCTCTTTGTAGGGTCCGGAAACCATGAACCACCACATTTGTTTTCCAGTTGGGATGAAAGCAGCCCACGTGGCTCTCCCTTTGTGCACTGTGGGGCAGACAGCTGACTGCAGCCCCTCGCCTTCCCCCTGGCTGGATGTTCTGACTTCAGGAAGATTCGTCCACACAGAAGAAAGGAAATATGTGGCAAACTCCTCCTTTGGGGCAGAATGGGATGGGAGAGCCCCAGCCCACAGCTGCACCCACATCCCTGCGGAGCATCACACACATACCTTCCCTCCAAGGGATTTTCCTGCTGGAATTTCATTATTTCACAATCCCATCATCACCACCTACGGCTGCACACCTGGATAAAGCTTTCCTAAGTGCTTTGCTTGAGGGAGGGCATCTCCAGCAGCAGCACTTGGTGTTGCCTATGGGATGCCCCACAAACCACTGCTTGCAGAAGAGGCCCGGGGAATGCCCATGGGAGGGAGCTGACACATCTGAACAGTTTGCTGGTATTTTTAACAACCGCTGGAGAGGAGTACCTCGAGGGCTGCGGAAGGACAGACAAGGCAGGCAGAGCGTGAACAGGGGGAAAACCAAAAGGTGTCGTTATCACTGCGCATCCCAAAGGCATTCCATTAGCCAACGCTACCAAAGCGCTGAGTGCTTAGAAGAAGCAACTCGGCATGTCAGTGATCCACGTCAATGCTGCTCATTCTGCAGGAGTGCAGCAGTGGCAGATGAGGAATAAACACGGGCAATGGGATTGACTCCAAGCCAAGTAAGCGTCAGCCAAAACCCATGGATGCAAAAAGATGATGTGATTTTTACCATCGTGAGCAATGGTGCTTACAGCCTTCCAGTGAGGGAAGCGGTGCTTTGAAAGGAGCCACAGTCCGGTGCAGCGTGGGGAGATGTGGCCAAGGGCTCCAGTCGCTTCCAAGGGGACCACAGACACACTGCGATAGCACATCCCTATTGCTCGTTGAAACCCTCTCCAAGTACCACCGACATCCCTACTGCTGTAACCAGGTCCCCCCAGCCGGGCTTTTCGAGCTCCCAGAGCAAGCGGCTCGCCTCGCTGCGGCTGGTGCATCGCAATCGGTGCGTGCTGAGGTTTGGCAGGCGCTGCTCCTCAGGAAATCAAGCAGCAGCAATACCAGCGGTCCGCACGCCGCTGGCGCAGGCTGCTCTCTAGGCGGCACTCCTCTCCTGCCGAACGCCCGCAGCGCGACGCGAGGGCTGGAGGGAAGGAAGGAAGGGCTGCGCGGTGCCATGCACGGGGCTTTAGAGACTCAGGCTGCCGCAGAAAGGTGGAGGAGCACGGAGAGGCTGCGAACAAAGCTGCAGAAGGGACTGTGTGCCTGAGTGCCCTGCAGCACTCCTGCCGTTCCTGCTGGGAATGCTGTTACCTCTGTGTGCAAACCCCAAATCTTAGGCACTTGTGGTTGTGCTGTACTCAGGGGGCTGTGAGTGTTTGCTTCCCCCACCTCGCAATGCTCCCCACTGGCAACCACAGAAAGTCTTCAGATGGTTACAAATACCAACAGCTTTTCCCATCACGTTTTTGGTACAGAGCATCCTTCTGTTACAAAGGACCAAGGACCACAGGGAGGTTAAGGAGCAGTGGTGATTCCTGCCACAGCCAGCACACTGCACCCGCGGGGCAGGACGCAGGACCTTGTTGTACTGATAACATCTCACTGCTTCTCTCTAACAGCTTTCACTCCCTTTGGTGATGGGCCAAGGTGGTCCTTCCAAGTGGATGAGAGAGGATGCTTCCAAATCTGGCATGAAAGTTTCAGGAAATGGGTTTAGTGGGTGTTGGTATTTGCCTAACGGTTTGGCTGGAGATGCAGCCCACACTGCGGCTTGCACCTTGTGGGTCGAGCTGTTACATCCTCATACAGAACACAGCGGCAGTGAGCAGCTGCCAGCAGCTCCCCCTGGGGCAAACATCTATCCAAAACATGGGAAAGGCAAAGGAGACGCAGGTCCTGCCCTCACCTCCTGCTCCATGCCATTGCCAGGAGACTCTGAAGCTTACATCAGAGAAAGCAGAGAAACCTTCATTGGTTTTCACATCGTTCGCTGTACCATCTTAGCACATTTAAACATTCTCTTCAACGACTCATTTTAATCACCTCTACCCCAAGCTGCTGGACAGCCAGAGCCTGCAGAGCCTTGGTTGGGAAGTGAGGGGCCAGGAGCCATTTCCTGAGCGGTTTGGGACTGAAGTTTGTGGGTTTTTTTAAGAGGATAACTCAGAACTTTCTTTAGCGAGGGGAACCATGGCAGAGCTGGTGGGCACCTCCCATACAGCTGCTGCTGGAGAACCTTCACACAGCGCTGGAGGAGGGCAGCACCCGCTCTGCAAATCGGCAGCGAGCGAGCAGCAAAGTGATGGGAACAAAGGGAACGTGCAATTATGTGTTTTCCAGTAGGGACAACCCAAAACATATATAGACAAAGAGCTTAAAACACCATCCAGCCTCAAATTTTAATATTACATTTAAAGCTCTCCAAAGTAAAATGTGGGCTGAACCAACAGCAAGGATTTCCCTAATCACTTCCAGTAAAACCAACCTGCCACTCCGGCACTTCAGCAGGCATTTTATTTGAAATACTGCCTCTAAAAATCCAACAGATTTAGAGAGGGAAGGGGAACATGTGGGACATATTTGGGCCAGACGCTCTGCTGGCACAGGCTGATGTGGATATTTGCAAAGCTCTGCACCGATGTGCTCCAGCTGAGAGCCCGGCTCTGTGCTAACCCTGTACCAACAGCACTTGCCAAGCTCACTTCTGCCGTTGCAAAACGCGTTCCTTACATCTCTCAGCTGAAGTCAGAGCTGCTACAGAGCGGACAAGGAGTGGGACAGCAGGGCTGTGCTGGCAGACATCAGTGTCTCCCACTGTTCCACCTGGCAGCTCCAGTGCTGGTCACCAATAATTTCACTTTTCCCCACGGCCAGGAGTGTTTTCTCACCGCAGCCTCCCTCGGATGCCACTCCTTGTATAAACCATACAATCCCTTGCCTCCCAGCACGGAATGAATTACATGACCTTTTCCCTTTAGAGCTGCAGTATTGCAGAGCTACCCCAGCCCTGGTTCCCCAATTGCTCTGAAGATTCTGCTTTCCCAACACTGCATTACAGGAGGTGAACCCCTCCTGCATTCCCTTGCCCTGAGCCCACCTTCCCCCATCGCACTGCTGCAGTTTCTACCTCATTCCAGCCCCTCTCCCCCTGGCTCGTATATTCACAAGTGAAACCAAGCACCAAAATTGCCCCCATGAAGTGCTGCATAAGGGCCATACAACGGACCAAACAATCCATTCCATAGACAGTTCCCCCAGGATGCTGAGCTGCAGTTGACAGCAGAGAATGAAGACTCACGCAGCACTGTCAGAAAAATTAGCGATGTCCAGATAAGGTCTGCTCCCCACTCTTACTAATTACGGCGAACAAACGGCCTTCTGTTCTACTGACAGGCCAGAGAAAAGACATTTCCCATAGGAAATGGCAGTACCATACATCGACACGAACCTCTGCTCCCACACTGCTGCCGAGGTCACATTGCAGACAATCGCTTTGCTCCTGAGGGCTCCACCTTCAGCTGGCATCAGCTACAGAGGCACTCAAACCATTAAAGCAGGGTAAAGTGCAGCAATGTAGGATGCAGTCTCCTCTCCTCTGATGAGAAACAACGGTCTTCCCGGCTGTGTTACTCCAAGTAGAATGATTTCCTCTGGCGCAAACAAGTCCTGCTTTGGCAGCACCTTGCACAACATTAGTGCCCTCGCATGGCTCCTGCTTGCATAGAAGCACTGCCCCCGGGGTTAGAGGCTTTAGGAGGTTGACAGGACCATTAATCAGAAATGCTTCTAGGATCAGATATGCTGCTAGTTCGAAGGCTCAGGTTGTCGTCTATTTCCTATTTTATTGATTTGTAAATGAGATAAGATAGTAATCACATCCTGCCCTTACTGAGCTTCTCTATATAAGCAAGCCCAGCATCCGCCAGAAGAGAGGAGCCTGAATTCAACGCACTCTTCAGGTTGGAGTCCGAGCCTCCAGTCCAGCACCTTCCCAATGCATCCATACGTGCTGCTGCTGCTGCTGTGAGGCTGGAGCGCATCTGGCCACTGTCTGCCTCCGAAGGAAATACCGCTTCTGCAGAGCAGGGCTAAATCTGCCATCATTGATGAAATGCTTTGCTTACTTGAAAATGAAAACACAGCTTTAAACGTAAACGCTTTTCCACTTGCCCCACGCCAGATTTGCTTTTTGAGGTGATTTCCAATTTGTAACACAGAGGTTTCTGTCTTTTTCAGGAGCAGCTCACCACACCGACCTGCATAACGGTAAGGAGCGGCCGTTTCTCGTTTCTTATTGCCAGGTGGACTCACGGTTCACCAGCTTACGGCATAACCGAGAGGAAAGCTCTGGGGACATTTCAAGGCAACGTGTCCAATGGCAGTGAAGGGCTTGCTGGGCTCCGGCACAGCTCCGTGAGCCATGGGGCAGGGGGGACCTGCGCTCAGAAACCTGGCCCAGGAGGGGCACAGGGCCACCACGAAGACCCAAGGCTGGCTCAGGGACAGCCCTGAGTGCTCTGCTTGCTTTCTATATATCACATCACATTGTTCAAAACATTGCTCGAACGTGGCTAGCATCCCATTCTAACAGCTCTCAGACATAGATGGTGCATCCTCCTCAGTATCTCTGTGTTCTTTTTAGTGCTGTTCAGGAGAGATTTCCAGCAATGTTTGTAAGGGCGTCTCTCTAAATGATGCAATACATGGAGAACTGCTTGGAGTAGCTATCTATGAGTAGCTATCTAAGCTCCCATTTAGAAGGAACCTCATTCCAAGAGTTGTCAGATTCTCCATGGACAGAAACTGCAGCACTTCCCCTGCAGAACTAGCGGCTGTAATAGTTATGAATACTGCACTTAAGTACTCTTAAGGGGAGGTATAACAAAGAAATATCTCCAGAGAAAAACTGTGGGCGATTTATTCAAGATGGTTTACGGACAATTAACTTCCTCCTACAAACCGGGATGCCATTTTCTTTCCCTTTTTTTTCCTTCTAGTGCACAAACTGTGCCTGTAACAACACCGAGGAGTTCATTCACCAGCTAAGCAAGTTGGAATCTCCGTGTATGAAGATAGTTAAAAGCGATATGACAAAGCTAAAGGAAAACTGCTCGATTTTGAAGGTAAGCTTCTTCTATTCAGTGTTAGTTTCAAACATTTCCCTGCAGTTCTCCATCTGCCCAGGCTCACTGTGCTTGTTGATCTGCTTCAGTCTCCCATTAGTTCTGTCAGATAGCACAGAGCTGCTGGGACCACACGGAGAATCACAGGCTCCCCAGCATCTCAGGGACGTGGATATTACGAGGGAGATAGGATGTACAAATAGGAGTTGGACTTGATGACCCATATGGGTCCCTTCCAACCCAGGATATTCTATGATAGCCAGGGCTGAGTTCGCTGCTGGTCTGCAAGAATGATGAGAAGCGGCGTGGGGCTGGAGCCTCATCCCAGGCAGCTAAAGAGCCCTGAGGAATAACAGAGCCTTGGGGTGGAACGCCTCTGTAATGCCTGCATCAGTCTCTACTCTTTTTCCTTAGACAAAATCAGCCCATGGAAATTCCTGCAAAGAGATCAGAGCAGATTTCTCCAAATTCAGAAGCAACCTGGAGGAATTCTTGAAGTGGCTCAGCCAGATGAACAACTGCAGGAACATCGTGAGGGACGAATTGGATCTGGATGGCATCAGCGAAAGCAGCTGTCCTCAGCTGCAGAAGCACTGCAGAGAGCGGCTGTAGGAGCAGCTCCCACAGCAGCAGTGGGGCTGCCTGGGAATGGGGGGAAAGGAGGGGGTCCCACAAAACATGAATCTGTGCTAAGAGCTAATGCGAGTAAGTGACTGAAAGCCAAAGACATCAATTAAAACTTTATCGACCACGCACAGCCAAGTGTCATCATTTACACTGTCTGCAGTTATCAGATGTGAAATACGGATGGTTGTGGCACCTGGGATGCAGGGAGAGGTGCTGGGTCTGGGGTTTGTGCACACAGGGGCAGGAAACACAGCCCTGACCTGCCCACATGTGTCAGGCAGGGACAGGAAGGGTCTGCATGTGGGGGTGAGGGCTAAGGGGCTGAGATGCTCAGTGGGTACCAATGGGACCCAGCGCAGCCCCACTGGAGATGTGGCACCACCAGCGCCCACCCTGAGCTGAAGTCATTGCTTGTCGGCGGCGTTTGCATTAAGCTTCAATAGGAGTCTGACCAAATTAACCTGGAGGCTTCACCTGTTGCCTTCTCACCACACTCTGAAGAGCTCCTGCTCAGTTTTTTCAGGGTTTTTCAGCTTACATTTATCCAAAACATGTCTACCAAATCTCAGACAGCATCCAGTGCAGAGCAGGATGTCAGAACTGATGGTTGCATCTTACTGAGCATTAGAATCATAGAACACGGAATGGTTGGGTTGAAGGGGCCTCAAGGATCATACGGGCTGGTTGCTCCCACCAGTTCAGGGCCCCATCCAATCTGGCCTCAAACACCTCCAGGGATGGAGCATCGACAACTTCTTTTAATTTATGTCACAGAAGAGCTGCTGAATTGCCACACTTCTGTGCAAAAGAAGTGTTTCTCCAGCATGCTCAGAAGGTTTCAAACTGTTGGGCATCTCTGTGTTAAAGCAGCCACTGGGATTGCACTGTGGGTCTCAGCTTGGCTCTCTGCACTGCCTGTGCCCAGTGCACAATGACTGCTATGGAAAGACCCACAGCGCAGTGACCTCTGAAAGCAGATAAGAAGTGATGCACATCCAGTGGGACAGCCAGCACTCAACCTGCCTCACAGAGCACTACTCAGCACTCTGAGCCATACCCGAATTTGCTCACGCGCTTGGCTCCATCTCACCTTCCAGCACACTTCAAAAAGCAGCAGGTTTTAAACAGACCACATTTAAAGTGGCTGTCTTCCAGTGTTTCTCATTCCTGAAATCACTGTTTCATGTCACTAGCCTGCAAACTCGCCATACTTCCAGTGCTTTACTCCAGGAGATGCATCTCCGTCACCCACCAGCACTGCTATTCCAGGAAATACTTCTGTTTAAAGAACAGAGAGTAACTGAAGAATGCTTAGTTTGGCTTCAAACAGCCTAGAGATGAACAGAAGTTCTTCTGTCCAGCACTATGAGAAAGAACAGAATCAAACCTGAAAAGTGCCTGAAGCTGTCTGCTCAAACATGCACACAAAGGGCTGATCCGTATCAGCAGTACCTGTCACTATTTCCAAGAATCACAAACCTCACAGAAACGCAGACAGATACACCCCTCAACACATGGACCACGACGGCGGGCAGAGCTGTTGTGCCTTTATGAGAGGCATTTACTGTGGAGGAGCCCATGACTTCAAGGAGCTGGCAGTGCCATTCCACACCTCCTGCTGACTTTGCCGAGCCACGTTGGGGTTCCATTCTGAGAACCCACTCTGCCCTTACCTCCAAAATATCAGCGTTAATGTTACTGCTAACATTCTGAGCACGATACTTAGCCTTACTTCAGCAGCAATGGCATTCTGATATTCCACTGACCTTACCAGAAAGCCCCGAGCATGATTCATATTTGCTTTAAGTCCATACAGAAGTAAAACTCGAGCCACCCACTCTCACTCCCATTGTGCCCACACGCAGCTCTATCTCACTATCTCCATACTGGTGTTTACTTCTCAATGCATCCAGCTGCAGGCCTAGCCATGCAGAAAAGAAAAAAGTCCGAATTAAATCTTAACCACTGAGATGGGGGATGGTGCAGCAGTTTCCTCTTTATGATCACATTTATCTTGCTTAGTGCACATCCCGTATGCGTTCCCTTCACCCGGAGCCCCTCCACCCCTCAGGGCCAGGCCACCCCTCCCAGATCACAGTGCTCAGAGTTTGCTTATCCAGACTCCTTCCTCCATGAACTCAGGTGATTTCTACAACGAAAATTGCTATCTCTTGCTGAAAAAAAACACAACCCAACAGGCTCTGCTTTTGCTCATAGACCACACAGGAAAAGCTCCACAGCTCTGCCGAGGGTGAAATCCCAGCTCCTTGCACAACACTTGTGGACAGAACACTCAGTAGCTTAACCTCAACTTGCAAATGAACAGAATTCCGACCAGAATTGCAAAGGAGACATTTAAGGTGGCCCAACCAGTGCAGCAGTTTCACATTCTCTTTCATCACCACCTGATTTCCAGAGGTTTCCAAGTCCCATGTGTGAGCTCTGACACTGGGATGGAGGCCCTGCTGCTCACCCTGAGCCTGGCAGGTGCTGGGACACGCAGAGCTGGATGTGGTGGCCTCCCACACCAGCCCACCCCAAAGCAATCATTGCTTGCAAGCACAGAACCCATGCTGCCTGAGGTCCCGTGGCCAACGGCTCCCACCTGAGCCAGGTGCCCATCCCTGCGGCCAGGGAGCTGCCAGAGCTCTGCAGGGAGGAGCCCCCAGCACCAACCTGGGTGCTTGTACTGTCATTCAGTGCGTGCACCCAACAGCTCCTGCCCTACCTGCACGCACCAGCTTCCATCTCGTGCTACCAATCCCTACCGACCACGCACAGCAGCTGAAATAAGAAAGGAAGGTAGCATTCACACGGCATTACAGAGAGCTCTCAGGTCTCTACCAGGAGGCTTTCACTGGAAACAAGTAAGACCACAAGTTTTTGTTCCAGCAGATGAATCAGACTTCGGGTGTGAACGACACGTTTGGAGCAGACCTCCCCCTGCTCCTCCCGCCCTGCTTTAGGGGTGCACACCACATCACCACCTCAGTGGTTGGTGAGAGCAGAGCGAGCTGCAGGGAATCGTGCTGGGCCTTAATGCAGCCATCACAAAACGTGGGATTTGGACAAGAAAACAACCAGAGCTGGGCAGAAGAGCTGAGAGACTCTGGTGCAGGTTGTGCTTAATATCAGTACTTCTATGGAAAAACAAAGAGGCCCACTGAGGGGGATGGCTGATAGCATCTACCACCACGGCAATCTGAAAGCAATATTGAAGTCATGGCAGGAAGAAGACGGCGCCAAACCCACAGGATTTAACCCAAAGAAGGCACAGTCAGACACTTTCAGCACTGAAATGGTTTCTCCCTTCCCATGCCTTTATCGAAGAGTGAGGAAATACAAGGGGCGCTGAGGTTACAGTACCTATCTATCACAGTAGAGATATTTCAAGCTTTGTTTTTCTCTTTAAAGACAGAGCTGTTAGCCACATCCTCGAGTCATGAATGCAATGAGCTGCAGGGGGTAAAACAGCTGATCTTATTCAGAGGTACCAGAACCTTCTCTAATAATATTAGCACTATCATACAGAATGGAAAAATAATTTAAAAATACCACACTCAGAAAAGAAAAAGTCAGGGGAAGAAACAGCAAGCATTAAATCATTCATTTGCAGTAACACTCCATCAGAAATCCATAGACTGGAACTGCAGCCGCCAGCACCAGTATCTCTATGGGAAGTGCAAGAGAAATCATTTCCCAAAGGCTTCAGTTCTGCAGAAACCCGGTCTGGCCCTGCTCAGGAGCAGTCCTGAACTCACCCTATTTCTCTGTATGCAATTTCCTAAGCTATTTGAACCTTCATCCAGACTTTGCAGCACAAAACTCCAAGTATTCTCAAAGGCAGTCAGAAAAAAGTGAAATCTGGATCTGATATCATTGGCAACAGCACAGTTTCCGTTCTAACAACCTCCACAAGCACTGGGCTCTCGTGTCTTAATGCATATTTTACATGTGATACACTCCACACGAGAAGGATTTTAATTCTTATTACTGCCAATTAAACATCTCTTCCCCGCCCTTATGACAGAGTCTGAGCCACCTGCGTGGGCAGCAGCAGCACAGGGAGCACACTGCCCTGCTGCCCTTCAGTAATGGGTCCACAGCAATCAGCACCAACCCACCTGTGCCCACTCTGGGAACCCAGACACTGTGATTTTGTAAAGCAATGCCCCCCAGAGCCCCTTTCAATGTCAAACACTGCAAAACAGCGGCTGTTCTACTTCAGCTTAAACACTGCCATTGAGGAATTGCTTATTTCGATTAAATGGTGAAAAAAAAAAATGCACCATCAGTGCAAACTGTGTTCCCGCTTGTCAGAGGCTGCCTCACTGCATCAGCAAGTTGCATCATGGAAAGGCACTTACCTGCTGGCTTTGCTGCTGCTGACAGGATGCTACAGGAACGGAGCTGCTGATGGGCGCAGTCTGCGATAGGAGACTTTCACAATATATTTCAGCTTTTGAGGAGTCACAAACAATAGCTACAACAATAAAGAAGAAAGGGTGAGATGCAGGGAGCACCCTCCCTCAGACCACGGCCCGCGATAAGGCTGTGGTTGAAGAGCAGCAGGAGCTGAGAATGCACGCAGTGGTCATCGCTGTGCCTCAGCTTCCTGCACAGCCCAGCTGCATTCCCAGCAAAGGGCTGTGACAAGCAGCAAATGCGGGCTGAGCCCCAGCACAGAGCCCTGCACATGTAGCATTCCCACCCTGCAGAGCTCCAGCACAAAACCCTGCATCTGCAGCGTCCCCATCCCGCAGCACCCGGCCCTGGCAGCACACAGGAAGCACAGTGCAGCTTCCCGACGTGCAGGTGACTTGTCTGCAATTTGGGCAGGATCCAAATGACTCATCAGAGCACCCCTTGTCCTACTGTTACTCAGCCCAGCGTCTCGGTTCTGCAGAACTCTCCTTAGCTGCAGCTCTTCCAGTTCTGCAGCTTCCCGAAGGACAACAGCATTTCTGAATTGCAAGTAAAGAGCCTTAAAATGCAACATGAGGCACTATCTGTTTGCACTGTAGCCCTTGTTCCTTATTTCCAAAGCTCTTCAAGTTAAAGCTATCAATTTAATAATGCAACATCTCAGATGCTTCCATGCCTACAAGAAATCCATGCATGGAAAGGTCTGCTCACAACTGCTGCTTGCAAAACTAATAGCTGCTCTACCCCAAAGCACCCGTGGAGGATTACACCACTCAGAAAAGCACCACAGCCATCTCCAAATAATTTCTCCAAGTGCTGCTTTGCAGCCAGGGTAGATCTATTTACAACAAAATCAGCTCTTGAAAGCATCATTGCCACCCCATTTTAAAAGAACGGTAATCCCAGTACCTGGCTCAGGCACTCCCCTTCAGGCCTGCAACAAGCAGCAGGAAAGAAGAAGACGCAGCCCTGGGAGGTGGGCACAGAGCACCCTCTGCCAGCACCCCAAAGAAGCCCTAGCACTGCTCATTGTCCCAGCAGGAGCAGCACAGGGCATTCTGCTGCCAGCAAACCCACCAACACACAAGACCCAGCCCTGCCAGGCTCCAGGCACACAGGAGCATGAGGCCTTCTGGGAAAACCATTTGCTAGAAGCAGAGTTCAGCTGTGTCTCATTTTGCTGCTCTGATCTTTCATGTTTCAGGTGTGTGTGTGGTGACTCAGACCAGCCTTACAGCATGGGCTCCCTGTGAAGTGTCCACATCAGGTCAGGGCTGTGACCTTCACTCCTGAATGTACTGCATCACCCTGAGTTTGGCAAGGGAAGCACCAGGATGGTGCCCTGTGCCGGAGCTTTGCTCACTGCTGCTCAGCAGTGCTGTACAAACAGCAGCACATAAGAGCTCATGGCTTTTCTTTCTGTCCCTCAGCATGATGCACATCCATCAGCTTTCTGTCTCACACTTTGGGACGAGTCTCTCCAACATCCCTCAGGCTCTGGGTGTCACCTCCACCGACCCCCACCCTGCATGTCTCACCCTGAGGTGTCCCCAGGTGGCAATGAACGTGCACAAGGGGACACAATCTGCAAAGATAGGATAGGTGGCACTGGTTATTCTTATGCACCAAACCCTGCAGATACCAGATGAAGTTTCCCAGGTATCAGCTGGACACAACCCTACCCCACAAGTTATAGAAGCTGCTAAAATTGGCTAAAATAGATTTACTACAAACAACGAGCGAAGGAGACAGAGCCACTCTGTATCTTCCCCTCTTCGTGAGGATCTTTCACTACCTTACCATGCAGACAGAGTGCAGTAACTTGATTCCTATGGCTCATCCTATGGAAAAATGTACATTGCGTTGTGCAAGTTGTAATGCCTTCACTCTGAGGGGCAGCAGCACAGTGACCACTGCTTCAAAGGGGTGAGAATCACTCACATGCAAGAAAGCAGGGCTTCAGGAAGGAGGAATTTGTTTTCAGTTTCACTTCATGTATCGCAAATTGGATTTTGCTGTTTTCGGGAAGTGTTTGCTCACACGTGGCAAACTGAGCACCTCTGCACAGCCCCAGTGCTTGCAGCAAGCAATGCTTTCATGCACCTTCTGGCTGCAGTGTGCATAGTCTATTTGCTTTGTTTCTTTCTGGCGTGAGAGCACATCTGTGGCATTTTGTTTACAGGGCTGTGTCAGTGCCCAGTATTTACTTCAGTGCCTGTCTTCAAAATTAGAACGGGTGCAGTAGAAATAGAAGAGCGTAACACTGGAAAGAACCTGCAAAGTACCAACCCTAAAGGAAGTGATCACAGTAAATAATGCTAGGAGAAGAGCCCCTTGCTACTGTTAGCCTCTAAGATTAAATGCACCCCAGCTTTCACGGCTTCACAACCAAATACTGCTCGCTGTTTCCTACTTCCTGCGAGCGCATTGTGCTGCTTACCGAGAAAACCCAGGTTATCACATAGAGCAGAGAGCACAAACCAACCACAGCCGTGCAGAGCTCTCCCCACAAGCGCAGGGGCACAGCTGCCCCTCCACCGTAGGCACTGCAGACAAGAGAGCTGCCCTGGGAAGGGATATATGAAGCCAGGAGGGAGCAAAGGCTCTTCTCCCAGAGCCCCAGTCTCCTGCTGCGCCCTACCCAGCTCCAGGGATGGAAAGCCAAACTCTAGGAGGTGAAAAACGTTGCACACAGTGAGCAAGCAGGGAGCAGATGAGGCCTCTGCATGGTAAAGGCTGCCCAGGAGAGGCAGCCCATGAGCAGCATGCCCTACAAATGTAGATCACTAAGATGATCAGAGGGCTGGAGCACCTCTCCTGTGACAAAATGTTGAGGGAACTGGGCTTGTTCAGCTTGGAGAAGGCTCCAGGGAGACCTCATTGTGGCCTTCCAGTACTTGAAGGGAGCATATAAACAGGAAGGGGAACGGCTGTTTACAAGGGTGGATGGTGATAGGACAAGGGGGAATGGTCTTAAGCTGAGACAGGAGAGGTTTCGGTTAGGTATTAGGAGGAAGTTTTTCACCCAGAGGGTGGTGACGCACTGGAACAGGTTGCCCAAGGAGGTTGTGGATGCCCCATCCTCCCTGGAGGCATTCAAGGCCAGGCTGGATGTGGCTCTAGGCAGCCTAGTCTGGTGGTTGATGACCCTGCACATAGCAAGGGGTTGAAAAGAGATGATCATTGTGGTCCTTTCCAACCCAGGCCATTCTATGATTCCATAGATCCCAGGGGCAGCGTTGCTACCGCCTCTCACAGCCTGCAGTACTGCTGAGATATTGCAGTGTGGGTGGAGGCAGAGCAGGGCTGGGCAGAGTGAAAAAATTAACACTTTTGAGGAAGCGACAGACTGAGGCTGCGGGTGGAAGCAGGGCATACAAGTTCACACATCACATGAGTCGGAAGTCTTCTGTTTCTCCTCATTCAAGAGCTGAGATGAAAGTGAAGGAAGGCAGCGTGGAACCCAAGCAAAAGCCACGAGATCGTGGCAGGAGGGCCTGGGAGACATCGCAGTGCAGGGCCTGAGCTGCCACAGCTCTGAGGAGCAGCAGTGCTGCCTGCACCATGGCTGCTGTGCTGGAAGGAAGGCACAGAGCAGTCCCCTGCACTGCCCAAAAAGCAGGCCCACGGCCCAGCTCAGCCCCATAGCGCAGGGACCAGCTCCCCTGCAGCCTGTAGCAGGCTATCACAGAGAAAAGACCATTCTCCTTCCTAATTAGGGATCTACAGCTCTGCTGAGGTATACAGCCCACCTGTGTGGTGCTCATCTTCCCCCCAGCAGAACACCAAGGCTGCTCGCTCTCTCTGAGAGGAAGAGGTCAGCAGTCTTGCTCACGTGGCCTTCATCACAGCTAAACCCTCTCTCTGAACACCACTCTACGCTTTAGGCCCAATATTGGTTTTCCCCTCTCAGGTGATTAGATAGGAGATGCTTTTCTACTGTAACCGGAAAGCAGCAGCTTCTAACACAGAAGATAACATCCTTCCCTGAGTCTACAGAGCTGAGTGTCTATGCTCTAGGTGATTCCTAACCCACATGGAGGGCTGTATATTGCTTGGCAACACACCACATGCACACACAGCTGCACTGAGGCTACAGTTTAAGAAGCCACATGCTCACATTGGATGTGGATTACCAGCATGGTCTGGGGGAGGCTGCTCTTCTTATGAGTACAAAAGCAGTGATAAGAGACCATATCCCCATGACAATTCATGTGGTATCTGCTTCCATCAGTACCTAAAAGACCACATCAGTTAGTAACAGACAAGGCCTGAAGAGCTCTGAAAGATCCCAAAGCATAACTATCTGTGCTAGGTACCTAAACCCTACAAAATAAAGCAGAGTCAGCAACACGTCAGAAGACACTGCCTTGGTCCAAACCAAACTAGCAGCTATCACAGCAGTGATACATTACAGAAGTTCCCTGTCCCTGGATGAAGGAAGGTTTGTTCAAGCATAAGAACTCTAAGCCTAAAAACTACCATGTGAGCTTCATTTTAGGCTCACCATCATATTCTGTCCAGCCTGTAGTGTGATACAAGACAGAATAGGGAATATAATCTGACAAACTGCACAAACACGCCTGGAATGCCCGCAAGTCACATGCTCTCTTCTCCCTAAAATAAGCATTATGCTTCAGCTCAGATTAGCAGTAAGCATATCTTGAGTACAGCACAATAAGCAGTTTTAGTGCTCAAGCAGTTCTGCACCCACGCTTATTATACCCCACTTCAGGGATGGTCTCAATCCAGTTGGAGGACAACTGAAAAAAAAAGCTTTTTCCTAGAGAAAACAAGCAAGCAAAAATCAGCATTAAAGGTTCAGTGTGATATAACTCTGCTAACAACAGCATTTCCAAGCCAACAACACAATTTCAGGAGGAGGTTGTACAGGTTTTTGGCTGGAGGTCTGATGTGAACTTCATCTGTCAACATGGTATGTTGACAGAAAGCCTAAGTAGATTCTTCTTCCTCCCCACAGAATCAAAATGGTCCAACTAGAAATTGGGGGTTTGGCTCACCATCAGTTCTTCACATCTGCGAGGCAGTCATGTCAAATGCTTTGTAATAAAGCAAAGCTCCTTGTTTCTCAAGTTTATGCTGCGCTGAGAGATTTTACTAGGAAAAAGCAGAGGCCAAAAATGAAATTCTGAGCAGCCTGCCAACAACCACAACATTCATGGCAGGCAAAGGAGTGCCGTGAGATTAGGCAGCAACTACTAAACTCTGCCCTGCAGAAGTTGTTGCTGGACTTCACTGAGTCTGGGGCAGGTAAATGGGGATGGCCTAGGTGATTGGGAGCGCCTGAGAACTGCTTTAAGCATTACCTTCTTCTAGATCATTCAACGTTTGCACTTTTTCCACTGCATATGGTGCAAAGGAACTCAGTGTTCATTACATTTGCCTTTAGGACTGACTGAGAGTCTCAGTGTAATTGAAGTGCCTTCCACTTACAAGTCTGTCTCATATGTTAGGATATTAACAACTGCCAGATCAAGTGCTCCCATAAGGAAAAACACAGTCAGCATTACATTAATGATAGCTACTCTTACAATCAAGGATCATCACGACTGCTTGGAAAGGGCATCAGGTTTTTCTGAAAGCCTCTCACAAGATAAGGTAATGCTGGGCAAGGCTTCTGCTGAGTGTGATACTGAGATCACATCGCCCACTGGCCCCTCGTGTGCAGCCTGCCTGCTCTTACAGTACAGTTTCAAAACAAATTAATCTTTCCAACTTCAGTAGAAGCTACAAGAAATGTGTCACACTCTAACCTTTGGCACTATCCAAAACCACGTTGTTTTCCTAAAAGAAAGGGTAATGAAGCAACAGACCCTCAGAAAGAGAGGAAATAAAGGCCCCTAAATCCAGCACTGATATCCATCATGGACACAAGATTTTTTTTTAAAGAACGTTTATTTCAAAACTCATGATCCATAGAAATACAATAAAATTAACATGTACACAAAACTTAAAAACTTTGGTTCGAAGAAATATTTAACATCTAAAACTTCTGAGGTACAAAAGGCACAAGACCAGGCACCCAAGCATTCTGGATCACCCACAACATCGTTTGCACCATTACCAAAGAGAACGCTGAGGGTGGAAGACCAGTAAAGTGATGGAGATGGCAGGGGTGAGGGAAGGTGGAGACAAACGACAGCAACTAAGACAAGAGATGTGTACAAAGCCATTTACTTTCACTCACAGGTGTTACATTTGTCTTTTTGTGACAAGTGCCAGGACTCTCGGGGGGAAAAAGGATGGATCATTTCTTAGAAATGAACTGGAAGAACAAACAGTAGAAAAGGAGACAAAGAAACAAAAGGTCTGCAGCAGGCTGGATTTCAGTCAACCTCTGTTCTCCCACAAGGTCTTAAGAATTCATTCCCTCTTTCATGGAACCATTTGTTTGAAACTGTGGAACAAAGACATGGAATTAGTTACCACCATGCACCCAGTCTGTGTATAGCACTGCAACCCAGACTCTGATTTCCATTGAGGTCTTGTACTTCTCTACCCACCCAATGGGGAGCAGAAAGATTCACAGGGCCAGGAAGAGGATTTCCAGTTGCACAGTTGGCCAACAGAAGCAAGGCAGTGTATTTTGGATCTGGTGTCATTACAGATCATTGTACCTGAAATGCTCTGGCACTCAGCAGAACACCAAAGAGGAAGTGGGAGGTGGGTTCAGAAATGGATGAAGGGAGACATAAGCTACTTTCAGCAGATAATTTCCCAGTGACCAGGCAGCCAAAGTAGGAAGTGGTCCACTGCTGACAGACTACAGGCATCTAAGGCAAGAGGGACCCAAATCATTTTATGGCTGTCCTATACCACATAAGCCCATTCTTACAAGCTTTGCAATGTTATTACCACAAAAGCTCTCTCTAGAGAAGAGACAGCTGAACAATGTAGTTGCTTAATGCTACCATACTGATATGCAAGTTATTGCCAGATGACTCCAGCAGTTAAAATGGCAATACTCAAGTTACTAAATGCTGTTATAATGGTTCAGTATATCACCATCTTGGCATACACCAAAGGTTTTGCTCCTAAAGGAGTTTTACTAACCCCATTTACACCCTACTAGCACTGGACAAGCTGCATGCCTTGTTCTATAATCACCCTCTCCACTTCTGAATAGATTGTACCAAAATACTGCTGTCCCCTGCAGAGAAGATACCAGATGTGGATTAGCCAGAACCCAACCAACATGTTGAAGTTATTGACAGGAGGAAGAGGGATAATGCCCAAGAACCCAATTGCAAGCTCTTATGAAACACTTTGGCATAGATCACAAATAGCAGCACATGGAAAAGACAAACTTAGTCTCAACTCTAATTCAGTCATGTTCAGAGAGTGGAAACAAGATTTAATAACAGCTCAACACTGAAACCATTCCCACTATAAACTCTAAGAATCAAGCAAGCTGCACAGGCACATTAAGTGACTTAAACAGATAAAAGACTAACAAGAAAAGGCAGTAAATGGAGAGGGGAGATGAGAAGCAGCCATACACAGAGTGACTTTACCTTCTTGGGCCATATGGCTGCCCCAAAATCTGGGAAAACTGTAGCTCCTCCAGCTTCTACATCACTCATCTGATAAAACCAAGTGAGAAAACAAAGTCAAACCGACCATTTATAGCACCTTTTGCACATACAGTCCCACAAGCTCAAGTGCCCCTTGTCCTAACACTATTCACACCTCTGTGACTCGCAGTAACAAAGAGATAGATCTCAAGCAGCATGAATTGCTAAGCTGGTTATTGAAGGCTGTTACTTCAGCTGAAGGCTTTTATTCACACGTAAGCTTGATGAAGTGCTGATCTACAAGTACATACCATACAAATCAGCCATAAAAACTGAACCTGCGGCATTAATAAGCCAGTACTCCGGAACAAGGGGGAAGACTTCAGAGGAAGTCAGTTTCAGAATTTCATTCTGGTTTATGATTCAATTAGAAAAATAAGTGCCTGTTAAACCACATTTCCTCAAATTGAAACCATGTCCTTGGAACTCATTTTCATAATTTAGTTTAGCATCTTGGTCAACCACTTCAAAAGCAAGAATACAAGTGGAAGACCTCGCTACTCTGCACAATTTCTTTGCTGTTCCTCAATATCACTGTTGCACTTCAAGCATTTTAATACATACAGCAATGAGGCTCTCAAGAAATGCTTACATCTTTATGCTTTGCTGTTCTACACTGGAATGAACTTAAACCTACTGAATTCATTAGCAATGATGGATTCACTTTGAGCCCTGCAGATGTGACTCAAAACCCAAAGTCCATGGAAACACTTCCATTAAACTAAGTAATATTTTCACTGATCTCAGTAAGTTTTTGATCAGGAGCTAATGGAAAGAAACAAATTAGTCACATCCAGTTCCCACAAAGTTTAAACAATCAAAACAACCCCCACATTCTTCACTGCAACTTGGATTTCTGTTGAAAGCAGATGTTATTACCACACTGGTGTCCTCCTGCTTGGTACCTACAATAAAAGGGCACAAGATGCCATAGGAGCACAGTGTTTTGCCCCTTCCAGGCTTTCTAGCTGTGCATGCAACTCTGCGAGTTAATACCTACATCTTAACAACAAAACCACTCTTTAGTAGAGACATCAGTACGTGTTTGATATGTTCTACATGGGACATACAAAGGGTGAAGCGCCTCTGACCATGTACAGCCAGCAGAGAATAAGATGCATATCATTCACTGTAAGAACCAAGGTTTGTCCAGGAGTTTGAGAAGAAATCTAGAGGTGCTTTGAGTTAAAGCCTATTGGCAGTCTCAGACTTCCTGCCAAAGCTGAAAGAAGTTCTGGTTCTGCTCTGAAATGCACTTTGCACACAAAGCATTAGCTCAGCTATAACCATTTCCTCACTTATTAAATGTGAAGTTATATCACTCAGAAGTCAGAAATAGCAGATCAGACGATTGTAATTACCAACACAGTTAAGTATAGGCTGATCAACTATTGCCAGAACAAGACCACGATAACAGTAGGCTACTAATATCTGTGCAATTAAGTTAATCGCCAATTAAGATTCAGCACACACAGTCTATAGGCTGTATAAGGCATGCAGCTAATGAGTCTCCTCAGTTCTGTTTATAACCATTCCCCAGTTGCATCAGGTTTGTGAACCACGTCTCCTCCATTAGCTGAAGTGACAGTTATGCCAGAGCATTTCCAGCTCCTGTCAAACACCATCAAGTGCTGTCAAAGCAGTGGAACAACATTCCTGCCTCACAGTAAGCGGCTGATAGTAAGTGCTCAACTGAGCATCACGAGGAGTACCCCACACCTTTAAGAAATAAGCCAAATTCCTCTCCAAGCAATGGGAATAAGAAATTTCATAGTAGAGTGGGCCAGAAGGGAAAAACTGGGCCCTATTTAAGTGTTCTGTTCTGGGGTTAACAAACATCCCAATTCTATTAACTCAAATAGGACAGCACCTGATGCTGCGAGAGCTGAAGACTGGCCTTCCAAACACCAACCAACCTCTACAAACAACTGCGCCCGCTGCAAACCAAACACCACTAAGTTACACCCAATTCAGAAAGGAGCATCATACTTACATAGTTTAAAAAAGTGGCCACACGATTTCCAGTCCCTAACCGCTTGAAAGCATCTGGCTCATCTTTCTATAAAATTAAATGAGAATAACTGCAAACTTCAAGCTCACAGACAGCAGACAAACAAAGGTACTTACATAGTTAAGAAACGTCGCTAGCCTATTTCCTTCCGATTTGAGTGTGCTGTCAAAGGGTCGCTGTAACAGACAACAACTTTAACCTCTCATTCCGAATGGGCTCGCACTAGAGTTACATATGCAGCTCTGCATGAGGAGCCTCAGGCTCAAAGAGCTGGAATTAAGAGGGGATTCACAGGGCAGCACTAAAGCCATCACAAATTGCAGCCACAGTGCATAAAGGCATGCACATTGCACTCCGGTGCTGTAAGGAGAAGTAGCACGCAAGTAATTCTCAGGGCATTAGAGTAGAAGCAATGCTTTCAGGTGGTATTTAAGTAATCAACAGGCTGTTATTGCAGCGGACACTGATCTAAAGTCAACAATTGAGGTTATAAAAAACTCAGCTTGAACAGCATTTAGATAAGACTTTAGATTCTCAATGTGTGACGAACTCAAAGAAATGTTGTAAGAAAATCCATTTATTTCTAACAGCAACAAATTAGAGCAACAGTAATTTATCTCCAGTGGTTGTCTCTCTAGAATTAAGGACCACATCAAGAAGATCAAGTGTTGTGAGTTTCATTTGTTGAAGTATGAAATCATAAGGGTGCCAGTTTAGAAGCAGAAAACACCCAGAAGCCCAGTACATCTCTGTGCCCTTCAGAAAAATGCAATTAGAGGTTTATTTGTATTGCTAATCGTCAACAAGTTTCAGCCAAGTAACATTGAGATGAATTCTCTGATACAAAAATAATCTTCAACATTCAAAATGCAGAAACCAGCATTAGGAAAAGACAAACAGCAAGAAAACCTCTCTAAGATGTTGTAGTTCAATCTACTTGATCATTCCAACAAAACATCTTTCCTGAAATGGGTTTACACTAAGAACTATATGCACAAACTTCCTGCATCAGTACATGCAAATTCAATCCAACAGCCAACATAGAAGCTCAGATAGAAGGAATTCCCCTGCTTCTAACACCTCTGCCAAACTCAGGTCCAGCCATGCATTTCTGAGCCTCAATATATAAGATTCCTCTGTAACTTTTGAGTACCCAACACAATCTGAAAGTTGAAATATTTAAGTATTAAAGCTTCCCGATCCGAGAGCTGTAAGGGAACAAAAAGCTGTGAGGCTGATCAGACAGTGAGAGAGCAATGTCTCTGGATTGCAGTACTGGAATCTGTGAAGCACAGAGCCTGGCAGACCAGCCCAAGCCCACGGCAAACTCCCCGATTGCCTTGCTTTAACTGATGACTGCAGCCAAGGCTACGCTCCAAATGGAGCTCTGTCCCAGCTGCCTAATCCAAAAGTAAAGACCGTAACAACCAAATTGATATCTGAGGTCCTTGAGTTCAAAGGCTTTGAAGAGAATTTAAGAGCATTGACTTCACTCTGGAAACAAAGCAGCCTTAAAGTTCTCAGAAAAATTCTCTCAACAGGCCAAAGCTAACGAATAGGAGCTTCCACAGTGCTGAGGATTAAGATTGTTCATAAGTAATTTAAAAAACCAACAGTGTTAAGTAGGGTCCCTTCAATTCTGTACTCAATTATTGGGTTACCCTCTGGCTGCAGCAATCCATTCTTTCTATCAGGTAAAAATACTAGAATAGTTTGAATTAAGATGGATTCAATTGAAGAGATGATTCTACCTGAACCAAGGCATCAGAGATGGATTTGTATTTGTAATAACTAGTCACCACAGCTCTTCAGTATGGTTCATGCTCCAAAGCTGTCTTACAATTGCAACGAAGAGTTTGTCTTCTCTCACAGCTAATCTGAGCTCACACTTGCCAGGTAGAGCCCTCTAGTGCCTGGTATAGATCCAACAAGTGCCAGTGTAAGTTTCCCTGCTGTCACCACAGCGCTGGCATCCTGGACAGAGGTGACAAAGCCCTGCTGACCCCCTACAGCTGCAATCTCAATTTTTAAGGGTTTTATCAGAAGGGTTCCAACTCAAGACTTCCATAAATGCTGCTCTTTTGGAGGGACATCTCCTGCTCAGCCAAAGTACTTTAAAACACCCAAAAGAGGACTCTGACAACCTTGCTAAATTGATAAACCCAATGGAACAATTCCATCTCCATCCAGGGCTAAGTTTCCTAATAGGGTAACAGAAGGAGTACATATAAGAGCAGTATGACTATCTCTCAATCTCTACGTTGTGCAAACAACCAAAGGGACAAAGATAGGCAGATTTGTTCATTGGTCTCTTGAACTTCCAGCACCAGAGAAAGGAATGAGAGTTTTCTAGAAGTCACAATCCATTCCATGCAACTGGGCTATACATTAGTGTGTCTTAATAGAAAAGACATTTTAATACGGGTTTCAACAGTTCCCAAAGTGATCTGTTCCCACCCTCACTCCACACCCAAGGAGTAATTGGAAAAGTAATCTTACCCTAGAAAAATCGAAGTGTGGCTCATACTGCCCTCCCATGCCATAATTGGCAACCTACAGAATAGAAGAACAAAGCAAAATACAGTGAACTGCAAATGAGTGCTGCATAAGATAACTCTAAGATCCAAAACCATCCTTTGAGAAATGGTGCTCCGTGGCAAGACTGTTATCTACTTAATAGATACCCACTTAACTCATTTTTCTTCAGACTGCCAGTAACGAGGTGTGCAGATAAGCATTAAGTGTTCCTTCCCTTTCAGTTTAAGGGTTCCACTGAGAATTTCTCAGTACTGATGTTTAACAGCAGCACTCTTTGCTTATCACCACAGCAACCTGATAAACATGAATGTGCAGCAACAGTTGCTATCATACTTACTCCCTCCTCCTCTGAAGAGGCAGAATCTGAGCATGGGCATTTCTCTAGTACATGTCTGATCTGGAGATGATACTGGTCATGACCTCACTCACCCGCTCACCAGGAGCCCACGTGTTCAGTGAACAGAACGCCTAGGAGGAGCTGGTGAGGAGCAGTGCTGATATTTGCTTCTGGATTAATACCATACCACCCCATTAAAGAGCTACTAGTCAGAACTCATCCTGGTAAGATGAAAGTGTACCAACCTGCAACAGCTCAGCTGTTTTCACTGTTAACCCCGTGATCTGCTGCATTCGTTGGTTCACCTTAGCCACAACAGGATCATCATCTTCCTCCAACCATGAACTAGGGCAAGAGAAGGGGATGGGAAACACTGAAACATTATTTTGGACTACAAAGCCCCAGCCACCAGTCTCCCAAAAGAGAAGGATTTCTTCTGCCCTAAGTTACACAGATGAGCCATTTACCATGCACTTGTTGTGCAAGCTTTTGCTGCATGCAAAGCATTTCTAGTTTTCAACTGGAGGTAGCACACAAGGGCTGTTAAGCACAGAAAACTTAAGGCTGAACTCTTCTCTATGCTTACCTTTTTGATACCCTGTAGCTAGCCACTGTAAGGACACCGGTTTTGGGATCACGAACTGTGGCTCGTGCCAGCTGTGCCAAAAAAACCCCAACAGGAAGAAACATCAACTACAGGTCATAAACAGACTTTGATCCTAACTAAAATCAGCAGCTGCTCTACCAAATTTAAATGCATCACAGGATGAAAGTTAAACACCAACCCAGAGTTTGTTCCAGTTTCAGGCTAGAACAGCACACACACACAAATGCAATCCATCACCTGCAGCAGACTCTAGAAAAAGCAATTGACTGCAAAAGCCATGATATCCATTAAATCCACAAGTAGTGCTAACTGAAGTACCTTTTAAAAATAGACTTCTTAAACAGCTGGAGTCCATATTAATAAGATGGAACAACAACAAAGTTAACATACGAAGCTTAAGTTCTTGGCAGAAAGAATTGTTGGATGCTCATCTTATACATTTAATCAGCCCTCTCCTCATGTGGACTGGAAAAAACTCATTCTTAGACTTAAAAAAACAGATGAAAACATTTGCAAAATGAATTACAAGTTACAGGGCAGACAAATCCACTTGTCCTGAGGACAAGACTCAGTATTACCACACTTAGATTTTCCCCATTGGAAAATGCCTGCAACATCTGCTCCCTGTGACAGATACTTTTATACCAGCTTACCTATGCATTTCACACAGCAAATAATGCATCACTGTTAGGCCACATCATATAGTCAGTATATAGGAGGAGTCTGGAACCTTGCAGAACTGACCGGATTCACTGTGGCAGCAAAGCAACAGCCTGCTGCTAGCTGAACAGGCCGCTTGGGTTTCGTACTTGCAACTGAGAACAAGAACTGGGACACTCATTTGTCTGACTGCAAAGTCAAACCACACTTAAATTTAACTCCTGAAAACCACAAACACTTAAAATCATGCCTTCTTCCTTCCGCTTAATTACAGGCCCCAGAAAGCCTTTATTTGCGTTTTCTTCACAATAGGCAGCTATTTCCTCCATTTCTTCTCAATTAAGCCTCCAGCCAGTTTTACAGTCCTTGTCTCGTCCCTATACAAGAGCTCTTGGCACACCTACTCATCTAATTCTGACTCAGTTATTCTGCTCCAGATTTCTCCTGCGTAAATCATATCAGAATAAGCAGGCTGACAATGTTGTTCTTCACTGTGCAATGAAGCACAGCTTTGGGGATGCAATTCAGCTTTCCAAACTTTTCTATTATGCTGCTACTTGAGCTTGTACATGCCTGCTTGATTTCTGCCCTCTGCATTTGGATCCAGTGGCATATCTTTGCCTTTTCAGGCTCCCACACCAACAAAGTTAAGAGCTTTGGTGACCATTTCCAGCACTGAACAGCTGACACAGCCAGCTCTGATATATTGCCTGTCAAGTTGGAACTACTTCTTGGAACTGGAGTAAAAGCAATCGCATTTTGCACAAATAATAATGAAAACCAACTTGAGTATCACATACAGATGTTGTTTCTCTACAAAATAAGAAATACTGGCGAGCACAAGCTGTAGATAATATTAAGTGATTAGACCCAGAAGTTCCTTGCAAATACAAGGAAATATTCATCCTTCTGAGCCCAAAACTAACAGTGCTTCAGAGTTTGTCTGAAAGCTTCCATGATTACTAACTAAAGTTTCCTGACTGAAATTAAGCTACATTAATGATCATCTCATCACAGGATTTGCATTTTCCAGTATTCCAGCAGTACTGCAGAACTCAAAGCTGTTCTTCCTACAGAACAGTTAGACAGATTTTAGTAATAAGTTAAAAGGAACCATTTTCTTGTAATTAAAGCCTGAACCTTAAGATGACAATATTTACCTCCTGCTGTAGACTGATCCTAATCCTACAGCTGCATAGGTAACATGAAGAATTCCTTTCATATTACTGACATAAGCAAAACTTAGCAAGTCTTAATATTTTCCATCATTAAAGCTTTGAACAAAAGCTGTAGAACCAAAAAAACTAATAGCTGCCTTAAGAAGGTGCTTGATTTCATAAAATAGATTTAACGATTCAATCTTTCAGTGTTCCTATTTTATCTGGGGCTCAAAGTCTTACAGTATGACATAATAGGAAAAGTGTGTTCATAGAGCCGAGTCCTCTCTGAGAGGGAAGCGTTCTGCCAGCACTCCCACAGCTAGCCAGCACTCAAGTCCAGAATAACAAATAATTCTGGGTGTCTGAAGAAGTATCAGTTCCTCAAACCATGTAAACATCAGTAGGTGCTTATGTTTACATTTAGAAATGCATGAAGGCAATCCTTGACTGGAATTTTATCACCAAAGTTGGTAGCAGGAGCTGCAGAAGTGCTAGAATGAACCAATCCTGTACACAGTTTTACTTTCCTGTAGGGCCTGACAAGCACGTAAGATGGAGCATCTACTGCTGATCTCACACTGCCAGAAAGGAAACACTGGTAACTCCACCTCTAGGAAAGTCAGATAAAATCACTAGCTTTGTGGGGTTACTTTGTGTGTACTCACACCATAGGTTACAAGTACTGCAATTCAGTTCAGCCTCATTTCAAGAAGCTGACTGAGGGGGTGTTGGACACCTGCCACTGTAAGCCAGGCAGCCCCATCTACCTTTCCAGATCCAGTCCTTATCTGCTGAGGAATTCTGCACAGTTAAGTGCAACATCACAAACACCTTCAGGAGCCTGACTTCGGGGTCCTACATCACCAGGCAGTTTTGAAATTGTTCCCTTTAGTTTCACAGTGTATTATCCGTAGTATGAAATCGTTCTCTCAAACCCTTTGCCAAGCCTTTGCTCGTAGATCAAAGCGTTCAATTAGCAGTCAGAGAGATGAAGGGAAACTCACCCTTGGTTTCGCCAGTTGTTTAATTTTCTCAATTTCTTCATCAGACATGACATCGTAATAGCGTACAATATGAGGGCTGTCCCACTCATCTTCTTCCTTAAAGGGAGCTATGAGCAGATGGGGGTTTCTGTTTCCATTGTGGTACCTACAGAACAGCCTTTTCTGCCTCCGAGGCGTCTGAAACAAGGCACCAAATGAAACGCATTGTTTGCTCAACCACTATTCATAAACTTACAAAAACAGGCAGGAAAAAAGTGTCTTATTTCACAAGCGAAAGCTGTCAGCACACAGCTAGTGTCAGAGCAGCAATGCTGATATTTATTGTGAATATAAACACGCTACTCAAGATGCCACTAAAAAGATCTGAAGCACCGACCTCTCAGTTAAATCCTAATAGGCTATAAATTCAGATTCAATAAATACACAAAATTCGGCTGTAAAGTGTCTGGTTCTTATAATTTCAACTACGCAGAGAAATAAATGGATTCCTTCCTGCACTAAAAATATCTGAAGTACCAGAGACTGGCAGGCCAGTTTGGTCACCCCAGAAGGACACATCAAGATGCACAAAAGGCGATTCCACAACAGTGGTAAAGCAAAACTAGTTCTCAGTGGAAAAAGCCTCCTACTGTACCAATACAGCCAGCAACTGAAATGACTGGATAGACAAACTGTCAAGAGACTTGATTCTCAACAACCTTTAAGGAGAACAAGTTGAGAGCTGTTCTGTACAGGATTAACAGGTTAAGACAGAGGCTGAGACAGAAGTGCACGTCTCAGACTGGACAATTACATTCTTGCACATCAGCAAACTTGACCATCCTTATGCAAAGGCAGTACAGTCAAAAGCTCTGCTTTTCTTACCATTTTCACCCCTTCACCTCTGCAGAGGGCCTCATAGATATCACGCTCTGGCAAGTAGTCAAGAGGTCTCTCATAGGCACCATTTTGCACCACTGGTTCCGTTGTGGCCACTGTCTTGTTTGATGACTTCTCTCTCTCCTTCTCCAGCAGCTTCTCAAAGTACCGCAGATTGCTGCCTGCTCTCTCATGAGTGCTGTCTTCAGTGGGGAAAAACAGACAGAACCAGTAACTTGTACAGTCTTGGGAATTGTTAATAAAAGGAAGACTTTGCATCAAGATTCAGCAATAATCTTCTCCTTCCTAGAGCACCATCAAGCAACCAAATGCTCTGGCTCCTGTTGGTCTTTGCAAAGGGAAGCTAGGCACTCTTCTGCAGTAATTTCTGGAAGGATCTCTTAAAAAGCATGCAATTCTGAGTGGAAAAAAGTTTTGGTTGTCACAATCCTCCTGTACTTCAAATACTGTCTGCCTAGTTCCACCCAGGAGAAGCAGACCACAAGAGATCAAGCCAGGCTTCTTGCAGCACCCTTCTTCACCCCATACCTCTCATCTGCAGTGCTTTAGCCCAGTACCACAGTGGAGCCCCAGCCACCAACTTCAGTCTCAAACACTTCCTGTAAAGCCTGGAAGCTCAGAAGTTAAGCACTGCCATTTACCAGCTTACCTACACCATCCATTCACTCATGCCTATACCAGAGGTATTCTGGAACATACTAGACCTATCATTAGTGATTACTGCTGTTGATATGAACCAGTAAATACCATCAACAGATGACTTTAAACATCTATTATAGTTGGCCTGCCACAACTAGGAAGGAACAAGTCCCACTTCACCATTAAGTGCTTCTGGACATTGCACCTTATCTTTATGCTTTTGACCTTCCTGAGCTCATTGTGTCTCTTATTTAACTAACTCAGATGGTCACTGAGGTAACCACCCCTTAAAGCACAGGCTGATATTGGCTAGATAAAGGTTACCCCAGAGTAGAGGAAGCTCCCACAAGTCCACTGTCTGATGCTGATAAGGATTTGCATTGTGCTATCAGTGCTATGCATTACTGCAGAGGGAACTAGATCCAATACAGCCATTCTTGTAAACTTTAATCTAGGAATTTCAATGCCTGCAGAAGTTATTCATCTTTCCCATTCTCCTCCCTGCTAATAAAACAGCTTCACTCACTCTCAGGATGCAGCCAGCATCTAGATTAAGAACCACAGCTGATTTAAAAACCATACAAATATTTCAGTCAGAAGATGTTAATTAGAGATAATAAACCTTTCCAACAAGCAGCAAGCAGAGCTGTATTTAAAGGAATGCCTAATTGATTACTCAAAAGAAACCTAGAAACAGATGACAGATAAAACCAGGTCTCAGGAAATTCCATCTATGGTCTGACTGCTCAGAAAAATACACTAAGATCTCAGGCAAAGAAACAACCTAACATCAGAGAGCATCTGCACAGAAAAACGTAAAGAAATCTTAACAAGTCACTGGGATTTGACAGCAGAGGTAGCACTGTGCCTGAGCCCATGGCAGCCTTCATCTCTGCTGGAATCCCTAAGCCCAGGCATTAACCATTACCAGACACATCACAGCACACCAGAAGACACAGTGGTCAGACAGACACCTAAGTTTCAAGTAATAACAGCACGGCCTATAGGATGGCTTGCTGAAGATGTTTCATGCACAAGTAGACTTTTCTCCATAACCTATATTTGTTTACAAGTCAGAAAACCCTTCCAGTCAGCTCACCCATCAGTATGGGCCACAACTGCTCTTGGCTGTTACTGGCAATGCTCTTACCAAGGGATATCAGGCGCCTTGTAAGCTCCATGGCTCTGTGCAGGTCCCCAAACTGGAAGACAGCATAGCTGAGATAATCTAGGATCTCCACTTTGCTGACTGTAGTATCCTCCCCCTCATCGTGCTGTTTTAGGGCTTGCTCCATCCAGAGTACTGTGTGATAGTAGTCACCGTCATTGTAAGCAGTCTTGCCCATACCAAAGCAGTCACTCACTGTCAGAGACGACCTATATTTTGTTCCTAATAACAAAGAAAGATCTTTAAGCAATCTGCACAGAGCATCCTTGCCCTCATACGTGGAGGCACATTGAGAAATATCAGTAAATACACGAATTTATAATAAAAAACATCTTTTTAAGAATGCTCTGACAATGATTTACATTCCATACTAAACTGATCACCTTCAGGAGTTGAGGATTGCATTCGATCCTCATTGTGGCATTCCCCTGTTTGGAAACCAAGAGAAGTTTAACATACTTCTCTTAAGCTATTCTGCCTTCTGCTGTAGACAAAGGCAGACTGGACTAAAAGTAGACTTGACAGACACTAAGCTGACACTGTCAGATGATCAGAGATGTCTGGCTATATGCCACACTGCCTTGTTTGCTCTTGAGGTGTACATCTGTGCACAAGCAAGCTGATCGTTATTGAGGCAAACTAGGCTCGATGGCGTACAGGTTTCCGGTTGCTCCAGATCAGGTGCACAGATATGGCTCCATTTTAAGTTCACTGTTAGTGACCTACATTTAACTAAAGCTATTTTGTAAACAGAACTACCCACACTCTAATGAAGTCTAGGCAATTTGTAAGCAGTGTTACTGAAACAGGCTGCGGTTGCTAGCACACCTCTTACAAACACCCATCAGGACTCCTGAGAGAACAGTGACACATCACAATATAATTACCTAGACTTGAAAATAACTTTGTGGCAAATACTGTTAGTCTTCATCTCATAGATAAAGAACAAGAAGGCAAGAAGAGAGCCATGCTTTGCAAAAAGCCATGAGAGCAGTGAATGAGGGAGCATCTCCTTTGCTCAGCTCATAAGTTCCCAGGGAAACAGCCATTCCATTTGCCTACACAGCTACCAGCACAAGCGGCTTTGTAGATCTGGTACTGAGACTACAAAAAAGCCAAAACAGATTTCCCCTTAAATTAATAGAAATAAGAACTGTGCCACTTGAGCTGTCACTGCAGATCACGGCTCCCTGATTGGGATGGATAAAACCCCCAGGCCATTCTCAAAACATTAAAGCAAAAGCAACCTCTGCTGCTTAAGCCACACAATTTCAGAACCACAGACCTTCATTCCACTCAAAACAGACTGTTGGAGAGTTTGAGGGTGTTACTGTTTGCACCTCCTTAAAGCAGAGGAGACCATCGTGCGCTTACCCGGTAAGTTCCCTCGAGAGAGAGTTTCGGGGTCCAGTTTGTAGGTGTCCTGCAGGCGCATCAGAGCCTTGGCAGCCCCCGTCTCATCTTCTTCAGTTGGAAAAAACTGGCGCTGAATTGTGAGATTGGTGATAAAGCCTTCACAGCAAAAGGAAAAGATGTTACTGTAATGGTTTGAGTAAGTTCAGCACCAGATCAACACAGGACACACCTGCTTTGTTTCTAAGATTCAAATTAGCTAGATTTAAAGCCTCTCATTAGGCTCTTCATTTATACAAGCATTGCTTTTTGTTTCATTATAAGAAACAGAGTTAACAGGCAAACAACAAGAGAAATAACCATCAATACTTTCACTTGCACCGCACAATTACTGACATAGTGACAAAAAGTCCTTCAATTCAGTACAGATCTCATTTTGATTCTTATCTACTGATCAACATGGTCAAAAGTGACCACTTAGAGGCAGCAGATTGGGAAGTAAGATGAGAAGCTGTTACACAGGAATATATAACTCAAGACAAGATATAAAACAGCTGATAACTGCTGGCCACTTCAGGACATCCTATTCTCCTCTGCTGCTAGCTACACAAGCAAACCAAACATAATGTGCCTATGACAAGTAACAGCTTTGAGTCTTGACCACCCCATTTAAGCAGCAAGCTTCACCCACTTGGGTAACCAGGAAGCAAGAGCTCAGTCATTAGTTCATGTTTCAAACCAAATTAGCAACAGTATTTAAGCCACAGCTGAGTCTGCAGCTTCCAGAACAAGAGGGGAAGCAACAGTGCTGTAAGGGGACCTCCCACCAACGCCTTTCCTGCAGCTCCTTACCATTTGTTGTATCCTGAAGAACCAGGTTTTCTAATTCCAGCCAATCAGTATTTAAACGCTTCACCAGCTTATACGCATTCACAGGGTGTGCCAGGTACCCTTCTGGATCCGAAGTGGATTTGCTTGTCAGCACATCCATTTTTTCAGCCCAGCTGGAAAGAGAGAATTGCATGCCTCAGCCTGAGAGCAATTTCTGAATGCATGTCTTCCTTCTGAAGTCATCCCCATTACATAGCTAGAACCAACTCACTGCTGCTTCTCCTATCATAACCAGCTGTGAGGCTTTTAACTTCACAAGGACAAAGTGAGGTTCATTGACTTTTTTTTAAATCACAATATTCTCTTCTCAAAGAGATTTATTTCCCTGCCTATTAATTTAAATCTCAGTAAGCATTCATCTCCCCTGCAGTCAATCTTAACCATCAGTTTTCAGCATGTTGCACTTCAGAAAACAATAAAAGGCATCATTTATCTATCTCAGAAATATGTGCAAATTCCTATTATCCCTTATGGCAAGCATTTGGCCAGCCTCTCTCCAGTACTCAGTGAGAAAACCTTTGCTGAGACAAGCTAATAACTGAACATTAGAAATCCCCTTTGACCTAACCCCAAACTAAGCCATGAACGATCCGTGGCTGTAAGCAGTTTAACACAGCCACTGGCACAAACTGCCAGGCTGCCTTATTCTGTGTATCGTGACGTTGCAACAGAGCAAGATGAGAACCCTTTGCAGAGATAGCAGATTAATGACACGTTAAGACATCACTTCAAAAAACAAAAAAAACAGCTTTCACTGCATCCAGTATTTCTTTTGCAAAGTAGAAATAAGGTGAAGTTTTACTCTGTTACTTTGAAACATCTCTATACATAGAAAGCAACTGTGAGAAATGCCACCACATTCAAATGAGGACATTCAGCATCTCTGTTACAGAGCAACCCCTCAGACTGGAGCTCATGCGTACTGGCAGCTGAAATACACTGCTGCTTACCAATAAAGAAAAAAGTCAACTGCAAATTTAACACATTCAAAGAAATCTGACCTGCAAATGGTTTTTGTTGCTTTAAAAAACTCCACATAGCCTGAACTCACATTCTCTTTCATACTTGAACAGGAGGCAGCTTCTCTTCAAAAGGGCAACTTTTCAAGAAATAACTATTTGTGAGTACAGAAGTGACAAGGAATTTGGATCACTTCATTGTTTCATAACCCTATCCCCACCCAGCAATCCCAAAGGGAGATCAAGCTGCCAGATACCATCTGGAGTTCAGAAAGTCCTTGGAAAGCATGGCTCCAGTTACAGGCACGTAGCTCCTACCAGCCCAGACCTCAGACCATCCTGGTGTCGTGCCCTGTTAGGTATAACTTTGAGCTAGGTAAGTATTAACAGCCTTCCTAAGGAGGAGTGTGTTGTCAGCAAGAGCCTTCACTGCTTTGAGGCACCAGGATAATATGAGCTGTGCGCTGCTTACAACAGGTAGCCCAAAGCAACAGCACCCCCAGGCATTTAACTCATGCTGATAAGGCTCCTCTTTGATATCAGTGTCTTCTCCATGGGAGCACTACTTACACTCTCATTGTATTTAATGGGGAAGTGCTAACCAGAGCAGGAAGGCATGCCGTAACTGAACACAACAGGTTATGCACTCCGTTGCCCCTCTCCATTATGCAAACCTCTCCCCTACCTTCTGATCTGAGACAGTTTGGTCTCTTCTGCTCGGATGTATTCATTTAAAGACTGCACCAAGTCCTTCTCTGCATAAATCAGATCTGTCATTTGACCTGAAAACAGAATACAAGCAAGTGTTAATCCCACTTATGAGAAGATCCCCAGCAGCACCAAAGACTGCAGATGCTGCACCCCTTTAAGAACAGACAAGTCAAAGGTGTGCACTTAGAGCTGGTAAGCTTTCAGACTACTACACATACAGGTCTGACATTTAAATGCTTCAAGAGGCTTTTGAGATCTCAACTTCATTTGTTCACGTAGCTTTGTCTCTTTTTAACCATCTCCAAACTACTTTACTATTGGAATTATATGCCAAACAATCAAAACAAAGGTCTGACATTAACAAAGCTACTGAGTCAAAGCAACAAGAGATCCAGATGCCCTAACATCTGTTCAGCACATGGAAGAAATGAGGTCACACCAGCCAGCTACTACTCTACCATTTGACTCACTTAAAATTACAGCTTTTCAAGACTGGTATCTGTGGAAACACAACCTACCATTAAGGAGGAACTTCAGACTGATGTTTATAGACTGACAAAGTCTCTCCTCATTAGCATTAGAGAGAATTGCTAGCATATCCATCTGAAGGGTTGTGACAAGCTTTGCTTTCCAAAGAGCAACGCTGAAAGACCCGGTGGATATACACAGCAACAGCTTTAGTTTCAGCATTCTAAAGTCATTATTAGTGAGTCATAATTAAGCAGAAAGGCAGCAGGATGTTCTTTTCCCAAAGATAAGAAAGGTCCAGAAACAGGCAAATGGAAAGAGAAGGCGGTCCTTCACAGTAACCCTGCAGCCCCGTAGGTAAGCACCATTCAGCCAGCTTTGGAGCACAAGGAACACCTGCTCCCAACTCCACTGCTTTGCCCTGCCTGATAAATTCCATGCACTAGTGCAAAATGCACAAGCAGGAGTTTGGAGCTTTACCGTTCAGAAGCACTGCTTCACTGAGCTCACAGTTGAGGGCAGCCAGATGCAGTCACCTCTTATCTTTATGGAGGGATTCCACACACTATTACTATTCCACAGGGAAGCATTAGACCAAGTCACAGCAGAATTCAGTCTGTGCTTACTGCTAGGATCTACTACAGAACTCATACACTGATCACAGCTGCTAGGACATGAGAACTAGAATTTCATCAAATCAATCTATTTTCAAGACCCGTAGCAAAATGAATTCACTGGGATTTACTGAAGCCTTACAAAAACAGAAAGGGTGGAGGAGATTTTTCCTTCCTATTCCTAAATCCAGATTAGTTAGAAGATAGGATGTGTCACATTTTGTGAAAGAATCTCACATATCTATCATGGAAGTTCTCTGCATGAAATCAGCACCTCAGGACGAAGCTTTCCAGCATCAGCTTTGTGCTGCATTCAAAACACCAGATGCACAGCTCTTAATAAAACACAGATTGTCTTCTTTTACTCAAAGACCTCAGAGAAACTTGTACCAAGATAGTCATAATGTGCTGAGCTAACCAAATGTGAACAACTTCCAGCGATACAAAACCTGCAACGCAGAATAGCACCAAGGATGTCAAAGTGTTGCTCTCCCTGATGAGGCCAGCGTTTGATAGGGCCATACGAGGACAGTCATATGATTCATTTGTAAAGTTAACAGTTTTGGCAGACACGTTAGTTGCATCATAACACTGTGTATTGGTTGTTTCCATACCTATTGAAGTGAAGAACTCTGCCTCTGCACGCCAGATCAAGAAAACACTGGTAAGGAACACCAACTGCAGCCAGGGCTTCATCTTCTAGAAAGCTCAAACCTGGAAAATAAGAGTTGTAACATCTTCCAGAGCAATAAAGTCTCAATCAAATGGTCAGACACACAGACATGCTAGGAAACTTACATAAAAACAGTCAAGAAATACAAATGGTGAGAAAGCCAAACAAATAACACATTTTGTGGAGCAGAAGTGGCAGCAAATGCTGGAAAAGTTTAAAATGAAAATTTCCGACTCAGCTCATTCAAAATACATCATCCCCATGCTGTGCCTCTGGGCACAGCCCTTATGGCTTCTGGATTTCCAAGGCCGCTGCTCAGCAAGCAGAACAGCCACCTGAGGAGCTCTCCCAGCTTCCCTATACTGCAACAAAAGGAAGATGACAGGAGGTGGCAGGGAGATGCTGCCTCCCCCTTCTCCATTATTGAAGAATGCAGTGTGATAGAGGAGTCCCAGCCCTTAATCCAAGCTCCCTGGTACACGGATGCAAACAACAAGCACACCAACAATACCACATCACTGAGAACACCACTTATAGCTCTGCTATGTATTACCACATTGCAAAGTATTTCTCACATTTTCCTTTTGATTGCCTTAAAAGTCTGTATGAGAAGTCAGAAATATTTACCACAGCAGTTTGCAAGCATGAGTAAGCAGAAAAAAAGCGTCCCAGGCAGGGAATGCAGAAGACTTCTTACGATGCTGTTTCTCACCCCCCTGCAAACCAAGTATTCCCAAACGATTTGTTTAAGCTCGTTCAGAACTCGTACATGGGTAATGTGAGAACCAAGCAAAGCTGAATGAACAGTACCACGCAGAGGTCTGCCAGCACCGAAAGCCACTATAAGCGATATAGCAGAAAGCACAGCGACTCGAGAGCGCTTGGGAAGCACATCAGTTTGGATACATTCAGCCAGAACTGTCCATCTGCATGGGCTGTTCTTGTCTCACAGAGTGGTTTTTTGGACACAATACACACAGCCTGGCAAAACAATTACGAGGGAGCTTTCCAGTCCAAACAACACAACTTTGCTTTTCCCCTGCACCTCCCCACCATGTTCGCTCATGGCTCAGGATATCTGCCAAGAAGAACACTTACTACAGCTAGCAGCTTGTCTTTACAGCATATCTTTAACAGCTTTGCCATCCTACTCAGATTTTCTTGAGTCAATAAACAGAAACCCGCAGTAAACACAAACCAGCTCCTGCTTGAAGCAGCAGACACCTGGCCGCAGGCCTTCCAAGCTGTTTGTATACATTCTTTTCACAGCTGTTATTCAGAAAGCCAGCAAGAAATAATAAATTACAGGAGACTAAGAGTGATGTCATAACCACAGGTTTGGAAAGCACGAAGTCCATGTGCATACACACACGTGTCCATGGCTTCCCCCCCACACTACAGCCAGGCCATCTGCTAACACAGGACAGAGCCAGAAGGGGCATTAGCATCCCCCACCTCAAAAACCAGGACCAAGACACCAGCAAAGCCAGTCTGCTTTCCTTGGAGGATGGAAGAACTTAGTTGCACAGAAATGCCTGAACTCTATAGACAAGAGACCAGCAGGACAAGTACTGCCTGTACTCCTGGCTTTTTTCAGCAGCATCTTCAGCACGGTATGTCTGTTATCCAGACAGCTGAATTTTGGGTTTCCTTTCATTCCAATGAGAACAGCTACATCGCTCTGCAACAGGTTTCAGAAGACTCGTACAGGTTCTCTAAGCTCAGTTCAGCCTAAGTTAAAAGACATGCAGGGGTCATGCAGGAACTGAGAGCAGGCAGCACACACTCTTTTTAAGAGCACAGATACCTTAAAGGGTTTTGCTCCCTGGAGATGAGCACTGCCCAACCCATGGGACTGCAACAAGAAGCTGCCCCAGGGACACTGAGAGCTGAACAGCTCCACATACAGCAACATTCCTGCTTTGCTCCTTTCCTCCCCTTCGAAGTACCCCGCCAGCAGCACAAAAAGCTGACCAAACGGATACTGTGTAAACACTTTTCAGGAGCGTAAGCCCTCAGTGAATCATTGCTCCCACTGGAAAGAGCACCATCAGGCTGCAGTGAGCACCGGCCGCAGGAAAAAGTTCTTCTAGACCAAATAGACCAGGATGGAATTTTTCTTCTCAAGTTAGACCGAGTTCTTTATTAAACACACCAAAAACTCTCAAGAAGATATAAGGACGTGGACCCAACCTACAGAAGTTATCTGCACGCCTACTGGGATTATCAGCTTTTCACCCACAAATCAGGGTTACAGGCTGACTCTTCTTCTGTGCCTGCCTATGCTATTAAAGAGACCTGGAAAACCACTGCTAAAATAGTGCTTCCCCACTGCATCTAAATTTAACATACCATGGGGCAGCGTAACAAGCAGGTCACTATTTCAAAGCCACCTCAGGCCACAGATGGGTTCTCAGTGCGTATACAGCTGAGGTCCATACGCCAGGCTCTGAAGAACGGCCCATCTCCAAACAGCAATTTGAGGTTGGACTCTTGGACGAGCCAACGTTCTCCAGATGCCAGTGCTTTACACCCAGCATCTGTTACCTGCAGACACAGCAAGAAGTGCTCCATCCCCTTCACTCCCCACAAGGCAAGTGGCTTCAGGAGCGGTCAACAACTTGCCATTAGTCCTGATGGCTACATACAAGGCTAATTATATTTAAACACAACAGTACAAACCAAAACCTGCTAGATTCTTTTCATGCTTAAGGCCAGAGGATGGACTGAATTGTAAATGCATTCAGGATTATTGTAAAGACCTTCACTTATTACTGCTATAAGAAAAGCAGCCACAAAAACATCCAGCTCATAGCGGCGAGTCTCACAGCCAGCAGATCCTTGGCACATTATGCAGCTTTAGAGCTAATTAAAATGATTAAGTAGTGAGGAAACATTAATTTTATCCTAATAGAGCAAATCTTCACTGCTAGCAGACAACTGCGATATTATTCAGGGCCATAATCCATCATCCAGACGCAGTCAGGTGCTCCAATATCCAACCACTCCTCTGACCCAAGAAGTATGAAATCAAGTGCTTACCAGGGTCCCACCCAGACGCAATTTGAACCTCACGCCAGGATTACTGACACCATCAGTGCAGCACGCAGTTACACTCCTAAGACAGCTAGCTCCTGCTCACAGCGAGGGGGAGAAAAGGCACTGCTTCCTTCCAGTGTTACATGACTCCTCACAAGCAAGTTCTTTTCTCCCTTAAGGATCACCTAACAGTCACTTCCAATTCCCTCCTCCAGTATACTTTGAGTTTTCTGCTCGAAGCAGCTTATGCCTACATCACCACCTTTCTTGCCAAAGGGCTTAATGTGCATCTGAAAACAATTATAATTGCCTAACAAATCATACAACATGATTTCCTTGTACTTTTCATGGCAAGCCAAAAGGAAAAGAGGAAAAGCTGTTCACTTGCACGCACTGACAAGGACATGGCATGTCTATGCAGAACTGCATGCATTTTTAAGTGTAAAATGCCTCGTGTTATCCTTTCTGATACCACCCTCAGAAGGCATAAACATCTGGATCAGTTTCCGCTTGTTTGAACTATAACAAAAGGTACTTCTTCAGCACTGTAGAAGACAAGACAACTAACACTGACCTGGAGTGCAGCAGATGTGCCTGCACCTCACTCTGCAGTGCATGCAAGCTCATCGTACAGCTGGAGCCAAACTCCACGCTGTTGGTGAACATATGAGCACAACAACACTCTCTTCTCCCACTGCAATATGTTTTCCAGCATTAAGATCCAGACTGCATTTTACTGTGCAAAGCCCATAGTTTTGGTACACCGTGATGCTTAAGACTGCCTTCCATATGTTCATGTTACATGAAGAAATTTTCCATTCAGAAAGATTTTCTTAGTGACACATCTGTGGTCAGCAAGGTACTCCTTTCAACCAGTACAGCAACTGAATGAAGCTCAGAAGTGGGGCAGAATCTCAGATCACCCTGGAACACAGCTCCCGACATACCCAGCGTTCCTCATACAGAGAACCATACACAGAAATCAGGCCCAGACAGAGGAAAGCAATCTATGTTTACAGCTCGCTCCTCTGGAAGCTTGCCAACATGCACAGCATGGATATTATAAACAGACTCGATTCCAGACATAAATCTAGAACAAGAACTTCTCACGTTGAGCAGTAAATCATGCTCCCCCTGCTGTTACAGCCTGAAATGCACGACCATGTCCACGGTTGTACTTCCTGCACTGAGATACATTGAAACATGAACCTCAATAAACTACAGCACACGCAGAATTCTTGTCCCTTAGAGTCACAGCAGTGGCAATTTACAGTTCTCAGGTGGCATTCTGCCTGAGAAATCAGAGCAGCAGTTATTGGCTTTGCTATATATCTACAACATACCTGTATTCCCAAAGTCCTTGATGCCAGCAAGCTGCAGCACTCGCCTGGAGAAGATGGCTGTGTGACCTTCCAGAGCCGCTTCACCCTCACAAAGCACTACAGAGTCAAAGGACAGGAGGTTTGATTACACACTTATCTTCTGGGAAAGCCAATCTGGGGGAGATGCTGCCCGAGAGCAGCCAGCACAGAGCTATAGGATCCCTGCAGCCCTGCCCACAGGTCATGGAGAGGCTCCCTGTGCCCCATACAACACCCCCCAAGGGGAACACTGCACACTGACGGTCCCAGTGGGGATCTCAGAACTCTTCTCCAACCTCAGTGACTCCGTCACCGTCTCGGCACACAGCCGTGCCTGCGGGCCGAAGGGAAACAACTTCTATTCTAAAATAAATCCCAGCTGAAAACGAAAGGAGCTGGGAGCGGAACAAGAGCGTCCCGGAACCCTCGCAGAGCCGCAGCTCCGAGCAGCAGCCGGCACGGCCAGCACGGGGAGCAGCACGGGCAGCGACACGGGACAGCCGCCCTGCAGCTCCAGCGCCGCTGCCGCCCGCAGGGCACCGCCTCCGAAGCCACCGCTACCATGTGCGGCAGCCCGCAACGCCGCCTGCTTACAGGCGGCCGTTCTGGCTCTTTCCAGCCCCGTCGAGACGCGCCGGCGGCAGAGGGAGCACTGCGAGAGCCGCCCGGCACCGGCAGCCTCCGGGAGCCCGAGACGCGCCGCGCCCGGCCCCGAAGACCCCCCCGCACTCCCGCAGCCGCCCGCCCCGGCTCACCGCAGCCCCTCTCGGCGCTCCCCGGCCCGCCCGGTCC
>JACDJE010000416.1:527203-608773 GCA_016647715.1 Pavo muticus
GGTCCCGCTCCCCGCCGCCGGCCGGCCGCCCCGCCCCGCTGCTCTTGAGCCGCCGCCGCGCTCCGAGCCGCGCCCCCCGCCCCGCCCGCGCCGTAATGCCGCGAGTGGAGGCGCCGCGCGGTGCCGCCCCGCTCTGCTCAGCACTACGGCGGCGGTGGGGCGGGGGGGGGCCGGAGGCCGCATGGTAGCTGTGGGGCAGTTCCCACCCGTGGGAGGCGGTCGCCAGTTAAGAGCCAATCATCACAATTAACAGTGATCGCTGCCGATCATCATTACAGCTATCTTAACCAAAAATAACTCCTTCTAAATAATAACTGGAATCAGAAACTCAATCAGATCTTAAAAGACATCATGAACAAGCGATGTCCTGCTTTCCAGGTTCACTCCTCCATCACCGCTCCGCTCACTGAGCAGAAATGCAATGAAACGTGGCTGGAGAGCCAAGGTTAGGGGCGATGACTCCTACCAGAATCCAGACATAAAGGGAGGAATTAAGGAAACAAACAGCATGCGGATATGATTTCACCGAAGCTTTTAGCAGCTACTAAAATCACAAACCATAACAAAAAGGCCCAGCTGCCTTGTCAGCAGGGCTTCCTGCAGAACTCCGTACGTCTCACACAGTGCATGCTGCACGTTAACATTTATTGAGGCAAAGTGAATTTCCCTGCTCTGTTTACAAAGGATTGCATGGCTGTCAGTGACAGAAGCGGTCTGCAGGGCTGTGACTGCACTGCAGATATGGGAGCCCGTTACAGGCTGCACAAACAGTGTCAGCCTCCGGAGATAACGCCGTGATTCACAGCCAGAGCCTTTAACCCAGTTCTGACCCTTTTAACTTCTTTTTATGGCAGACTTTTGCTATTATGTCATGGATGCTCTGATTTCTTTTCTCTAGTGGAAAGGACTAAAAGTGTATTTGTAGGGGGAGCACAGGGATCTGGCTTTCCTCTTGTGAATAACCAGCTGTGCAGCCCTTCTGACTGTGCATACAACTTGACGTAGCATTAGCACAAAGAGCTTGGACTCTGTAAAGCTTCTCCATCCCATGCTGAGCTATTCTTGTAAAGAACCATTTTTGCTTAAGCTGTATTTGCTCTGAAATCCTTTAAGAGGAAAACGCTGAGCTCACAGAGCGCCCTTGGCTGGGAGCAGGACGTGTGTCAGGTTAAAAACAGCTCCTTTCTGCCTGCGCTGGGGCCGAGGATTGCTGGTCTGAGATCTGCCACCTGCCAAGGGCCAGAGAGAGCACAGGGCCGCAGGTGGCTTTTAATGTCAGACTGGAGCAGCCCAGGCTGATCTCCCATCAGCACAGCCCCCGCTGGCACCTGGAGAGCTGTGGCACAGAGATCTGGTTTAAGAACAGGAGAACTGCACATCTTGCTGGAGCTTCAACTGCTTTTCCTAAGAGTGGAATCAAAATCCTTCCGCAGAGAGCTTGGCTGCCAGCTGCACACACAAGGATTTTTGGATGCCCCCCCGTCTCTCATGTTACGAGGTTTTCTGTCTGAGGCCTTAGCAGAGGAAATATTAAAATTATCTCTGAGCACTTACATAGTGCCGTGTAGTGTTCCCCATAAATCAGTGCTATGAGTCAGCCCGGAGGAGGCAGGGATGTGTCTGGGTAACAGAACTCTTTCTGACCTCCGTGGGGCTCAGATTTCCCTCTGAAACAGTACTTTAAAAAGTACACGTGGAGAAAGGCCTCGTGCACAGATAAACTCTAAATTTAGCTGTGTGCCTATTGCACTTCCCTTGTTGTTCTTTTATGAATGAAAAAAAAATGACACTGGATCCTGGAGGAGCAAGAATAGAAGCCCAAAACACAGGAAGAATGCCGTGCAGCAGGATGTGACCACCCTGATATCCCAAACGTCGGTGCAATTTACTCTTGTAGTGATGCACAGTGCACTGCTGCCATGAAAGCCGCGCCGTGTTGCTCCACTCATTCACGATGTGCTTCACTCAGTGCTTGCTGGATTGCAGTGGCATTGCATGACTCAGGTACAGTGCTGCCCTGCACAGGCTGAGCAAATACAGTGTGTTAAACGCTGAGAGGTCAGCACTCTCAGGCACAGAGACGTTGGCTGCACACCAGCTGCTGCTCTGAACACCTCTTGAGCAGCCAAACCTGCAGCAGGGTCCTCCTGGAAGGGGCAAATGGCCCCTCAGCCTCGCACTGCTCGGTGCTGAGCCCTGATGCTGCAGACCACGCGGCGGTATTCAGGATCACGCTGGTTTGGGGACATCAGCTTGCAGCCACTAGAAGTGAAAGGATGGGATTTGTTGCTTACATTCTGCTGCAGATAAGCCAGACGAGAATGAGTGTGAGATAAACGCTCCCATGGAAAAGGGCTGTCATAGCAAGCAGCGGCTCCAGCTGTCCCTGTGCCAGGTGGGAGGCTAAAACTGGATGCACGGGGAGACGAGGAGCACGGGGAGGAACCGACAGCTCGAATTCCTGCTCCACGTAATTATGGTGCAGTCGGGGCCAGTCTGGCAGCGCTCTGAGCCGTGCCCAGCTGCACGTTTACAGGGTCATTTAAACTACTGCACACATTGGAATTACCAGCAGTTGCCTGAGCAGCTCATTTAAAAGTGCACCCACAGAGAATTCAAAGGGTACGACTACAGGGAAGGGAAAAGCCATATCCGATCCTCCTGATGTTATTTGAAGTGACATTGCCCATATTTTAATTATATTTTCTAAACCGTCCTCCGAAGGTACTCGTGGATGTAGGGATGCAAACTGCAGCTCTCACTGAGCGCTGGTGAAATGGGGACCGAGGCAACTTTATAAATGATGTCCTGGATATCCTGCTCCTAAATCTGCTGGTACGCACTGAAGGAGGCCGACAGCACTGCAAAAGCACTGGGAACACAGCCCCCATCACCCACACTGCCCAAGGAGGCTGTGGATGCCCCATCCCTGCAGGCATTCAAGGCCAGGCTGGATGTGGCTCTGGGCAGCCTGGGCTGGTGGTTGGCGACCCTGCACATAGCAGGGGGTTGAAACCAGATGAGCATTGTGGTCCTTTTCAACCCAGGCCATTCTATGATTCTATGGCATGCAAGGGAGGCACCACTCAGGGTGAAATGTTTTCTATATCACATCCATGTTTTAGGCTTCTTAATCAAAGCTTGGCTCCCTCCTCAGCAGATGACTCAGCTCTCTGCTACGCCTGCCCGGCAGGACAGTGAATCACCCCACGCCCCCTGCCTGCACCAAGGGAGAGTCCTGGCAGCGATCCGAGCCCTCAGGAGCTGCTGATGGCTGCAGCAGGGCTCAGCCTGGGACAGGCATCTTCCATCTCCATCGCTGCACCTTGAGGTGAGAGCAAGGAGGGACGCACCTGGATCCTGGAAGCTCAGCTACTGAGCATCACCTGTCTGAGCTTCATGTTCAGTGCAGAGCAGCAATGTCACCGCTAACAGCTGAAAAAAACAAGAGCCTTGATGGAACACAACTGAACCACCCAGCCAAGGCATGGAAAGCAACCTGTGAGAGGTTTAACTGAGGGCTTTGGGCAGGAGAAGGGCGTTTTGACACAGGATAAAGCCCAGGAGAGAGAACAAGGGAGGAGGAGGAGGATCGTCCTGAGCCAAGCAGACCTTCCTGCCTGCACACAGCCCTCGCATGAGGCCAATGCTGAACAGCTCTGAGTCATTCCTTCGCAGACTGCAGCATAAATCAAATCCAGAAATAGGAAAGGCCGGTCGGTCACATCATTCCTTTTAGGTTTAGGGAAAGATGCAGTTAAGAAATGTGGGGAAAAGTCATTACAAGATCATGAAAAGAAAAAATAAAAATAAAAACCCAGCCTTTATCTTCTTGAGGCTACTAATTAGTGGATGAAAAGCCTTAAAAAACCCAGCAACATCTTGAAGCAGTCAGATGGGTACGGAACCTTTCTCTTGAGGCAGAGGATGGTTTGCAGTCGCTGTGCTTTGTGTGTAACTCCTGCCTGCGTGGGTTCAGTGCAGGAGCTGGGATGGTTCTCCAGGAGGGTCCTCGCAAAGAAGGGAAGGGTCCCAGCCCAGCACAGCACCAGGCTGCTCACCCTGAGGGGAAAACCAGCTGGCCAAGAAGCGCTCACGCAGAGGACCTGTTGGCTTTGTGCAAGCTCTGACAATTCATCTTCTCTTTCTGAGCTCCCGTTCAGTGCTGCAGCAGTGCTGGCCCTCGTGGAGCAGCAGCATCTGCCCAGCAAAATGCAGCAGGGCAGGAACTCCAGGAGCCCCAGAAATCCTTTCTGGCACATCACTGGATTTTAAAAATATTTGGCTGGCTGGAACAGTGGATCTTTATTCCTTCCCAGGCAGCACAGTGTGTGCACTGTATGCTCAGCATAAGTAAACAATGAATGCCTGAGCGTGAACATTGGCATGGAGGTATTAAATAAAGCAGTGAGTTCCTTTCACTTCTGCTGGAAGGAGGAAGCACGTCTTCTGCATGTTCCCATGCTCCAGCTCCGTGTAAATTCCCACTGAGCACTCACTGGGGTTATTTCTGAGCAAACACTCCCATGGGGGGAGACACGAGGTGTGACCCGGTGCTGCTTCAGGAGCCCAGCTCTGCTCCCACAGTGGCTGCAGAGCACCGTGTGTGCTGGAAGCACCGCTCAGCTTCTCGTCTTCTAAGCACGTGTAATAAACCCAATAAGCACAATAAACCCAAGAGCTTGGATCAGGACGGGCTGTGTTCTTCCTTGTGTTACCAGATTACCAACTAAAAAATGAAAGGAAGAGGTAACCAGGCAAAGGATTAAAGCTGCAATGGCAAGGAATGTGATCCCATACTGTGTGAGGAGGTAAACGTAACGTTTGAGCAGATCCGAGGTTTCTTTACAGGAAACACCCCTGGTGTTCCCCAGGGGTCGGTGCTGGGGCCTATCCTCTTCAATATCTATTGATGACCTGGATGAGGGCATTGAGTGCACCCTCAGTAAGTTTGCAGATGACACCAAGTTGGCTGGAAGTGTCGATCTGCCTGGGGGTAGCGAGGCCCTACAGAGGGATCTGGACAGGCTGGATAGCTGGGCTGAAGCCAATGGGATGAGGTTTAATAAGACCAAATGTCGGGTCCTACACTTTGGCCACAGCAACCCCAAGCAACGCTACAGGCTTGGGGCGGAGTGGCTAGAAGACTGTGTAGAGGAAATGGACCTGGGGGTGTTGGTTGACGCTCGGCTGAACATGAGCCAGCAGTGTGCCTGGGTGGCCAAGAAGGCCAATGGCATCCTGGCTTGTATCAGAAGTAGTGTGACCAGCAGGAGCAGGGAAGTAATTGTCCCCCTGTACTCAGCTCTGGTGAGGCCGCACCTTGAGTACTGTGTCCAGTTCTGGGCCCCTCACTGCAAGAAAGACATTGAGGCCCTGGAACGTGTTCAAAGAAGGGCAACAAAGCTGGTGAGGGGTCTGGAGCACAGGCCTTATGAGGAGCGGCTGAGGGAGCTGGGATTGTTCAGTCTGGAGAAGAGGAGGCTCAGGGGAGACCTTATTGCTCTCTATAACTACCTGAAGGGAGGTTGTAGTGAGCTGGGGGTCGGCCTCTTCTCTCGTGTAACTGGTGATAGGACTAGAGGGAATGGTTTCAAGCTGTGCCAGGGAAGATTCAGGCTGGATATTAGGAAATACTACTTCTCTGAAAGAGTGGTCAGGCACTGGAATGGGCTGCCCAGGGAGGTGGTGGAGTCACCGACCCTGGAGGTGTTCAAGGAACGTTTGGATGTTGTGTTGAGGGATATGGTTTAGCGAGAACCATTGGTGATAGGTGGATGGTTGGACTGGATGATCTTATAGGTCCTTTCCAACCTTAGTGATTCTGTGATTCTGTGATTCTGTGATTCTGTGAATTTTCAGAATTCCTGATGTAATGGGGGTGCTGTAACTGTGTGTTTCTATTTCCCACTCTGCTTCTTGTTATGTATGTATTTACTTCAGCTCTACTCAGCAATTAGTGAGCAGAGGCATTATGGCTAATGAAGATCGGAAGTTCTGTGGTGAATGTGGAAAATGAATACGTTTGAAAGTGTAACATTAAACCAAAGAGGCTAAAGGATGATGCCTGTGGTAGAGAGTTTAAATGTCCCCTGGCTTTTTTGCTTTCTCTACAGCTGGATGGAGAAGCGAAACAAAAGGAAAATATATTTTGGCTTTTTTAATTTAAGAAACACATTAAAATGTCATTAAAATAATCTTCAGTTGCCTTTCTAGCCTGCAGGACTTGGCTTGTGTTACATGTGTGGATGTGACAGAGAAGACAACACCAGGAAAACGATTTTGGCCTACAGACAGATCTTCAGCAAGTGCAAAGAGCAAAACCCCCCTGATGTCAGGAGAAAGACTTGGTCCTGATCAGCAAAGCTCTGAGCCCAGGAGACGAAGCTATTTTTCATTAGCTGGGGATCAGATGCTGGCACTGCGGCCCTTGCACTGATTTTGAGGAGCCAAATATTAAGTGAAGCACCTCGAGCAAAGCTACCTTTTGTGCTGGGTTTCTTTAAGAATGCAATTTGTTGCACCTGCTGCAAATACCACCACGTGCCCAGCACGCACGGCTTTGCATTTTCCACCTCTCCTTTAAGAACCATTTTTGCTGCACCACCAGCCCCCTCCCACGGGGGTAAAACACCTTTTTTTTGTGGTGTAGGATTGAATCTGGTTCCTGCTGCTCTGTCAGCTGCTTGCTGGGTATGCCCGGTATGACCCGGCATTGGTCTGCGCCCCAGGGGCAGAGCCGGGCTCACACCACGCTGGGACCTCACGCCGTAGCCGGGGTTACCAACAGCACATCCCTGCTGCTGCGGGACCCTGCACGCCCCGCTGCCCGCCGCCTCCCATTCCCCCGGCGGGTTCTCTGGCTCACGCAGTGCCTGTTAACGAGCTCGATGCTCACCCCGCTGATTTTGGGCTCGCAGGAGGCGTGCAGCACCCGGCTTGGCGCAGCTGGAGATGCTCCAGCCAAATCCATCCGCGGCTTTCGCCGTTCAATGCAACGAGTTGGACCGGATGATCTTTAAAGATCCCTTCCAACTCAAACGGGTCTATGATTCTGCGATAATCTCGCAGCAAAAGGAGCAGAGAAGGGTCCGGTAGGGCAGCAGCGGGGCGGCCCGGCTGCGGTTCCCGCGGCGGCCGGGAGGGAGCAGCCCGAGCCCGGTCCGAGCCGCAGCGCCGGGGATGCTCGGAACAAACCCGTCTTCCCTCCGGCAGCCGCGTTGGCTGAGCGTGGCGGTGGTGAAATGATTATCGCCGAAGGGGAAAGTCTGCGCTAGCCAAGGAAGCAGAACTGGGTAATAGCGAGCGCGTGTTACCTCAGCTCACCATTAAACGTGAATTCACATTTTGCCTGCATGCTGTGGCTACACATGCAAGAAATATGTTTCATTATGCATCACGTGTGGGGTTTTTTTTACACGATGCCAGCTTGTACTGGACATAGTTTGGGTATGAACCAAGTAACTGGCACAAAAGTCAGAATGCAGATTTAATGCTTCCATTGCAACCCAACTGGAAAACAATGGGGATCTGTGTATTGAGGATGTGTGCTCGCTTTCTCTTAAAGCAAAAGAATGGATTTATGTTCTGCAAAACCTGAGGATCCTGACCTTATCCTTGGAGACAGCAAACACACCCAAACACGGCAGCTCAGCAGCTTGGTGGTGACACACAGAGCTCGTGGGCTCTCGCTTATCCTGGGATGGGGAATTCCAGGTTCCTCTCCTGATCCTGACAGAATTACTTTGGGTTGATATGATTCAGTTGGAAAGGAAATCAGCTCCCATTGCCCCTGCCCTACTGCCCATGCAAATGCTGGCTCTGAAAGGCACACGCTGATGGTAGCTGAATCTCCAGCACAAGCAGAGCAGTGCCACGTCCCACGAGCTGCCACCACGGCGTGGTGCTAAATGCAGCCTTTGGCCCCGCATCCCCAGCGAGGCCAGGAAAAGGAGCAGGGGGGCACGAGCTGCCCAACTGCCCTCAGCCCCCCAGCGACCTACAGAGCATGTGTGGCCTGGGAGAAGCTGTTTCTAAATTAATTTACTTCAATTGGTACTGCTGCTTTCTGGGTGGGAAAAGGGGTGAGCAGCAAGCCAGCATCAGCAGCTCTGCCTCTGATTTTTCTCTTGGTCAGCCAGGAGCTGCACCACCAGCACTGTTGGGTGGAGAAGTGGCTGAGACATACCAGGGCTATTTCTTTGTGTCGTCTTAGAGACACATGGCAGGGGCTGAAACCCTCCCAGAAAGAGAGAGAGTGAAACCAGAACTTTGACAACCCTCCCAAATGAGCAGAGAGGCAATTAGCGCGCTAAGCACACAGCGGGAGCTCAGCCAGCCCTGAGCAGATATGGTCAGCTGGCTCCGCTTCCCACAGCAGGGCAGCGTGTTGAATGCACCCTCCCATAAAGATGTTTTAAAGCACTTCTGAGGCAGCCATGGCCGGTGGCCAGGCGCTGTGACTCTGGCAAGGGCCCCATGGGTGAGGATGCTTGGGATGCTCCATGGGACTCCATCATGGGGCTGGGGGCTCACAGTGTCACTGCTGCACCCTGCCTTGCCAGAGCTGCTCCTTGGCATTAACTCAGCTTGTTATCCCTCCCCTCTCCTGCTGTGACACATGGCTGCACATCCAGGTGATGCTGCACAGATGTAACACGTCCTACACCCACCCAGGACCAAATCCCTAGTGGCTCCCATGGATTAAATCCACAGTATTTCACCACAGAGCCTTCCAAGAGCCCTCCTCTCAGTGGGTATTTTCTGTGCCTTCACACAGGTGGGGTGGTGGCCAAGTTGGAGAATCCATGCCTGGGACGCACCTGCCTTTTGTTTCTGCATGTGGAGAACTCCCAACAAAGAAACGTTTGGAGTTCACTCCATGTCATGGCCTTTCTGTAAAGCCAAAGCACATAGCTTGGTTCTAATTAACTTAGGGACACGTGATTAGTGGACATGGTGGTGTTGGGTCGGTATTTGGACTTGATAACCTTCGTGGTCTTTTCCAACCTTAATGATTCTGACTGTAGGATAATGACACCAACCTAGCTATGCGTGAGCACGAGTGGGTCCCAAGAGATGCTGATGCGAAGGACTTTGGGGACGGAGCAAATCAGGGTGGGAGCAGGTTCTGCTCTGCCAGAAGCACTGGGAAGCCATCCCTGCTCTTTGCAGCACCTGCCCCAGGGCTCAGCAGGGCCGTGCTGACTGCAGGACATGTGTGGGCTGTGCATCCTTCCCACACATCCATGAGAACTGCAGATGTGCTCGCCAACCACAGAAGTGCTTCGTTCCTCTTGGAATCTCACTCCTTTCTGGATAACAGTGACCAAATAAATGACTGGAAGATGGAACATCTTTCCAACATCTGGGTACAGGATGGAGAGGGTCTCGTGCATTTGCATGTTAACATCAGATATTTATGTGAGCTGAAGGTGAATAGAGCCTTTCATTTCTTGTTGGAGTCACATAAAGAGAGAAAGGAGGGAATGCCTTGTCCCGTTTATTAACATAAGTGTATGGAAAACCACATAGAATGTAAGATTTTATTATGAGATGATCACAAGAGGGGCAGTTTATAGTTAAAGGTCACAAGAAAAGGAAGCTCAGCCCTCAGAGCAGCTCCCAGCCTTTCATGCCTCACTCTTCTGCTATGTCATTGTTTGAGGACAGGGCCGTGCATCCTACGCAGCTCACAGCCTGCTGCTGTACTTCTGGTCCGAGCTCCCGTTCCCGTGGCAACCAAACTCAACAACATTATTGGTATTTTCCATAGAATCATGCAATTTCTCCCTGCCCGGGAATGGAGGCCACGTGAGCGCTGAGGGATGCAGGCGTGTGGGCAGGCGAGTGCTGGGGAGAGAGAAGCAGCAGAGGAACGTTCAGCTGTTGGGAAATCCAGCAGTGATGGGAACGGCCTGACCCTGCACGGAGGCAGATGGGCAGAGCCTGCAGTGTTTCTCATGTTGGTGCTGCAGCCTAAAGCCAGCCTGGACTGAGCTGCCAGATGTTGGAGCACTCCAAGGTGGGAATACCACAGAAACTGGTGAGGCTAAAGGGTGTGAAACAGGGCTACAGGGTGGTGGCAGTGCTGCTCACAGCTCTGCTTTCAGCCTGTTCATTAATGGCATCCCAGGTTCTCCATCGGCTTCCACAGTGTGGGCTGTGCAGCCCGAGCTGCTCTGTGCTCCAAGAGAGCTTTTGTGCATGGCACATCCCTGGCACACCCTTGAGTACATGGCACATCCCAAATGAAGACAGGAAAACTGATTAATACACTGAGATCTTGAGATGAAGATGGCACTTGAATGCCTTCTCTGCTCCTTCAATGAAGACAGATCATTAAAAAAAAAAAGCACAAGGGGGAAAGGTCTAGTCTTGAACTTGAGATCTCACACAGCGTGCCAAGAAGTGCAATTGTCCAAGCAAAGCTGCCATTGGTTGTTTGCTTCATGCCTCTGCCCCAGAGGGGCATCCCACAGCTGCAGCTGAACTTTGGCACTGCCTCTAGCTGAGGGAGTTTCCATCCCCTGCTGCCATGGGACAGCTGCCCCTGGTCCCCCCCACGCAGGTGCCAGCAGCCCAGGGCCACAGCGCCTGCACCAAAGCACGGTGCTCCTGGTGCATTCCTCCACTAAGGCAGCTGGGTTGCATGGCACTGAATTCTAAGTCAGCCCCGAGAGAAAGCAGTGCGTGGCCAAGACGAAGCTGCTGCTCCAACACCTCTTTCCATTGAGAGCATTTTTTTTCCTGGGGGTTCCGTGCTGTGTGAGTCACTCCTCCTTTACACCTCCCTCCCCTGAGCACATCTGTCATCCCTGGCCGGGGTAACGCGGAGGTCACGGGGAGGAACAGGGGAGAGGCTTTAGGAACACCTCCCCCAGAAAGCATCCCCTCTTTGTAGAGAGGAAATAAAAATCACACCAGATCCATCAAACTCCTAGCTTGTGCAATTAAGACGTGGCTGTAAATACACCCCACGTTGCCTTTCCCTTTTTTCACCTCCTTTCCAATAACCCAGGGGATAGGAGCCCCTGTTTTGCGCAGCCTCCTGACACCGTGCCAACTGCAGAGAGCAGCTGAGGCTTTATTGTGTCAAATCAATCAAAAGCCAACATCCTTGGCAATAAATACATGCATGATGTTATGGTAGTTTTGAGACAATGACTGGTTTCCTTCCAGGGCAATCTGTTTTCACTGGTTCTAAGCATTCGTGGTAATGCTGTGGCTGTGCAATTAGTTTCATTCACAACCCAATTAGCGACGTGGCCCTCGCTAACATCGTTATTACACTGAATTATCAGGAGGGCTTCCAGGCCCTGCTCACATCCGCTGTCCACCTCGGAGACCAGCAATAGTGCTGCACTTGGGAAGCCCAGCACTCGTGATGGTTTTGCTGGTTAAAAATAAAAGTCCCTATTGAAGCATCACCACTGATTTCTCCAAATAAATAATTAGCAGTGAGCCGATCAGTACACGGGGCTGGAAGCTCAGCTGTTCTGAGGTGGCAGAGCAATGTTTGCAGAGGACTGCAGCCGCGTGGCCGACCCAGCAGAGCGCTGGGATGCACAGAGGGCAGCACGGGAGCTGCTCCGTGTGCTGGTACCCAGCTTTCGGGCAGCGTGCCCAGCAGCGCTCCCTCCTTCCTCCTGGAGATGCTCTCCCAGCTGCAACCAGCTGGGCTGGGACAGCAGTTTGGGTTTTCTGGCTGAGACACCCAAATTTCATGATGGGGCACAGCAGTGTGGGCTCCTGGACATGAACAGCTGGAAGGGAAGGAGAGGGCAGCAGCTGAAAAAAACTGTGTTTAGCCAGGATGAGCACAGCCCCATAACAACGAGGTGATGTAAACCCAAAGCATACCTTCAGCAGTTAATTAATGGGATCCGATGTAAACAGCCCCACTGGTACCTCCAGCTTGTGCTCCGCTGTAAAACCAGACACTGACTCACAAAGAGCTGCAGGCCAAGGTTTGTAATGGCTTTTTTGGCTACGGTCAGACAGAAAAAGGGTAAAAAATTGCAGCTTGGGCTCAAGGAATAAATAAAGAGCAAATGCATACAGACCTCAGAGACTCTTTCAAAAATAAAATAGGTATTTTTAGCGTGTTTCTCCAAAGCACATTGTCTTTGTGGAGACTCCAGCTGAGCTAACAGCACAGAATACTGAGGTTTATTCGGGGACCAGACCCCAAAACAAAGAGGCCTTCCCTGGGAGGTTGTTGTGCTTCATGGCTCCCCCAGCAGTGAGCTGGGGGCATGGGGCTGGGCTGGTGCTGAGCACAGGGCAGCCCACGCTCACCAGGTGCCCTTATCCACAGATCTGAGCTCTGCAAGCCGATTTATAAATTAGTGGCCTTATAAACTGGTTGGAGATCACCCAGAAGCATCATGTTCATGAGAGATTACCTATGGTGCTAACTGCAAAGCTGTTGTGCTTCAGCAGCTCTGTATTCTGCTTCCTCGAGAACTGTGGGAAGGGAGAGCTGACACAGCAAAGCAGAAAGATCAGTTCACTTTAATAAAACATTTATCTGAAGTAACCAGAAGCCCAGGTTCTGCAGAGCATCGCTGCTGCCCTGAATTCAGTCATGACCGTGTCTTCATTGGTCCAACTCAAATTAACCACGACCGTCTGAGCTCAATGAAAGAACCCCACGGATACACTAAGAGTGGGAACAGATCTTCTTAATGGGACCATCTTCTTCCTCTGGTCACACACTCAGTGACATTGGTCTTACACCAGTGGTGGCAGTCAGCCTACTCACAGTTTTCTCAGCAAAGCCCTTTGTGAACACCCGGTCCTAGGGCAAAAGAAGCAGGAAACCTAAAGCTAAGAAAACCTTACAGTTTTTTCCTTGGCAATCACAGCAAGTGGAATATATGATTTCTTCCACAATTTGAAAACAACAGGTTTCCTCAGCAGTACCCTGAAGTGAACTCCATTTAGGGCCCCAACTCAGCAAGGCATGTTGTTCCATTAACTTTGGTGGGAACCAAAGGCTTGTGAAGAAAATGTTGGCACATCTTTAACAGCACAGTAATGTTGTGCTGAGCCCTTTGGGGAGTGATGACTTCATTCTCAGCACAGGGAGCTGAGCTGGGGACCAAAGATCTGAGAAGAAAGTCGCTGGGGCCGGGAGATGCGGCTGGGAGCGGGGCTGGCTTCCATGTAATATCTGCACCACGGTGGTCCTGTAGGGGAGTTTACTTACAGGCAATGAAAAACAAATGGGGTGGTTTTATATGTCAGAGAATACTGGGCTGTGGAAAGCAAAACAAAAGCAAGAGCTGCATTGTGCTCAGAAACATCCCTGTTCCATTAGCAACCTGATAGATTTTGTATTCAGCGACTACAGAGCAAAGACCTGGGAAATTTCACAAGCAATCCATTCCTGTTTCTGGCCCGGCCCAAAAAGCCACACTGACAAAAGGGCTGACATTCCTTGGGTCAGAGCCAACACTCAGTGCATAGGGCCGCTCCAGCAGACATCCTTCAGCCCTGGGCTCCTCCTTCCCTGCCCACATCACCACCAGTGGTACGGGTCACCACTGAGCCACCAAGGCTGGAACACCTCACTGCCTTTTCTACTGCCCCAAATTAATGTCCCCTGCAGGTCTGCTTGGAAGAGGTGAGCATCTGTGGGCAGGGGCTGCAACCTTCTGTGCTGGGGGGGCTTGGGGAGCCCAAGGGAGGGCTGGAGGCCATCACCTGCTGCTTCCTGGTGACAGCTTCCTCGAGAATTTGGAGGAAGTGGCCGGGAAGGGCGATGGAATGGAACCAGGTCTCTTTGTAAACTAACAAGCCACAAATGGGCGTTCAAAGGAAATTGCTGGAGTTTCTTACATAGAAAGCTTCAGGTGACAGTGATTGGACTGCCCAAGAGAGAAAAAACAGGAGGCGGAAAGCCCCTCTTGAAAACCCTTTATAGCAGAATTACGCAACGCACGGCCCTACACAATTACAGTATTTCCTTGCCACATACAGCAACCACTCCAGCTTCATCAAGGCCTCTGTTTTCCACGAGTATCAGCACTGCAACCAAAGTTATATGAGTTTTCTCAGCATAAGAACATGAAAATATATGAGGCAGGCTGTAAGCTGGCACGAGGCAGCAGAGATTATTGGGCTTGGAGCCGGCGCAGACTGACACCGGCCAAGGATGCAGCCCTGCTGATCGGCCGCCTCTAGGAGGATTACACAGAAAAAGGCCGTCAAAAAACCGAACACCAAACGTGCCACCTGGGTGCAATTTGTGGGTTTCAGTATTTGTTTAGGTCATCACATATTTTGTCTCAAATGAAGCAGCCGTGAAGTAGCGCAGTACTGTCTGGCACAAAATAGCTCCATAAATGGAGATAATTAGCAGGAGTTCCGCCGAACCCGGGCAGGCTCTGCTGTGCGCTCGGCTCCCGCGTCCCTTCCTGATGTGCTGCTGCTCGGACCCGACGGAGCCGGCAATTTTCTCTCTTTTTAGCTTTTTACAGTGTGTGACCCAACCTGATGAGCTAACAGGAACCTTACATCATTCAGGACAAGAAAGCTCTGTCCAGGACTAAAAATACCACAGCTGCTTGTCCAAAAAGACAGACAAAGTGTGCTTCCCTGAGCGCTGTAAATATTCCATTGGACACCATCCTTTACAGCCTTACTCATGGATTCTGTCTTCTCCGTCACTGAAACAGAGACAAGACCCGGTGAGCTGCCTCGCTCTTGTGGTGAAGAATATTTTCCTGACAGCCCCTTCCAAGGTTTTTTGCCAAGATCAGTGAGCAGCTTCCGCCATTTCCTTTGTCAGATCCCTTGCAGGATGAGGAATACAGGGCGGTTTTCCCTTGGTACCTGTTGTGAGCTGGATCTCCTCCCTGCCCGGTGGCACCGGGCATTCCAGGCAGCCTCTTTGCTGCAAAACAAAACCTCTGTGCCAACGCCATGCAACGAACCCAACGTCTCCCCAGTTTATGCCATCCTCTGGCCAAGGGCTGCCCTGAGCGCAAACCCCGCGCTCCGCTTTCCCTGCAAAGAATAATTCTTCTGTCCAGGACGATTGTTTCAGTCTCTTAAAAGAACAATATGACACCTATTTCAGAAACTCTGCAAAAGCACAACGCAGAGAAATACCGGGGGATCCATAAAGCAGAAAGCTTCCTCCAGCACATGTTTAAACTATTCGCGGTTCTCCCGGGGCGTTCTGAACCGACACGATTGACTCCGCGTCCATGAAAACAGAGCAGCAAACATCGACCTGTGCCAAGGATTTGTGTGCTCACTCCTTCGGCTGTGACCCCGGCTGCTTTCAAAGCGGAATTGTTTGGTTTGGGAAGAGGAGGCTCAGAGCGGACCTTACGGATCTGCACAGCTCCCTGTGAGGTTGTGGTGAGACGGGGGTCAGTCTCCTCTGCCAGGTAACAGTGATGGGATAAGAGGTGATGGCCTCACACTGCCCAAGGGCAGGTTCAGGTCGGATATCAGGAACAATTTCTTCTCTGAAGGAGCAGTCAGACACCGGAACAGCTGCCCAGGGAGTGAGGTGTCAATGCCCTTGGGGGTGCTCCAGAATGAGGGGATATGGCACTGGGGGACGCAGTGAGCATGGTGGGGTGGGTTGGGTTGGACTTGGGGATCCTACAGGTCTTTTCCAACTTGAATGAGTCTATGAGTCTCAGGAACATGGTGCAACATGGGCCTTGCAAGCTCCTCCTGAGGAGAGCCCAGGTGATGCCCCCACAGCACAGGAACAGCAGGCTCAGCCATGGGTCGACATCAGTGCTGCTGGGAAAAAGTAAGTGAGCTTCAGAGCACCGTTATGGCTTACAGCCAACCAGAAAAACATATTAAGTCTTCAACGAGTCATGGCCAAATGGAAAGGTCTGAACAATTCCTTCTTCCTTCTCATTTTATGAGCCCCCAGAACTGCCAGGCTTTGTTTGATCTTGTAACACCTCACCTTGCATTCCTACACATCCATAAAAATTCCATATTCTTTGGCAAACAAATGCTACTCCGTACAATGCCTTTTAAAGTTGAAATAGCCTCCGCTCGACAGAGCCCTCAGCTGCTCCAGCTCATTGGAGCTCTATCCAAAAAGGTGCAAACCATGGGGCAGCCACAAGCCCTCGGTCCTGTGGGATTTCAGACAGATCCACTTTGGCTGAACCCATAGGAGCGTGGGGCAGAAGGCCGGGGTCTCCAGCACAGCTGCCTGCTTGGTTTGCTGCTGGCTGCTCACCATTAGGTGCCACAGAGTTACCCATCTGCTTGAAGCACTACTGTCATGCTGGTGAGGACAATTTTGGAGATAACGTTTGTTAAAGGCACTTAGCTGTCTTGGCTGGAGAAGCAGCTGGGGCTTGTTTTCCTAAGACTAAATAAANGCCCCGCAGCCCGGGCCCGCCCCCCCGGCCCGCCCCACTGCAGGGCCGGCCTCGGGGCCTCGGAGCCGCTTTAAGTGGATGCGGCGGCAGGCGGGAGCGGAGCGAAGCGTAGCGCTGGGCACGGAGCCCCGACTCCGCTATGCCGCACTCGGTGGCCCTGCGCGGCCCCTCGCCGTGGGGCTTCCGCCTGGTGGGCGGTAAGGACTTCAGCACGCCGCTGACCATCTCCAGGGTGAGCGGGGCGGGGGGCTGCCTCCATCCTTCCCTCCCTCCTGGGTCAGTGTTTTCGGCTCCGGCGCAGCTGCTGCTCGGACCCCTTTGCAGTCTTTAGTTCCTAAGATTTGGGTTTAAAGTTGGCAGGGTGCTCGGGCTCGTTCCCAGAAGTGGGTCTGTGGGGTCTCTGGGGGGCACCGGTGGGCTCGGGGTGGAATCCTGTGCGTGGCTGTGGGGTCTGTGGGCTGGTGGTAGTACGAAGCGTACTCGTAGTGCTGCATGACAGCCCGAAGATGCGTTCTGGAAGCTTCTTAAAAGCATCTCGGCACGCACGCAGTGGGCTCTGTGCATAGAAAGAGTGAGCTGAGCCCCACGCAGGGTGTGGGAGGCTGGGGGTGCAGCCGTGCTCCATGCCTATGCCACGATGGGAGCGGTGCCCGGTGCTGCTCAGCCCTTCCTCTGGGTTTGGGGGTACCCGTGGGCTCGGGGTGGCTCGGCGAACACTGAGAGCATTGAGAGGCTCTGGGAACAGCTGGATCGTAAAGCTGTTGTCCTAACACATAAAAGCTGTTTGCCATCTCTTTCTTCGCCCGCCAAAGCCATGACAGAAAATGGAAAACATTTACCCTGAGCTGTAAAGAACGAATTAGGGAAGAAAGCACCTCTTAAAATCTGTTGGTTTGTGTTGGAGCTCAGATGTGCCTATCGCATGGCTCCCAGTGGCTGCTTTGTTCTGGTGCCCCTCGTGGGGTGAAGGATGGATGTGGGGGAGCTCAGGGAGGGCGGATGGAGAGGAGGTGAAGGGCAAATTCTCTTTCCCCCTCCAACTGTGTAGGGTAATATTGAACTTCACAGTCGCCTCTGAGTGTCTGCGCAAGTGTTTCTGCTGTGAAATGGAACATCTTAAGGCAGAGGAGGGAGTTGCTTTGCTGTTGCTTTGAAAAAGTTTGGCTTAATATTCAACAAGAGAAAACAAAGTCTGCTTCTGCACAGTGAGGCAGCGTGCAGCTGGGATTTGGGAACCTCTGGAGGTGTGAGAACAGCTTTTATTGGGACAGGTCCTCCTCTGAGCAGAGGAGGGTGTCACAGGGTGGTGCTCAGGTCATGGATCAGGCTCTCCTCCCTCCCATCCAGCTCCTGGTGCTGCCCTGGCTGGGTGGGAGGTGATGCTCCTGGGATGGTGCAGGGCATGACGATGGGCATTGGGCATACTGCAGCCCCCATCCTGGGCTCTGCTCCCACCATAAAGAGCCCTTGCTGGCTTGGGAAATAACACCCAAAAAAGGTGCTGTGAAGGAAGAGCTGGTGTGTGTGAGCTGCTGGGTTCCCTCTGCAGTGGCTGGGGGTGGCTCTGAGAGCTGTGCGCAGAGCAGGTGTGCTGCCGTGCGCCTTCCATCTCAGAATCATCCGTGAGGTAATTAAACTAATTGTCTGAGCAGCAATTAGGTCCCTCTTGGGCCATACTGAGGCTGTGCCCCCTGGTCCCGCAACCTGGGCAGGGGGAGATCTGCAGGGCTGCAGACAGAAGTGTGGGAGGGATCCTCTCGCCGCAGCCCATTGTTGAGGCTCTTGGCTGGCTTCCGCCTCCTTCCAAGTGCTCTCTTATTTATTTTATATTAAAATGTCATTAAATTACAAACAGAGACTGTAAAAGGCAGCAGTCCTGGTGGGAGGAGGGAGCAGACCGTGGGGCTCCTGCATCCTGCTGTGAGCATCGTCTGCCTGCCTGCTGCCCTCCTGTGCTGCGTGGGGTGCTGGGTGCATGGCTGAGTGCTGCTGGGTTACATTGGGAGCTCAAGGGCTGCGTTTTGGGATTTGAGATAGCTGTGGGTGGCTTTCAGACAGGTCTCGGTGCCAAAGGCTGTCTGCCTCTTTCTAATCCTGCTCCTACTTGTGAAACATGAATTCCCTGTGTTGGGATTGCAGGGGGGGGGGTGGAAAAAAAAGTCTTGGCTGCTTGTAGGTTGGTTTCTCTGGTCTTTGCTAGACTGCTGAAGGAAATGATTTTTCTCCAGTGTTGTTTGGAGCCCATTCTGCTGCCTTTCTGAAGAGCCCTTCCAAAACCCACCTGAGTGCCATTGCTCTGAGGGCAGAGATATTAAATCGGTGGAGGCCAACCCCAAAGTGGGGCTGGGGGGGAAGGGGGAGAGATAAAGGAGTGATGCTGTGAGTGGAGCTGTTGGAGCAGTGGGCACCCAAAGCCAAGCCTTGGGCAGTACCTGCAGAGGAGGAACATGAAGAAAACATAGCTTTGGCAGTGTGGGAAACAATGATGTCATACAACCCTGGTTTGGAATGGGGCTTGAAGGAGTTACCAGGGCTTGCTTTACCCATTAGCTCCCTATGTGGCCGCAGTTGCACAGGTGCAGCTGGTGGTGGTGAGCCCATCACTTGCAGCTGTTTCCAATGAGCTCATTAAACTGATCCATGATCTCTTTGAAAGCAGTTCTCTTCCCTCTGTGCTTTGATAATGACAAATGGGGATTGGATCGAGAACAGCTGATGCTGAGCACGAGGGCTTGAGCTGGAGCATGAAGCTCTTCAGCCTTAGAGATAAGGAAATGCAAATGCTGATGGGTGGGCTTAGGGGGAGCAGTGGGGGGCTGCAGCTGTGCTGTGTGCTGGGGAGGGAGCCCTACTTTGCTTTGTGCCATGGTTACAGAAAGTTGGAGCTGGGCGTAGTGCGTTGTGTAATTAAAGGTTCCTCCTTCTAGGGATATTTATAGGGGAAGGGAAGTGACCCAGAGTGTCTGCTTAGAGTCGGTTTAATGACTCGATAGAAAGTGGGTTTGGAGCTTGGTTCATTTTCTGGTAGCTGTCAGCTGCTGTTCCTTGGCTGAGGAGGATGACAGCGGGGTATGCCATGCCAGGGGCTGCTGCGGCTCCGTGCAGGTACGTGGAACAACTGACACAGTGCTGTGCCCATAACCACATCAGTCACTGCTGTGGGTGTGTGGGATCGCAGCTGGTCTGCCCCTTGTCGGGATCAGAAGATGATCAGTCATTAATGTAACTAAAATGTACTTAATGGCCTGAACTTGCCCATGGAGCTCCTGCAGCAGCTGGCTTTGCCTCCTGCCCGGCTCTGCCAATGCCAAGCACTGCTGCTGTTTGTCATAACCACTTGGCTGAGCAGATACTGACAAATGGACTGAATCCAGTATTACTAAACGTTTTTTTCTTAAATTAAAAGGTTATTTAATGGCATTAAAAAAGGACACAGTTTTTCTTTATCTGCTGTCCCCAACATCAGTGTACCCACTGGCCTCCAGCAGGGCGTGCATTTTCAGCTGTGGGTGTGGAACAGTAACACAAGGAGAACAAGAAGTAATGGCTCTGCAATCCATTAACCAGGCATTGTTTGGAGAATTCGGGCTGGCTTTTCAACGTAAGGAACTTTTCTGTCTGAACAAATAGTTCTGTTGCAGGCTGGGGTGCTCGAGGAGGGGTTCTGTCTGTGGACCAATTCCTATGAGGGCTGCTGTGTTTGCTTCCCCCCGTGCTGTGCTCCTGCCCACTGAATGCAGTGACTTATGGGGTGGGTGTTCTGCAGGCTGGGATGGCAGAATGGGGCTGGGGCTGATAACCCCATAGGCAGCCAGCAGGTGGGCACTTCTGTGAAGGGATGGAGCTGGAGATGCCAGCGAGGGGAATGTGGCTTTCCCTTTGCTCAGCTGCTAGGCCATAAAGCTGTTTCTTAGCTTTATATGCAAATGGTGTGTACTGGATTGTTTGTTAAAAGGAAATGACCCGCTTTGCTGTGTGCTCTGGTAGAGCCTAAAGCAAGGAACAGCTCTGGCTTCTGCTGCCCTTCAGCTTTACTGCCCGTATGAAAGAGCTGCGTCACTGCTTGTTGCACATTTGTGTTCGTTCCAACATGATTCAAATGGGAACAATGCTTTTAAATGGAAGGAATTCATTTTGCTTGCTCTTTCACCATCGCTGGTCTCACAGTGATGGCTGTGAGGGCTCAGTGGAACATCTGCACCATTCTGGTACTGAACACAGAATGGGAGCTGAAGACGAGCGCTCACAGAAGCGTTGCAGAGACGTTTGCTGCTGAAGATACTGAGTTGTGAAGGCTTCATTTAATAACTGGAAGCAGAGTGAGATCTGGTACAGCAGACAGCGGTGGTATTGCATGTTGGAAGGAAAGCTACTGCTAATTACCCTAATCAAGCACGCTGATAATCCCGAGTGGGAAACCAGGCGGAAAGAATGATTCACAGAGGTCTATTCATACCCGGGCTGACCTTGGTGCGGGTGCAGCAAAACAAACGCAGCACACCCTGAGAATGCTTCAGGCCTCCGCCGGGTCCAGCAAAGCAGAAAGGGCCCTTTTGGCTGTTGTTAGAAAATTGACATCACCTTCATTTCAGAGATTGAAAGATTGCCTGTTGGGACAGGTAGGCAGAGCTGCTTGGGGAAGTGCATGGGTGTAACCTGCTTGATGCAAGGATAAAGTAGAATAAAGTGAGGTATTGGAGTACTCCTGTTGGTGTGGGCAGCATGCAAGGGAAATATCTGGGGTGTTTGATTTGGTCTTTTTGTTGCTCTATAGCATGGTAGGTGTTGGTTAAATATAGAATCATAGCTTGGTTTGGGTTGGGAGGGAGCTCTGAAGGCCACCTGGTCCCACTCCCTGCAGTGAGCAGGGGCACCCACAGCTCAGTGCTCCCCCAGCCTGACCTGTGCCTCACCACTGCCTCTCTGGGCAGCCTGTGCCAGTGCCTCACCGCCTTTAGCACAAGCAGCTTCTTCCTTATATCCAATCTAAATCTCCCCTTTTTCGGTCTGAAAGCATTTCCCCTTGTCCTGTCACACACAGTCTGGTCCCCTTCCCTTTAGGAACTGAGGGGCCACTCATGTAGGTGTTCCTGCTGGGGGCACATCAGTCATTTCCTGCAAGCATGTCCTTATGGACTATGTGGCATTAATGCAGACGGTTGCAATTCACTCTTTTTGCTTGGGGGAAGTGCAGGTGGTGTCTGCAGGTGGCACAGTGAGTCCTAGAAAGTGCACATCCTCTTACATATAATATTGAACTTCTGCTTGATTCTTGTCATCTCCTGGCTCATGGATACCCAAACACTCAGTGGATTATCTATATGCTTTAAGTCACCTGTGACCACGGGTGCTGGAGTGTGGGGCTGATAACGCAGCCAAAGCAAACTTGTTAACAGGAGGTGCACGCTGTGATTTGCTGTGGGTGGGGACTGCAGTGAGGCACCAGAGAGCACTGTGAGCGTGGTGGGTTTGTGCACAGCTGTGAGCACCACGTGTGCAGTAAGCCCTGCAGATAAGGGCTGAGATGTTTGGTTTCAACTTCAGTGCTTGTACGCAGCCCCAAGCAAGAGGGGGATACCTCGGGTCATTGGAGCAATGGCGGAGATGCGGAGCACAGTGTGGTGTTCAGGGGGGTTTGCAGAAAGTAAAGCTCTCTCACCATACAGAACAGATCTCTATTTAAAAGATCTCTATGTGAGAGTATTTCCACCTTTAAGTTTTCCAAACATCACAAAGATGCCTTTGGAGCCCCACCCTCACTCCATCCTTCTTGTCAACTGGAGAAGCGAAACCTTGCAGCTCACGTTCTCACCCATTAAACCCTATGTAATTCTGCAGAAATACTGACCCTGGGAGCTGTCACCCACTGTAAGCACAGAATGCTGCCTGGAAGCCCTCAGCACACATAGGGCTTCCAGCACAAAGGCCAAACCCTGAGGAATATGCACAAATAAAGCGGGGGGAGGTGGCAGCAGCATGGGGATGATGGCATGTTGCTTTCACCAGGCTGGGATTTCANCGCCTTGTCCTCGTCCCTGGGGCTGCCCTTGGTGGGGAACAGGCTGTGCCGCGCTCTGAGACAGCTGAGCACCGCGCTCCCATCGAGGGGTCCATCTGGGGCCTCATCTGCTTCGGCTGCAGGTTTCTGGGCTGGGACCTGTCCTGCATGCAAAGCACCAGCCACGTGAAGCTGCAGTGGGTGACTGGTGGTCTGCTGAGTAGGACTGCGACGGTGTGTAAATGTTCCTTTGTTAGCAGTCGTTGCGACTGAAGAACAAAGTGCACTTTGCATCTGTCAGGCCCCACTGCTTTTCATCTTCTGAACACATTCGAAAAGACAAAGGATTTGCACCATGGATCTGCCCACGCTCTGGTGTCTGGCAGCACCCATGGCAGCAGCCATGCACAGCACTGCACTACACAGCATGGCCACGCACAGCCATGTACAGCCATGTACAGACATGCACTGCCATGCACAGCCATGCATAGCCACGTACAGTCATGCACTGCCATGCACTGCCATTCACAGCCATGCATAACCATGAGCAGCCATGTACAGCCATGCACAGCCATGTACAGCCATGCACAAGCACATCACAGCCATGGACAGCCATGCACAGCACATCACAGCCATGGACAGCCATGAGTAGCCATGCACAGCCATGCACAGCTTCTTGCACTTTTCTCTGCAGTAACCCCACAGAGCTGCAGCCCACCCTGCCCACAGCTCGCAAGCAGTTCTGCTGGCCCAGCTCCATCTCCTCCATCACTCTGACGATGTCTATCACAGCTTGGTTTTTCACCATGGGATGCCTCGATCCGTGAGATAAACTTTTAGATGAATGATTTGGACAAACAAAAGAATTAACCAGAATTCCAAATGACAGCTTCCAACACTTGGGCACCGGCCAAGGACCTTTCAAAAGCTGAAATAATAGCTCAGATCTGAGAGATTCTGCAAAGCCCATAAATTAAGTAATCCTCTTCAAACCCGCTGCCGGATCTGCCATGGGGCTGAGATTTGCCTGGACTTCATCCAAATAATGGGCTTCAAAATTAAATGTTTTCACAGGATGTTGTTTTTTGGATATTTTGGATGTTTTTAACTATTAAGTAAAGAAATAAACCGAAACCCCACAGAATTTGTTGTACATGAACATAGAGAAGGTCCCGTAGGGTCAGAAAGGCACCAGGAGGTGCTAATTTAGGCTGGGGAAATAGAAATTAAGATGGAACCGTCAAGGACAAGTGATGAATGCATGAAAAGCTGTACTCTGAGAAACACCAACTGCTGGGAGGGCAAACCCAACCCCAGCTGCACACACGCCGTGAAGCTTTGCGTGGATCTTTCCTCCCACAGGGACAGTGAGAGCATGCAGTCAGCATCGCCTTAGGGACCACTTCCAATCCCAAATGAGAGAGGGACAGCCCATGTCAGAACCTGCAATAAGCATTCCCAACCCATGCAGCCTAGGAGCTACATTAGAGTCCCACCTTCATTTAGAAATGAAATACAGGTGGTTGTAAGGAATAAAAACTGCATCCTGTGAAACATGCATGTAGAATCATAAGATCATTAAGGTTGGAAAAGACCACTGAGCCCATTAGTTCAAATATTTCCAGCACAGACAGAAAACTAAAGATCCCATGCCTGGGGTTACCACTAGGAGCTGAAACAAAGGGGCTGTAAAAATATTTTCCCCACCTTAATGATAGAAGTACTTTAATTCTCAGGTGATAACATTAACAGGAGCTTGGAATTTTACATTGGCTACATCAGATAGAAGCACAACAGAAGCTCTTTGAGACAAGCCATTCATCCGGAACCTCCAGGCAAATAGAGCTGAAGGAAGCATTTCTGAGCTTGATGAATGTCCCATTAAAATGAACTTTTCATCACATCTCGTTAAGTGAGCAATGCAGGGAGCTGCATTCTGCAGCACACAACAGGAGGACGCCTGTGGGCTCATTGCCCACCTGCAGAGATGCAGTACACTCCACATACACTCTCTGCAGCTCAATTTGTGTGGGAGTGCCCTGCAGGCTCCCAGCACAGCCCCAGCCCCTTTGCACACACTGCTTTTGCACCATCTGACATCATGTGCCAATCATGTGCCCAAAGGAGTCCTTTGCAAAGAGAAAATTGGTGTGGCTGGTGGACAAGTGGTCCAGTGGCTGGCGACCCTGCACATAGCAAGGGGGTTGAAACTGGATGAGCATTGTGGTCCCTTTCAACCCAGGCCATTCTATGATTCTATGATCCTATGAAGTGCAGTTCCCAGAGCATTCCCTGCTGCGGGTCTTCCTGTTGTATTCCCGCATGCATTCTTGTTGAATACCCAATAGCGCAGTGAAACATATTCCAAATAGAAATGGAGAAATAGAAAATGTAACCACAGGTGCTACAGGGGGGCATAACTCATGCTGGGGGTTCCAGAGCCATTTGGAGCAGGACAAAAATGCTGTGCCAGAGGTGTGAGAAGTGCCGCGCAGCAGCCATGAAGCCATCCGCAGACACCAGATGTGCTTGCCAGGAGCAAAGCAGAAATGCTGAGCACCTTGTCAGGGTAAGCTGTGCGCAGCCCAGGAGGAAGAATGCATTCATAACCCACAGATCAACCTTTAAATCATTGCAAAGATATCAGAGGAACTTATGTCTATGTCCATCAGCCCCAGCTTCCCACTAGAGGGGCTCGAGGCTGCCCTCAGCCTTCTGCCAGCGCCCCGAGGAGTGCAGCCCATGCCCAGAAGAAGGTAATCTGAACTGTCAGGCTGTGGTGATCCTTAAAGTCACCCTCATACGGGCAGATGCTCAAAGGCGTTAGGGGAGGGTCATTATTGGGCCTTCCAGATAAGCACGGGGCCCCTGCTGGACGCTGGAGGGTGGCACACGGAACGCAAAGCTGGATATCTGCAGATCTGTGATAACAAAGGAAGGAAGCAGAGGGACACCGGTGGCAAAGGAGAGCCTGAATGAAGCGCTCAAAAAAGAAACAAAGAGGTGATAAGGCTCCAGGGTGGAAAAATACTGGAAACAAACACCGAGCAAAACACCGGGAAGAAAAACAGTACGGTGAATGGAGCGGGGAGATTGAATTCATGAACATATCTGACCTTCCCTTTGAGTAATGCATGGTCTGTGTTAGAGCCTGCTGGAGAGTTTCATGTCAGCAAAAGGAGCACACCAGAGATTCTGCTATCAGCTCAGGGCCAGGGTTTGCTCCCACAGAGGGATTTGTGTCACCTCCAGGTGATCCTGGTGGTTCCAGAAGCACAACTCGTTTTTGGAAATGGCTTAAAACACAGCTGAAAGGTCATCAACTTATCAGAGACACAAAAAAAGCAATAGAAATCACTGAGCCCACTTTTCTGCACCGGAACGTGAGTGGGATCGGGCCCTTTTCAGGCTGCAGAATTGTGTTGGCTTTGCTCAGAGAAAGCAAAGAGGTTTGTGAGCAACTGTGGGGAATGGGGGGGGGCAGCAGGGAGATGGGGTTCTGGTGTCCTGCTTCCCAAAACCTGGAAGGAATGCTGGGGATCGAGGGGTCAGGAATTAATTCCTGATTCTGTGCTGTGATCTGAGGGCTGGTCCCCACGTGGACATGTTCCAGGGGGAGGAATTCAACTGCAGATACTTGTATTCAGAGTAAAACTGGCTCTCCTTCAGCTCAGTTTAATGCATTTTGGAATGTAATTTAATTAGGAAGGAGCACACCCACAAGTTTAAACCAACGTGGCCGATTCCCATTGTGTTTCACGTGGGTTAACGTTCAGGTGAGGTGAGGGGCAGCCTGGGCTGAGCATGTGAAAGGCCTCGAAGAGAAAACGTCCCCAAGTCAGCAACTTTCCCACCCAATTTCTGAAAGGAATGCTTTAATAGTGGGGATTTTGGTGTTTTCATCATCTGTTTCCTGTGCCAACAAATTACTTTGAGAACCCAGCAGTGCCGGGCTGCACTCAGAAACCACCCTGGGACCAAAGCCCTGTGCCTGCCTCCCTGCACACTCCGTTGTTCCAGCAGAGGGGAATTTTCCCCTGCAGGATGGTGGGAGCTGCTCCTCCAGCACTGCACTCTGTGTCAGTGCTCGGCCGGGAGGGATTTCTAATGCAAGAAGGAAACCTCGGGCCGAGCAGCTCTGGAGCGGTGATATCACCCAGGAATGAGGGATGATTCATCGCTGCTGCACAGACAAAAGGGAGCTCTGCAGCCTGCGCCGCTGTGGGACACAGAGGATGGGTGAAGCTCCGCTGCTCCGGCTGCACCTCAGCTCTCCTGCTGGAGGTGTGATCCCATCCAGACGAACAAAGCTTGCTGTGTTTTGGGCTCAGAACAGCCACACTCTGCCCCAAATCATGAAGCTGAAGCTCCCACCCAGCCCAGGCCAAACCATTCTGCACAGCCCGGGCACGGCAGCCTGAGGCAAACCCTCCTGTGGCACGAGCAAACACACGCGAAAACATTTTGCAGCGAATAGCACATAAATCAAAGTCACAGAAACTGGGCAACATGAAGCCACTTCATGAAACTGGACCTTTCCAACAATGCCTCCTTTGTTCAGCCCTGTTTGGAAGTCAGAGATTCCGGCCCAGCCCTGCCCATGCAGAGCAGCATTTCCCAAGCTCCACCATTACGAGGTTACTGCTCACACCTCTGCTTCCAATGGAGCCCAGGTCTGAACTTTGCCCACTCTGCCTCCAAGCTGCCACCCAACTGTGTCCTACCCAACACCATGTCACCCACTGTTGTCCTATCTGATGCTGTGCCACCCAATGCTGTGCTACCATGCCATGCAACACCCTCTATGGCACAAGCATCCTTCAGGCGCCCCAATGTAATGTGGGGGATGCAGTGCATTGGGTGACAGCCCCATCCTCACTGTACAGCTGAGGGGACACCACACTGCCCTGGCCACCCAAGACCCTTCCTGGGCACAGCCACAGTGGGTTGGCACAGTTTCCCAAGCTGCTTGAATCCAGCGTATCATTCTGTTTGGAGTTTCAACCTTCTCCTCCAACATGCAGGTGGTGATGAACAACCAGTAAAGCCTCCCATTTCATCAAAACATCACAGCATCTGCCTCGCACTCCCGAGGAAGTAGCAGAAATTTGCATTGGCTGTGGCCACACGATTGGTTTCGGTCACTTGGTTCAGTTTTGCTTTGACCACACCAATCATCCAACCACCCCCAAAATCAAAGCGAAGCCAAACTGAGCGCCTTCAAACCCAAGGGATGCTGGGTGCTACTGGGGGCTGGGAGCCCCCACCCCAGGCTCCCTTCCCGGCAGGGACAAGGAGCTCTGCTCACCTATCGGGGTGCCACCAGCTTTATAGCACAGGACGGGGACCCCGCAGGGCCACCCAACCCGGGGACGGGGCCCAGCCCCCCCCCAAAAGGAGCACACCAGAGATTCTGCTATCAGCTCAGGGCCAGGGTTTGCTCCCACAGAGGGATTTGTGTCACCTCCAGGTGATCCTGGTGGTTCCAGAAGCACAACTCGTTTTTGGAAATGGCTTAAAACACAGCTGAAAGGTCATCAACTTATCAGAGACACAAAAAAAGCAATAGAAATCACTGAGCCCACTTTTCTGCACCGGAACGTGAGTGGGATCGGGCCCTTTTCAGGCTGCAGAATTGTGTTGGCTTTGCTCAGAGAAAGCAAAGAGGTTTGTGAGCAACTGTGGGGAATGGGGGGGGGCAGCAGGGAGATGGGGCCCATCTGCTTGAAGCACTACTGTCGTGCTGGTGAGGACAATTTTGGAGATAACGTTTGTTAAAGGCACTTAGCTGTCTTGGCTGGAGAAGCAGCTGGGGCTTGTTTTCCTAAGACTAAATAAAAGGTCAGCTATACATCCATCACAGTAATGTCATACCGTGCTTGAAGCAGACAAATGCTTAAAGCACGCTCATAACATTTGCCCACTGTCATTATCCTCCCTGCTGCTGCTGCTGGGAGCATTCCTATGGGCATCGCTGCCTCTCAGTCAGAGCTTTCCATCCTGATAGACACGGCTTAGTACAGGATCCTAAATATCCTTCATTTTATTTAAACTCCGAGGGCAAATTCTTCTCCAAATGATGCTACCTAGCACTCAGCCTAACTGAGCTGCCCTGATGGAAGCAGCACAGAGCCTTGGCCTGGCAGAGGCAGCCCTTGGGTCAGGCTTTGCTTTCTGCCACTTTCTTGTGCTCGGGTAAATGGCAGGCCCGCTTCTCCCAGTAATGACAAATCCTTCAACATACTTTAAATGCTGTTTTCAGGCTCAGCTTTTCCAGGTCTTAGTAATTGCATGCTTGGGATGAAGGGAAAGAGGAAATTAGGTTACCATTCGTGCAGGATGAGTTTCTCCATGGGGTGTGCTTAGAAGGGATGGGGGCTCGGAGCCTGCAGCCCATCAGCTCCCTGAGTGTGAGCAGACCTCAGTGCAGCCAGAGGCACGGAGCGGGCAGGGATGTCTGCACTTCTCAGAGCCCTGGGTGAGGATGGCCCACGACCAAACCTGTTCAAACCCATCTCATCTGGCTAAAGACAACCCGCTGAGCAGGTATGGGGAGGGATGAACCAAAGGGGACAGCCTCTTCACCCACATGGCTGGAAGGGAAGGGCACCTACACCCCAGCGCTGCTCATGTAGGGAGGGGAGCCGGAGTGGAGGCAGCAGGCAGGGCTGCTGGCAGCTGGGCGAGCAGTGATGGATGGTGTTGTGGCAACAGTCGCTGCAGGAGCAGAATGGGAACAAAGGGAACAGGATGAGGCTGTGAAGGAGGCTGATGTGTTACATTCCTGCAGGCATTTATGAATCTGTGCTTATGTGCTCGGATCCAAACGCTGGCAATCACTTCAATTTTTTGCCCACTCAGCAAAGCTACCGCCTGCATTTGGGGTTCCAAACGTGGGCTGTTACATTTTTCTATGATCTTACAAACACCAAGTTAGGGAATATGAAGAGAGAAATACAAGATGAGACATAGAGGATGCCTCTGTAGATAGTTTCTGTACAAGTGTTGTCAGTGATGAAAATGGAGGGGAAAGGCCTCAGCATGGTGCTGGGTGTGTCCTGTGCTCACCCCCAGTCCTGGCACAGCGACCACAAGCCTTTACCCCACTCCTTAGCACGCTCCTTGTCCCTCTGTCCCCATCAGGTTAAGTCTGTGGAATATTCTGGAATGAATTGCACAGATTCTGGGAAATCCACCTACAGAAACCTCGGTGATTCCTGAAGCTTAAAGCCGGCATCAGAGGAACTCAGCCTTCCAAAAACATTGCGTTTGCTGAACTTATCTCTGAGTGATAAAGGGCAAACTCTTCTTGACCTGCGTGGATTGGGAACCTTCAGCTTACTTCTCTCCAGTTCCCTGTGTTCTGTAGCTGCATGACACCCAAAAAAGGAAGCACCGCTATCAATGAAGGCCAGAGGTAGGATGATAAATGCCAAAATCCCAAGGAAAGGCTTAAAATCTGCGCTGCTGAGTAGCTGCAATGGCTTTGCTTTCTACCTTATGAAACAATGACGATGATGAAGTGTAGTCTGTCTGCAGAGCAGCCGTGCAGCCGACGTCTGCGGTGATTTCACAAGGGCAGAGCAGAGAGGTTCAGGGTTTGCTCAGGAACCGGCTCAGAACGTGTGGGGCTCTGACCCTGACCTTCCAGGAGCTGCTTCAGACAGGAAATCAATCAGTTTAATCCCGTAAGGGGAACAATTAGACCTACAGAGCAGCAGATCGCTGTAATCTCGTCTTCTGCCCACAGCCTTACGCCTGCGCTTCCCGTGGAGTCCCTGACTGCAGCTCTCGGTCACTGGGTAGATTGGGGCAGGAGGTCCTTTCATCCAAAAAAGACTGTGCTCTGCTTTGAAAACATACAATGGAACACTGTGAGCTTCCCATCAGCCCTGAAAAGCCGCCTTGTCCTCGTCCCTGGGGCTGCCCTTGGTGGGGAACAGGCTGTGCCGCGCTCTGAGACAGCTGAGCACCGCGCTCCCATCGAGGGGTCCATCTGNGAAATACTGACCCTGGGAGCTGTCACCCACTGTAAGCACAGAATGCTGCCTGGAAGCCCTCAGCACACATAGGGCTTCCAGCACAAAGGCCAAACCCTGAGGAATATGCACAAATAAAGCGGGGGGAGGTGGCAGCAGCATGGGGATGATGGCATGTTGCTTTCACCAGGCTGGGATTTCAGGTTTGCTCTCCAGCTGGCTGTGAGCTGCTTGTGCTGAGTGCCTTCTGCGTGGTGGCACCGGCAGGGTGTGCTGGGGGCACCCATGCTTTGAGGGCAGTGCTGAGAGCAGCTCAGGTGTCCTCTGCAATGTGCCCATGGGATTCTCCAGAGAACCCTCAGAATTCCCAGAGATGTGGGAGGTTGGGGCTTTCCCGCGGTGCTGATCCCAACAGGACAAGCCTTAGGTGCTGCACAGCTTCTATATAAGCAATAAAAAAAAATACAACTGGATTAGTGAGGAATGGCTCAAAGCACACTGCTTTGGAACACTGAGGAGCAGCCCTGCGAAGAATGCTCAGAGGATTTGAGGGCTCTGTCTCTGTTAGATGGCCACCAAACCCCACCTCTTCCTGTGTTCGGATGGTGCTGCTGTCAGAGCAGCCATGGCTGCGCTGTGTGCCTCCCGCGAGCACAAGTCTGCTTTGTTTGGAAGCTGAGAACTTTGTCACACTATCTTGAAAGGCTCTCTGAGGCTTTAATCAGGCTCTTTTGATCATGCTTGCAGAGCAGAAATCTCCCCCCAACTTGTCAGTCTTAAATCCAAGGTAGTGTGTTACAGGTGAGCAGTGTGGTCTGCGTGGGACTGTGCATCTTAACTCGTTAAATGCTGTGAAAGTGATTGCATTAATTGGTGAGTTGTGTTTTGTTGCCGTAGCACTCAATATGTTCATCTGCTAACGTAACTTGTTAATGTGACCAATAAAGCTTTCACTCAAGCATTAAGATGATCTTACTGGTCTTTCCCAACCTTAATGGTTCTATGATTCATTATTCCAGCTGGTGATGTTGGCCTGGTTCTGGAGCTCTCTTGTGCAGAACCGCTGCTGGGTGGGACTGCGGTGCTTGGGTTGGTCCCTGGCTGCCCATGGGGTGGTGGCAGTGCCCACGGAGCAGCACTGGGGTCCTGCTGGGGGGTTGGCTCTGTGCTGACTGCTTGTGTGAGGCTGGTGCTCTCCAGGGGTTGTGCTCCAGGACCGAAGGAATCATACTGTGTGTGTTACAAGAGTCAACTCTTAGTGCAAATAGTACTGCTTACCAAACTAGATAGCTGGTGCTGGAAGCTGTGCTGGCTTAGTGGAACACTTGCCTCGATGTGCATTATTTCCTTGGCCTGAAGTCAGATGCTAGCACTCAGTAAATCACAGTGGGGCCCCAGCGGCCAGATGAGAGGCACTGCTGGGCTTGGGGCTTTTCCCAGACCTGCTCTAGAGCATCCCCATGGCTGCTGAGTTGTTCCTATTGCAGCATAGCCTGGTGGCACCTCCCATGGGCGGAACTGGGATGGAGCTGCCTGTGGTGTGGTGACACCGATGTCCTCTGTGGGGAGCAGTGCTGGGGTCTGGTGTAGGTCTGGTGCTGTAGACCGTGCTTATGGGCCCCCCAGTCCCTGCATGCTGGGCTGTGCTTGCAGCACAGCGGCTGTATCTCCCACGGGGACAGAGCACAGGGAGAAGGGTGGTGTGTGGGCATCTACTTCCCTTTGTTTTAGTTCTCTTTCTTCTAGTGTTTTGTGTTGGTAGACATCCTTATGTGTACATATGCTGTGAGAGGGAAACAAAGAAGCAGTCCCTTACTCCTGCAGAGGGGTTAAATGCAGAAGGTTGTTCCCTCCTGACAGGGCTTGGCTCTGCTGGAGCTCAGGGAATGCCACGCGTTGTGGGGCACGTGGGGGGCCCAGTGTGGGTGTGGATGGAGCTGCAGGGCTGTGTGTGCCAGAGGCTGTGATGGGGGGGGAAGGGGGAGGTACTCCACAGCAGCTCGTTCCTGGCACTGCTGGGCACCTCCTGAACAAACAAGCCTTGTTGCTGGTTTTCATAAACACATCCTATTCTCAAGAATCAGCTCCTCTGGTGGAGGCCCCTCCGGAGAGCGCAGAGCCCCAGTGACTCAGAGCAGATTGGTTGTGCAGCGTTCGTAACTTCGTGATGGATCCGGTTACTCTGAAGTTCGTGAGTGCTTCATTCACGTCATACACGCTGCTTGCAGCGGAGCAAAGCCCTCTCTCAACAGAGGGATGGATGGATGGGTGTCTATGTTAGTGGGCCCCCTGCTGCCCTGGGATTTCAGTGCCCTGCAGATGTGATGTCCATGTAAATGCATGGCTGTACCCCACAGAGCCCAGATCATGAGGGTCATGGCTTGAAGGGAAGCCCTGTCCATCTTTGTGGCGGTGGATTCTCAGTGCTGGTTTGGTGGCGGCTGACGTTGGGAAGGAAATGTGGCTTCTGAAGTCCTCAGAGTGTTCTGGTTTGAGCTGACCCACATCCCTCTGCTCCTTCCCGTTTTACTCGTGCATTTCCACGCGGTAACCTGGAGCTTGGACTGCAAAAATGTGCTCCTGCAAAGCTTATTACACTTAATGCTGTGCCCTTGTCTTTATGGCTTGCAAGAGGCCGTGCGGCTCCATGTGGAGCCTGGTGCCCTCAGAACAGCACAGTGGCACAGCCTGGTTTGCTTTGCTCCGGCCCCTTTGGTGCTGATGGTGTCACACAGCTGCAGTTGGGAGAACTTGGCTTGGAGCATCTCGAGCACTATTCACTGACAGATGTGAGCTCTGGACCTGCCACGTGTTCCTGTGCTGGTTCCCAGGCTATGACCCTGATGCTGTATCTCAAACTAATGTGTTCTTGGAGCTCAGCTCCATTTCCAGCCCTCAGTCATCTCCATGGATAGCATAAAATGTTAATATGAAGATGCTGCCAAAATAATCTGAAACAAACCAGAAGCCAAAAATAGGAAACAGCGAAGAGCCCCGTCTACGAGCAGCTTTTCTCCAAGGAAGCTACGATCTGGTTAAGATCAGTGCAGGGGGAGAAATGCATCAGACGTGAAGAACAGACGAGAACAAGATGTGGTGGGGTTGGGCCGGGCTGTCAGCACAGGGCTGGGTGGCCGACACCAGGGGATGCGTGTGCCAGCACGTCGTTGTGCAGAGGTGTGTGCTTGGAGGTGCTCCATGGGCTCCTGCCTGGCATAGGGCAGGGCTGGCAGCTTCCCTGGCTGCGGAAGGAGCCTGATGCTGGGGAATGCCATTGTTTCTAATGTGGGTTCAAAGAAAAACAACAGGACAAATTAATTCCAGGGAAAAAATAATAATCTCTGCGGGGTTAAAATGGCCCGTGTCATAGCTCTGCAGCTGATGTGCGCCGCGGTGAGAAATGCCTCCCTTTGTTTGCTCTGGGCTGAGTCAGAGGCAGCCAGGAGGGGCAGGAGGTGGCTGGGCAGGTTTGTTTGGAGGAACTATTGAAGAGCAGAGGGTGAGCGCTGATCTGCTCCGACAGCACGAAAAAAGGCTCAGCGTGGCATCAGCTCTGCTCAGCTGCACAGGGCGTTCACAGCTCCCCATGCGCCTCCAGGTTCAGGGCACAGACACCGTGCTGATGCACTTATAAATGTGCTTACCTGTCCTGCCTGTGTGTTGCAGCATTTTGTCTTATCCCAAAAGTTAAAAGAATGTTTGGATTGATGTAAAGGAAAGGGTAACTTCTCAAGGTTTTTTTGTAGGCTGTGGGATTGGCCCTATGTCTGACCACAGGCGGTACCCAGCCGTGTCATTAGTACCTTGGGAAGGGAGTTGGAAGCTGTGTAAGGTTTTAATGTTCCTACACAAACAGTCGGGATGGGCTGTGGGGATGGATGGGCTATGGGACATTCCATGCACAGCTACAGAGTGGCGGCTCCTTGAACAACGGTCAGGAAAAACTGATGTGAAACGCAGCATCCCTGCAGGAAGCAATTAGAGAGGCTGCTCTCACCCTTAAATTACATCTTTCTCCAAAGTTTTTATGTGCTTCTAGGGACTGATTCTCAGAGCTTGTTTTAAGGCCTGCGGGCTGAAGGAGTTGGACTTGATGGTCCTCGTGGGTGCCTTCCAACTCAGGATGTTCTGTGATGCTATGGTGAAGGAGGACACTGTGGTGTTTGAAGGGGACCTGGGCACGTGCTGGGGCTGATGGGAGCCCCACGGGCTGAGAGCTGGCACCTGATGGCATCTCTGTGCAGCGTGACCCCCAGAGATGTTGGCATGAGCCCGGGTGGGACCCAAGTGCTGTTGGCTTAGCAGAACGCACGAGTCTTCTCCAGAGATGAGCACATTGAGGGAGCTGTTACTCCAAGAAACATTAATTTCTTTAAATTGAACATTCTCTTAAATGCATCTTTTATCTCTTCTCGCCTAGATTAACCCTGGAAGTAAAGCAGCCCTGGCCAACCTGTGCCCAGGAGACATCATTCTGGCCATTAATGGGGAGAGCACAGAAGCCATGACGCACCTGGAGGCGCAGAACAAGATCAAGGCATGCGTGGAGCAGCTGCTGCTGTCTGTGAGCAGGTGGGGCCGGCTTGCTGTGCTCGGGTGCTGTGCCCTCAGCAGTGTATTGCTCTGGTGCTTTGCTCTTTGTGCTCTTGTGTCAGTTTTGGTTGATGCTTCTGCAGAAGGCTTGCAGCCAACCCCAGAGCAGGCGTGCCATGGGATTTAGATCTGGATGCATCCCGATGCAGTTGTTCTGTGGTTTTAGACACACTGAGGCAAAAGCTGTTCTTGAAGGAGCACTGATAAATGAGTGAGTCTGGATTCTCCCTCAGCACCTCGCAGGCTGAGCTGGGTCAGACCCTACAGACCTCCTATGGGGTCCTGCAGCGCTTATAGACCGGAGCAGGAGCAGCACTGGGGCCAAAACCCCATTTGGGAGAAGCCTCCCATATTCTGTTGGCTCCTACCCATCGTTTTCCTGAATGTCTCTTCCATGAATGTACATTTGGAGGTGCTGCCAACTGCACGTGGCATTTTTGTTTCTTAATATTTCAAAGCAAAATGAAGGTTTGTTTTGGTTTCTTTGCTTTCCGTTGAAGTTAATCTTTCAGCTAAAGGCTTTTGATGCAAGTCACAAGTGATCTATTCCTTATAAGGCTCCTAAATGGCTGCTATCTCTTAATAGATTTAAATAAATTTGTCCTAATTATCCACTTCAGATTAAAAAGGCATTTCCTGCTATGAAGAGCTGTCACTGAGTGTTTATGCTTCTCCTAGGAAATATGTGGCTTCTGACTGGTAGCCGGGTCCCAGAGTGTGGTGCAGCCGCCCTGCTTGGTGTGTGGGGAGTGCTGCTGTGAAGCACAAACCTGGTTTTGTTCCTGGGGGTTCATGGGGCAGAGGCACTTGCAATGCCTGACTGCTGCAGGGACCGCCAAGCCCAGCCATGCTATGGTGGTTACGTGGCTGCTACTTTGGGAAAGAAAGGGGGAGAAAGATAAAAGAAAGGACCCTTCATGCAGGTGGGATTTCTCCTGGCCGAGGAGGGTTGTCCTGCTTTCACCAGGAGCAGTTTTCAGGAGGCTGCTACCAAGTCCTGTTTCCTGGCCCCTTTTTAGCCATTGGCATCAGCTGGCATCTCTTTGTTCATAGAAACACAGAGTGGCTTAGACTGGGAGGGACCTTAAAGCTCATCTAATTCCACCCCCTGCCATGGGATGGGTTGCCAGCCTCTAGATCAGGCTGCCCAGCATGCCATCCCACCTGGCCTTGAATGCCTCCAGGGACGGGGCACCGCAGCCTCTCTGGGCAGCCTGGGTCGGTGCCTCTTCCTAATGCGTAACCAACATCTCCCTTCTTTTAGTTTAAAGCCATTCCCCCTTGTCCTGTCACTATCAGACCATGTAAAAGTCTGTCCCCCTTCTGCTTATAAGCTCCCTTCAAGTACTGGAAGGCTGCAATGAGGTCTCCCTGGAGCCTTCTCTTCTCCAAGCTGAACAGACCCAACTCCCTTAACCTTAATTCATAGGAGCAGTGCTCAGCCCTCTGCCCATCCTCGTGCCCCTCCTCTGGTTCCACTCCAACAGCCCCACATCCCTCCTGCACTGGGGGACCCAGCCTGGACACAGTACTGCAGATGGGGCCTCACGAGGGCAGAGTAGAGGGGGGCAGTCTTTTGTTGACTGAGATAGAGTTGCAGGTATTCTTTTTTGCCCTGCACATTGAGTTTCTGCAAACGTGTCAGTATGTGCAGTGTTGTCCTGTAATGCTGAAGTTATTCAGTACTTATATGTCCATGTTTATATGCAGAAGATAAAACTTAGCTGAATAGTGAAAGGGAACGTTGTCATCACAGCAGCTTGAAGACTTCTTTCCATCTGCCCAGCCAGATGTGGGGCTGTGCCAGTGGCCATCACACACTTCGTGCCCAGCAAAGCTCCAATTGCTCTGCGACGTGCCTGCTGGAGGTGGAAACTTTGTCATGCCTGGAGCGGGGCTCTGCCAGATGTGACTCAAATGCCTTGATGAAATCATCAGATTTTTCAACCGGCTTTTTTTAATCTGGAAGCTGAAGGCTGAATGGCTGCCCCCAGTTCATGGCTGTACAACAGGGGCAGGAGGAGGGTCCCCCACCTGGCGGGGACTGAGAGGGACAGGGATTGGAAGTCAGCCACTGAATTGTGGGCATTAAACTCAAAGCTGAAGCTGCTGTGCATCCCGCTGCCTGCTGCAGGGGCCTGATGGAAGCTGCTGTCTTAAGACAAGATAATTCAGGGGTTTCTGACCTTTATCCCTGCTGGCACGTTAGGACAAAGAGGTGATGCTTTTGTTTTACTTCAGTATGCTGTGCTGAAGATGCAGTGGTTCAGGAGCTGCAGTGGTTGCCCCGTGCAAGCATTGTGCAGTCCTGCTGTTCACCCATATCCTATAAAGGAGGTGATTTGTTCTTTGGAGCAGCTTCCCATTTTGGTGCTCCGCAGCCCAGGGCTTGCTGGCAGCAGTGTTTGCTCCTCAGAGGAAGCTGGCTGTATCATAAAATCATATCTGAGAGGTCTTTTCCAACCTTCCTGATTCTGAGTGTGTGTAAATGCAGATTTAAATCCCCTGGATGGACGCAGAGAGCAGCAGGGGCCCATGTGGAGGTCTGTGTGTGTGGGGTAGCTTAGCTCAGCAGCAAGGCCATCACAGGGCCTTACGGTTGTTCAGCTGTGGGGTTCTTCAGAAAGCAAATGCCTTGCAGGGCCCTGGGAGCTGTCTGTGACTCCACCTGATGGGAAGCTCTGACATTGGTGTCACTGTGACATGTAACAGGATTGGATTAGTTTTCAGGTTGAATTCAGTAAATTGCCTTTGATTGGAAGTAGGAAAGTCAGAATGGGTGAAAACCATATGGGAAAAAGCCTGGAAGGGTTGTTGGCCATCCAATGGCAGGCACACAGACCTGAGTGTCCCGACAGCAGCCTGACCCACCTGGACACTGTGTGCATGGGGTGCATAGAGCCCTTTGGATGCAGTGGGAGATGCTGATTATCATTTATCAGATTCACCTGATGAAGATTCTCAGACACACTGACGGGTAAGCAAATAAAGAACCAGGATGAGTGGTGGTTTGTGTGCAGGATAAACCACTGGGGTGTAAAGCTTTCCCATGCAGCACAGACAGAGTTGGCTCCCTGTGCTTGGGAGGAACCAGCTGAAATGGGTTTCCTATTGGGATAGGGACTGGCACCAGTGAGGTGTGACAGTGTGGATGAGCTGCAAATGGTCGTGGACCTCTTCCTTAGCACAGTCTGTCATTAGAGACCTTATACTGGGTTTGGCTCTCTTGCCTGGTGGCATGGCAGGGGCTGCCTGTGCATTCAGTCTGGAAGAAGACAGAGTGCTTCTGACCAAAGGCAAACGTGCAATTTCCTGGCAGCACGATGGGAAGCAGCGCTGGGAGCAGCCTGGCTCTGCACTGAGTGCTGGGAGGATGGCAGGAGGGGCATGCAGAGTCTCCTCTGAGCAGCAGTGAGAAGCTGTGAGAACTGAATAGCTGCAAGCTGGAAAATCGCATCTGGATCCTTTGTGGTGCTAATTAAAATGATTTTTTTCCCCATAACCCACCCTGTCCTCCTACTGGAAGGCTGTCAGCCCTCGGGCTGGTGTGTGCTGTGTGCTCTGGCCCTGAGCTAACTGGAACAGCAGCACAGCTTGGCTTCTTCTCACGTAGTGCTGTGTAGTGTTCTGAAGAAAGCTTCTCTTTCTTCAGTGTCTCTTGTGGTTCTGGTGCAGCCCCAGTTATTAGGGAAGACTAACTTCTTCAGGTGGGGTTGTGCTTCAAGTGAAAGCAGCCACAGAGCTCGGTTGGAGCTGTGCTTTGCTGAAACCCATGTGAGGCTGCAGCGTGGGCTCTGCTCACTCCTGCTTGTCTCAGGGTGGGGATTCTCTGGAAGGTGCCTCCCTGGAGGAGGAGGCCCAGCGATGGGATCTGCCTGCACCAGCACATCGTTGACTTTCTGGAGTCCCCCTGTCTCTGCACACATCCTTCTGGATGCTCTGTTGGCCTGAGCCACGCTGCTGGGAGATGGAAGTGTTACAGTGCGTGATGTACCCCTCCTGGAAACTTGAGAACAACTGAAAAAGTGAATCACAGCTTCCCCTCTGGAGCCATACGAGGATGAATGGAGGGGAAAAGCAGTGGCGTTCCATTGCCTGGCTCTGCGGGAGCAGCTTGAGCCGGGAGTAGAGAAGGCAGCAGCCCCACAGCGGTGCCCTGCGTGAGCTGCTGGTGGAGATCCTGCACCCTACAGCCCACGGTGAGCTTCAGCGTCGCAAGCATCCCCTCCTAGCAGGGCAATGGCCGTGTGGGCAGCAGGAGTCACCTCTGCAGCTGAGACCTTAATGGTGGGAGATGGGCAGAACCCAAAGCTGCTGCCCTACAGAGGCACTGAGCGGATGGGGTGGATAGCAGCCATGTGGTCATGGGGAGAGGTGGTGGCACATCCTGGGCTGCGCTGCTGAGCGCTGCATGTGAGCGTGGAAAGGGCTGCAGGAAGGGGATGTGGGGAGTCTCACAGTGTGAGCAGCTCTGTCAATGCAGAGAGCAGGAATGGCAGATTGCTACCAAGTGCAAAAACATTGGGGTGAAAAGGTGTGAGGGTATGTGAGTGCTTCTTTGAAAGTGATACGGAGTCTTTTGGAAAACAAATTGTGGGGTAAAAGGTGTCAGCAGCTTGCTTTGCTTGTTTTAGGTTTGTCTTGTTAATGAGTCTGTTTCCCACGCAGCCTCATGTTGAAGGCCCGGGTCAGGTTATTTTCCTTAGGATTGTCCGAGCAGCCATCAAAACAGAGCAGAGCGTTGTTAATGCAGAGTAATGATTTCCACATAGCTGACTTTAATCCCCTGCAATGTATCTGAAAACACTTTTCCTGTCCTTGAGCTGTGAATTAAACAACTTGGAACATGTGAGTGTGGTGTCTGAGCCCTCAGCCATTGTGTTGCAGTGTGATTGGCTTTTGCTGTGCCTGAGCAGCACAGGGTGAGTGCTTCGGGGTGGCCCTGCTGAGCCCAAAGCCCCTAATGAGGCTCCCTGGTGCTGCTTTGGGTTCACTCCTGTTCCCCTGGGAGAGGGGAAGTCTCTGAGCAGGAATGCCCCCAGTGCTTCAGTAGACCTTGATTTCTCTTGGGTAGGGCTGGCTGCTCCCCCAGTCCCCTCTGCTTGGCAGGAAGCCTCTGAAGATGTTGGATAGAACCAAAGCTGTGCCCTATCGATTTAATTTCAGAGCAGCTCAACTGGAAGCTGCTGCTGAGGTCAGTCTGGGTTTGTTCCGGCCGTTGCTGGAGGCTGGCGAGGCTGCATCTCGTGTCCGTGGGAAACTTCTGGTTGCTCCAGGGGAGCGATGGCAAAGCTTTCGAGTTCCATCATTAAAAGCACCAACTACGATCAGGTGTCTACACGGGTGCCTGTGCTGTGACCACTTCTGTCACTAAGTGTGCAGACCCACAGCTTTGGGAAATGCACGTTTAGCTGCACTCTGAGGTGGGGTCGGTGGGTGTTGGGCCGCAGGCTGGCAGTGCTGGTGCAGAGAGGATGTGCTGCTGCTTATCGCTCCTATCTACTGCAAGCAGAACGGCTCTGTGCATTGCATTTATTTACTGGCAAATCAAGGTCTTTGGGGATTTCTTTTTATATGAGCTGTGTTTGGCATGTGGGCTGCAGAGCTGTGCAGACAGGAGAGTCGTAACCGCCCGCTCCTCAGCAGCGGTGTGAGCCAGCACTGGGCTGATGCGGAGCGTGGGGGGAGAGCACGGAAACTGTAATGAGGTCTCTGCCAATGCAATTAGGAGCTTTCATTGTTCTGGGCCTCCAGATGAGATTCTGGATGCGGAATTCTGGTTCTGAATGTGGAAGCAATACACTCAGCAGCAGATGATGGTGAATGCTGGGAATGCTGCTGTTCCCAGGAAGGTCGGCTTCCTCTGTCCCAGCAAACAGCAATCTGGGAGACCAATTTAGGCAGAAAGGTCCGAGCCTAAAATCAAGTAATTGTGGTAGAGAGAGCTTATCAGAACGAGACATCTAAGTAGGAAAAAGAGCAAGCTCCTTCCTGTTGAAAAAGCAGCGATGGTGAGACCGAGTGGTGGTGTGGAGCAGAAAAGCCTCAGTCCTCAAGATGCTGTCCCACTGTGCATGAAGGGCAGTGGCAGTCTCTGCTTTTTATGGGTTTTGGGTCAGGCCCTGACTCTGTGGGGTGTGTGGCAGGGTGTGCACAGCAGGGCTGCGTGCAGGTGGGTTTCAGCATAGAATACTGAACCCAACACTCCTCATCACAGATTCCTGGGTTAAAACTATGCTCCTTTTTCACACTTGGGCTCTGTAGATAATTAAACCCAAACTGGACACAGCACACATCAGGGGCCGGAGTCCAAGGCAGGGCGCTGGGCTGCAGTGAATGCTTGGTGCCTCCTGGAGCACGAATGTTTTCATTAAGGTGTGCGTGCAGGCAGTGAGGTTAAGCACGATGATGTGCTGTGTGCTGCGTTTCTCATCTCACTCCTCATCCCCGGCGAGGATGAGAAGCAACAGAGCAGGCTTTGTCCATTCAGACAACAACGTATGGGTGGTTGTATGGTGATGTCTTTGCAGAACCAATGTTGTCTGCTTCCCGTTTGGTTCCTGAGCAGCACAGACCTCCAAGCTGTGTGCTGCCTGGTGTGGCAGTGCTGGAGGGAGGCAGGTGAATGGAAACTGGATTTCAGGGCTTTCCCCAGCGGCTGTGTTGAAAGGGGTGAGGTGGCTCATTCTGTACACGCCTTCTCACTGGGAAGCAGCTGTTGTTCCTGCTGTTCCTGTATACAGTTTGTCATGTTGTATGTGTGTGTTCTTGGATATCTGTATCTGATTTTGGAAGTCTCTTTTTAAATCTAAGCTGAATGTACCTGATTTCCCATTGCAGAGCTGAGGGGAGGAGCTGGTCACCGCCCATACTGGAGGATGGGAAGGCACAAGCCTACCGCATCAACATCGAGCCGGAGCCGCAGGTAGGGGAGCAGCGGGACGGCTGTGCTGGGTGTGCTGGGCGGCAGGGCTGGGTCTGGGAAAGTGTTCTCCTGGGTCTGTGGGCAGAAGCAGCAGTGTGGGGATGGGGCAGAAACCAGGGCAGGGGAGTAGCTGGTGCCTGCCTGGAGCAGCAAGACTGGTGCTCAGGGATGGAGCTCATGGTCTCCAGCTTGCAAAGCCCTCCCACACTGCTTCCTGCTGCTCCTGCCTCCCGCTTTCCTTCCCTAGGTTCACCATGTCCTCCTAACCCTGTGGTGGTGATCTGCTTTAAGGGTGGTGGTGTGGGGTTTGCCTCATGGTCTCCTCTCTTTCTGTCTCACTCCTTTCTCCTCCTTTTTCTGTCTTTCAGCTGTTCTCCCCTCTGTCCTCAGCTCTTTCCCTCGACCTTCCCATGCACCCTGCGTGTCCTGGCCCTGTGTCTGCAAGGCAATGGCACTGCTGCCTGCAGCAGCAGCCAGAAGGTGATGGGCTGAACTGATCTCATCCTGCACCCATCTCCTGCCCAGCAGCTCCTTAGCAAATTCACAGGTGACTCTGGTTCTCCTCAAAAGGCAGAGGAAGGCTGTTTTTTCTGCTCCTGTTCAGCATCCCAGCTGGCTGAGTGAGCTGCACGGGCATAAAATTCTGCAGTGGCCGCAGCCATGTTGTTGTACTGATGCTGAGTTCTCAAATACCACTTGTATGGTTCTTCTCTGCCCAAAGGTGGTTTGTGTTGGAGGCTGTTCCATAAGAGCCCTTCTCCAGCATTCACAAAGCCCCCGGGAGCAGATGCTGCTGGCTTGGCTCTTCTGCTCGTTGTAGCAACCAAGCATCCTGAGTGGGCTCTGAGGCTCCAGGGTGAATAACAAAGCAGCTAACATGATGCTGCTGGGGGTAGCATTTGCCTTGTTCCCTTCAAGGAGTGAGGAATTGCCCTGACAGCACTGGAAGTTACCCAACGATGAGCTCAGTGCGGGGAGGACGGGGTCAGGTCCTCCACGTGCCACCAAGATCACCGCATTTGCACCCATTGATGCTGTGGCCATTGCAGCTGATCTGCCAAAGCTTTGCTTTCCTGTGCGGTGAGAAGGGACAGCAGATGGGGATGAGGGCAATCACTTGAGCTGCAGCACAGTGGCCGCGTCCCTGCAGAAGGGACCCCTCTTGTCCCTCCTGCAGCGCGGGGACCAGCTGGAGCCTTGGCGTTGAGTTCTGGCCGTGCGTGCTTCATTAATCCATTACAGCAATCTCTTTTCTGACAGGCCTTCTTAATAGACTTTGATGTGCCCCAAACCCTATGAATAATGTTAAATAAGGAACAAATGTGCAGCGGTTCCGCTGCCAGATACAACATTTCTGACATTTAATGCAGATTGGGTTTGATTCCTACTATTAATATATGCTACATATGGATCTTTTTAGAAAATTAGACAGTTACATGGAGTGTTACGAAGGGGGCAGGGATGGATTTCCCTGACTCCAAACCTACACAAACAAAGTCTAAATCTGGAGCAATCAGTGGCTAACCTAAACACATCTGTGGCAGGGCACCAGGGAAGGCCTGGGAGCATGATGGAGAGGGTTCAGAGAGCACATTCCTGCTCTTGCTCTTCCCAATGGCTGCAACCCAGGGGCTCCGTGCAGCCCATTTCCCATTTCTTCTCACCCAACAGCCTCTTGGGTCAGGGTAGTTACTGGTTGGGAATCCACTTTCTGTTGGTGTTCTGAGCTTTGCGTTGTCACAGAAATCCTCTGGCTTGCCTAATGCTGAGGATGACTGAGCTCAGGGAGTGCAGCCCATTGCAGAGCTGGCCGCCATCCCATGGGAGCAAGGGCGCTTGGCCCCAAGTGACGTCAGATCCATCACTGCCATGACAGCTCTTGTTAGATTGCAGGAAGCAAAAGGCTTGGTGTCAAGTAATAGCGTGGCTCCAGCGTGCAGCCTCGAGGCGCATTTCTTAGCATCTGAAAAAACACAGCCTGCTTTGAGATGCAGGGTTAAAAAAACATGAATTCCTCTGGAATTCTGCCCTCAAATTGCAGTAATCTGCAATAGGTTTGGGGTTGTCCTTGACGTAGTTTTAGGATGCTTACCCCAAGTGGCAGAGCAGTTCACATGTGTTGAGTTCATACACCACCATGTTTGTTGATCTGGTTTACCGGGTGAAGGGGTTGCCCAACGTGTCTCTGTGTGCCTGTGGGGTTTGTTCTGTGGTTTGATACTGAGTCATTTGAAAGCAAATGAATGCTCTCAGCCCATTGCAATGCCTTGAGCTGCTGTAGTGGTAACCCATGTGAGATCATGTCTACCTCTTCTGTAAACCAGCATCATTAGCAAGCGAGCTTCACTAATCCCAATGCGTGAAAGAGGAAAGAATGTTTTGAGGGTAAAAGGGAAAAAATTAGGATGAAATTTTCAAAATGGTGGTGTTTTTTTCTATCCGAGTATCCTGCCTACCTTGCTCTCATTGGAAGTGAATAGGAGCTGTACTAAAATAATGACAGCTTGGGCAGATTTAGGACACAATAGCCCTTCATCCAATGGCATTTCCTAAGGTGTGCTGTATTGTTTTCCTTGGTAACATCTGTTCCAGTGGTGACTGTTGGCATGGGGAAGGAGAGATGGCATGCTGCTGCCCTGGGGAGCACTGTGTCTGTGTGGAAGCACACACAGCTCCTGGTTGGGTCCATAGGGAAAGCTGACTTAGCGCACTTCGGTTTCCCTTTCTGCTCACCTAGAATGATGGATCTGTGCAGCCACTCACTATCATTTCCACATCCCGACGTGTTCCTGAGCCACCAACACAGTCAGTAAATAGCCCTGAACATGGTGATGCTGACTTCTCTGCAGGGAGCAGAGTGCTGCCTGTGCAGGAGGGCTCTGCCTGGAAGCATTATGGACCCACAAGGAGCGTGTCCTGCATCCTCAGCAGAGCGCGCGCTCCCCGCCTGTCCTGCTTCCCTATGACAGTGTTAATGAAGCAGCTCTGCTCATACAAAGCCCTCCTCTGTCTGCTTGTTAAACACACCCTTGCACTGCTGATATTAAAAACATGCCCTCTGCGCCGGAGCAGGCCAGATAAATGGAAACACATTTTGATCGTTCTTGCTGTTCTTGGGTAACTTTTTCCGTTGCTGTGGGTTTCTAAGAGGCTGTGGGGGAGCTGGGTCCCCTCGGGGGCAAAGTGCTGAGGGGCTCCGTGTGCTCCCAGTGCAGTGGTTGCTCCTGGGGGTGGGGACGCTGTGCCCCCACCAGCAGCCATGCAGCTCTGCAATGCTTTGCTCGTGGGAAGGGATTGTCCTGCAGTCAGATGTGTGCCGTGCACTACCGGTGCCGAACATGTGCAAGCACAGAGCTGGAATACTTTCCTAACTTATCCCTAAAGCACTTTTTAATTTTTATTATTATTATTATTATTAATAATGCCTCATTTTACATCCCGGAGCAGCTTCTCCTGAGAGCACTCCTTCAGCAATGGGTCGGAGCCTCCCGCCCCTCTGAACAGTTCTGGACGTTAAGAAATCCCCAGCCATCGCTTGTGGATGATTTAGGAACTTCCCCATCCGTGCAATTACACATCAGATGGCTGCTGTTGGGGCTGCTGTAATCCCTCTTCGTTTAGCACTGGGAAGAAATGTTCTGCTGTTCCTCTTTGCTGCATTTGCTTCTGATCCCCCTCTCCTACACAGGGGGGACAGCAGGGCTTGTTTGGGTGTTGTTGTAATTACTCCTTGTGCACAAATCAAGGCTGCTGTATGGAGAGGTGTGTGTCTCCGAAGTAGGATTTTGTGTTTGCAAACTCATGTCAGTGGGGCCCAGGCCTGCTCCATGCTGAACCAGCTTTAAGAAATGCAATGGGAGCTTTCTTACAGGGCTTTTTTTTTTCTTGTAGCTGGCAGAGGTTTAGCAGTTTCAGAGTGTAATACAGAAATAGGCCAAACTGAGTCCTTGCGGAGGAGGCTCTCATTGCAGAGCGCTGCATGCAGCATCCCGAGCTGCGAGGGCTGGGATGTGGGGCTGTGTCCTGGTGGTGAGACAGAGGGCTTTGCTGTTGGGCAGATGTCTGCAGGATGCATGCAGTGAGGAGTACGTGGCGGGGAGGGCTCTCCTTTGTACTGTGGTTTGTACTGAAACAGAGTCTTGGCAGGAGAGCTGAGGTCCATCTCATGAAATAACTCACATTCTCTGCTCATCCAGCTTCAGCAAACTGTGTCCTTATCTGATGATCTTCTGAGCTGAGCTCGGCAGCAGGGCTGTGCTCGGTGAGGCTGACACCCACTTGTTTGCAGAGCAGCACACAGCCATGCCAGCAGTGTGCTCGCAGTGTAGCAGATCTCTGCCAGGGAGCTGTTAAAGCGTGCGTGGCATGGGGGGGGTTGGTGCCCTCCTGTCCCAGCTGCTGCCGCCCTCCTGCCGCGCTGTGCTGCCCAGCTCTGTTCCCAGCTGCTCACCCGAGGATGACTCAGAGTGGAGGGAGAGAAGCGGCTGCACAGAATGGGCCAAAGCTGGAGGGTCGATCCGTTCCTGGGGGCATGCCACAGCCTCCGTCTGTTCTTTGGATTAAGACGAGCACAGTGCTGTCTGCCCTTTGCCTCCTTTGTGTGCTAATAAAATTTCCAGGACTTCTGAACCGCTTTATCAGATACGAAGCGCTGTGCTTGCTATTGAAAAGCTGGGGATGGAGCGGAAGGGATGTCTGTGCTGCGGTTTTGTGCAGAGGCTGAATTTCAGTCCTGGGGGATGTGCTATTGTACACCCATGCAGCATCACCAAGCCCAGGGTTGCAGCTGGCTTTCCCCAGCACTGTACCACCTTCAGGCATGCCTGCAGACCTGCATGTATTCCAGTACAAACGTGACCCTGGCTCTGCAGAGAGGTACTTCTGCCCTCTTCTCCCCCACGGTACCCATCGTTTAGCTGTACAGTGCAGAGGTCAGGGCAGAGGAATGCTGGCTGTGTCCCTGGGGCGCATCTGAGCTCAGTGACGGCAGCTCAGGGAGCAGCTGGCTCCATGGCTGTCCCTGCAGGAGAGACATGAGTGACAGCACGGTCACAGTGGGACCTCTGTGCGGTGACCCCGGCGCTGAGCGATGCACTAACTCAGCATTTTGGCAGCACGTGTCTGGCTGCTGCTGTCCTGCTTGTAGGGAAGGCAGCGGGTCTGAAGTACATCAGGGAGCTGCTGTCGGCTGAGCTGAGCTGTCAGTGACCTTCAGCTCCATTAGGTCTGCTGCTGGGTGTTTATAAAGGCAGCAGGATTGCCCCCCCTGCTTTGCCTTAGGAAAATAAACAGTGCACAGAGCAAAGCGTGGTTGGTGCCATCCCATGGCTGTGAGCCCTGGATGTGCCCTGCTCTCCCTTGAGGTGCCTCTCACACTGCTGTTTTGGTTTCAGTCTCTGTATGACGAGGCTCATTCTGTGCTCCTGCACTTTTAAGGGTCTAGCTGGCAGCGTGGTGAAGTGAACACGTTTTAAATGCTTTGGGTCACAACGTTGTTACATCTTTTGTTCTGCAAAGCCATGCCGAAAGCCTTTATCGGGACAGAATTGAGTTCCCACAACTTCAGATGCAGTACTTGTGCAGTGGATGCCTCGGGCTGTGGGCAGTGACTGCTGCAGCACTGCACAGTGCGATGGAGGCAGCTCTGTGCGCCAAGGGAAGGGCTTGGGTTTAAATCCATCATTAAAGTCTTCCCAGTTCTGGATCCTGGTGTTATTCCCATTGAGCACACCATTTCAGCTGCCCGCTTGCCTTGGTGTATTTTCAAAAACCTGAGCAGATTTATGCTTTCTGTTGACCCTAAAAATGTTGGTTACAAAATATGATATAAACTCTTCCAAAGAGAGAGAAGAGACTGAGACGAATTCTCTAAACCCTTCCAAAATTCCTGGTTGGCTGCACGTTTTTTCTGGCTATGGGAACACTTACTGTAGCAGGGATTAGCTTGACAGAAGTGTTTAATTTCTGAGTCTTCTCTTGCATTGTGGATTTGACTTAAAGCCTGGGAGTGGAAGTCCCAGTTCAGCTGCACCAGCGGAGTCTGCAGCACAGCTTTTGTGAGCCAGCAAAGCAGAGCCTGCTCTGTACCCAGGGTTTGCCTAGAAACAGTGAAGCCACAGAATGTATTTGTATGCGTGTTCTGTCTTTCTTGCACGTGGTCCCTGTTCTGCTGGATGGAGCTGCTGGAGCTGAGCAACACCTGTGTGAGGGGAAAGCATTCCTGCTGCCACTGTGCACGGACAGGTCATGGGCTGGAAACATGCCTTTGTGCCAGCAATCGATGCAGAAGAAACGTTTTTCATTAGGGACATGGAAGGTCCGTTCTGTTTCCAGCAGAGATGTGGCTCTGCCCAAACCCTTACATTGAGTCTGCCTGTTAATTGACTGAGCAGTGTTTGGCAGGAGCTGTGAAGCCATGAACCACTCAACCTGGGCTCCAGGAGCCCCAGATGCTGTGTGTCAGCTCAGCCCCTCTCAGTGATGGATGCTCCTCAAAGGCGAGCGTGAGAAAGCAGATTGCACATCTCTGCTCTGCGGGGTGCAGGAGCTCTCCTCGGTGAAGCTGAGCAGGCCAGCTCTCAGAATGGGTTTGCAAACCCTCTTAATTTAAGAGAAGCCATAAAAAGCAGGAAAAAAAGCCAGCGGAGAGAAGCAAATTAGGTCCCAAAGGGGGAAGAAATTTTGTGATCTTGACTTTTGAGAACTGGAAAGAAATCCATCTGGTTCTAGGTTTCTGAGAACGAAGGCGTGAGCGCTGTGCATGATGTAAAGCCTTGTGAAGGTCTCGTGGGAAAACTCTGAACCAGCTTTTGTGATGGAAAAAGGGAGACTGAACACGATCCAGGGAATGGTTTTTCATGCAAGAGGGAAGATTTCAGCAGAGAAATGAAGAGAAAGAACAAAGCTCTTTGTGCACATAGAGGGGAAAATGCTTTCTATGTGTTCCCCTTCGGCTGCCCCCTGATGCCAGCTTGGCTCAGCAAACCTGCACAGAGCTGGGGGGGCTCAGCAGGAGCCCCTCTACCTGATTGTCCCTATTAGGGGTTTGGGGCTCCCAGCCCCACTGGGGTAGCAGCACCCTGCTGGTCCTGGCACTCAGTGCTGGGTGTCCATCTTTGGGTGGGGGCTGGGCTGGGCAGACCTGATGCTTTATGGAAGCATTTGCCCCTGCTTCACGAATTGCTGAGTGGGGCAGGAATGAGCACACCATGCTTCGTGAGCTGCTGTGGGTTATGGCAAGCCTGCAGAGGGGAAGGCTCTGTTGTGCTGCGGGGAGGGCAGGAATCCTGGCATGTCCCAGTGGGCACAGTGCTGTTTGGGCCCTGGGGCCCATAGCTCGTGGTATCCTGCCATCCGGGGGCACGTGCAGCTGCTTGCCTCCCCAAATCCTTTACAGTCCCTCTTTTCCTCCCCATGTTGTCATGGTTGAAAGTATATTTCTTTCTTTCCCTTGAAATAGCGGTGTCAATCTGGGAACTGGAAACCTGCAGCCTGGTTGCAATTTTTAGGCTTTTTTTTTTAAGAGCAGAAATTGGGGAGTAGTTAAAAATATGTTATTCCTGGCAGTGGAATTCCCTTTTTAATAGCTAATTTGGAGCAATTGGGTTGAAAACCACTTTCCCATGAGTGTGCACGTGTGCTGTGTGGTGATGGCACCCAGGGCTGCAATCACACATCTGGGGTACAGGGAAACGTGAGGGCCCCATCCCACAGCTCTTCCTAAAGCCCTGTTTTTATCAATGGGGGTTTTACCCAAGTAAGGCTGAAGGGTCAGACTTGCAAAATGTTATTCTGGCAGGATCTGCTTTTTATTTCTCTTAACCGTTCATTTTTACTATGCTTGGAAGTGCTGGTGTTTTCTCCTCTGCACCAGTGATAGACATTTGTTTCCCATTAGTATTTATTGGATGGTTTTGGTCGGATGTAGGCTTTCTGTTAGAGCCCAGGCTATGCACTTTGCTGGTTGTTTGCAGGTATTTTTCCTCTCTGCTCAGCTTTTGTGCCAGAGATGTGGGCAGCGCTCTCCTTTGGAGCGGGGCAGCAGCACTGCACGTCAGCCCTGGGATGGGTGGAAACATTAAAGAGAGCACAGCTGCCTGCAGAAGCACCTATTTCTTTCATCACCACGGGGGTGTTTCTGACTCGTGTGGATGGAAATAGCTGCAAGTAGGCAAAAGTGTGGGAATTCCAGAGAAAAACCCAAGAACTCAGCTTTGGGTCACACCATGTGCCCGCAGAGCGGCCGGCTGCTGCTGTGCTTTGCTGGGTGGAGCAGCAGGAAGGCGCTGAGCCCTGCAGGAACAGCCATGGGGACTGGGGCAGCCTCACAGCCCTTCTCCTGCGGAAGTAACAAATGTGCTTCTACAGGAGAGTAAATGGAGAATCCTTGGCCACGGCCGGCCCTGGAGAAACAGGCAGGTTTGTGATTAGAGACCAGGAAAGGCTGCGTAGATTCAGCAAGGTCTAATTACAGACTGTTCTCCTGGTGCAAACCTCTGATTTCCATGGTGTATATAAAATACGACTACTGCGGTTTCACATCACAGAGCAGCCTCGTGTAGCATTCGCACCCAGAGCAATAAACCTCTTTCTGCTTTTTCTTCCATTGCAGGATAACGGCCCTGCAGTGGGCAGGAGGCCCATGCCCCACGCTGCAGGTGGGAGCCCAGTGGACAGCAGGCCAGCTCTGAGCCTGCAGCACTCCCAGCCCAGCCGGCCGCAAGCCGGCAGCAGTGCCGATGCCGCCTTGCCGCTGCAGCTCGGTGGGCTGCACATCTCTCCTTCCCAAAGGTATGGAGCTCGTGGTGTTGATGTGCAAAAGGACTTCAGTTTCCCACTGAAAGCTCTTTGCTTGCATCCTGCTGAGGACAGGAGCTTGTCGCTGAGGTGACATCTGGGGTGGTGCTCCCAGAGCTCCTCGCAGCATTGGGGGTGCTGGGTTTGGTTCCTGCATTGTTGGTCAGGAGGAGGTGGGAGGGAAAGCAAAAACTGGGGCTTGGCAGATACCAGGTTCTGAACAGAACTCGTGTTTGCAGGAGCCACAAAACCCTTGTGTGAATATCAGGGCGATGCTTGATCTTCTATCTCTGAGGTGGCCAAACATTCTGCTATTCCAGGTCCACATAAGACCCCTCTGTTGCTGATGACCCCCAGCCTGGGGCTGGCACGGGGGGTATCACATACATGGCCATCCTGGTTCCTCACAGCATGCATTCAAATGGGATCAATGGGTTTTGTCCTCCATGATCTCAGCAGCCAGCCCTTGAAATGGGAACTGGGATTGCTCACAGAGAAAACAGCCCAATGAAATGGGATGTTTATACATGTGCAATCTGCTCAGTGCAGCTGCCTGGGAGGCCACCAAATAAATAATGTTCCTAGGAAAGAAAAAGCTTTTATACCACGAGCAGCCCGGGTGGGTCTTGCTGAGGCAGGCTGGGCTGCGGGCTGCCATGCTTTCACACATCCTGTGCTGGTGGTGATTTATGCTCCCCAGCCTGTTTCAAATACAGAGAGCATAGAGAGTTCCTGTTCACCTCCAGAGCTGTGTGCCTGTATGAATTCGTTCTGCGCTGGCTCTGCAAGCCCGGGGTTATTCCCTGCTCCAGGAAAGGGAAAGAATTTGGAAAGGGCACTGTGCAGAAATCCCAATAATGAAATCTGATGTTATCTGAGAGCCAAGAGGGGGTGTCCATGTGGAGCAGGCTGTGCTTGGGGCAGGGTACAGCACTGCCGGGGGGAGGCGGTCAGGCAGCACCGGGCTGTGTGCAGCTGTCTGACGAGGCTGTAGGATCTCACTGTTTTATGGGGTCTGTGATGACCTTGGTGTGCTTGGCACTCAGGAAGGAAAAAGCCTTTTCTCACAGAGCTGTTGTATGCTGTCAGGCCCCAACAAAGCACAAAAACACTTGAGCTCATCTCTACTCAGCAGGACACTTACACATCTACTCAAAGCGTCCTTTACTTGAAAGGATGCTTATCAGCCATCCTGGCATAGTGCTTTACCTTGCTCTTTGTTTGTTGTACCCCACGTGGACGTGCTAACCCAGAGCCACCCAACGGAGCACTGACCCAGAGGGACTGTGGTGAGGACAGCAGTCCCCTCCGTGCCTGCTGCCAGGGATCTGTCCCACAGGGGGGGGTGGATTCCCTTAGACCTACATAATTAATTAAATGCATTCTTTTATCCCTTTTGCTTTTATTTTTCCCCCCAATAAATTCCATGTGTGGTAAGGAAGCGTGCAGTGTTTGTGAGCAGCTGCCCTCTCTCCTGAAGGCATCCAGTAGCTGGTCCTGCCCTGGCTGCATTGCTCAACAGGGAACAAACAGGAAACAAGCTGATCCAGGTTGGAATAGCGCTGTGCTGGGATGGGCATGCCTTCAGGCCTAGATTACAGGGGAGGTGTTCTGCTGCATCTGTGTGAAACTGGATTCCATCCAGGTACATCCCTGATGAGCTGACGGTGGCTGTGTGTATCTGATCTGGGTATTTCTTTGTTTTCAAATAGCATGGACCCCTTAAAGTCCCACGCACGGAACAGAAACGGGATCGATGTGGAGTCAGATGTCTACAAGATGCTCCAGGATTACGAGAGGCCTGCCTCAGAGCCCAAGCAGTCGGGGTCCTTCCGCTACCTGCAGGGCATGCTGGAGGCCGGGGAGAATGGTAGGAGGTTTGCTGATAGCATCATAGCATCATGCTGAGTGTCCCCAAAACACCTCCATTCTGCCCCTCTGTGCCCCCTCTTCATGGCCCTGCACCCACCAGGATGCTATCGCTGGCTTAGCTGTGTTCCTTTTCCCTTCTGAGCTTCAGGTGCTGGGGGCTGCGAAGGGCCTTGGCAGGATCTGGGGGTGTTTCTGCATGCTGACCAGCTGGGCTGCTCCGCTGTGCATTGCCCACAGCTCAGCTAGAGCTGTGCAGGTTCTTCACATTTGCAGAGAGCATCTCCATGGCAGCTGTGTTCCTGAGATTGTTGGTACAGATAATGGTTGAAAGCATCAGCAGGATCATTGATGGAGGATCGAATGCCTTTTTCAGTAAATGGCATTTACATAAGGATGTGGATGGTCCTCAACAGGAATAGAGATCAGGAGCTTCTGGCTCGCTCTTAGCTCAGTCCCAGCTTCCTGTCTGCTTCATTAACTCAGGTCATAGCCAGTGCTGTGCATTAAAAAATAAGGTCCCCAGAAGATACATTTCAGCTTCTTTTTATTTGCCTTTCAACATTAAGTCCTTCGAGGCTTTTATGTTCAAGCTTTCAGGCTTCTCCCTGCAATCACTGAGGCTAAAAGCTTCTTCTCGTTTCCTTCCAAGAGCCTCTCACTCTAATCGTGTGAATCCAGGAACTTAGATTTTATGGGAAAATACCAACTGCTGCAAATCTCATTATGAAGTTGTAAGAGTCGTAGGAAGTCAGGGCGCCGTGCTGCAGTTTGAAACAAGGGAATGATCTGCTTTGACTCGGAGGAGGAGGATACAGCCCACTGATGCATGGGGGCTGCATGCCCGCCAGCAGCCCCGCAGTGCCCCGGCTGTTGCATAAGGGACCAGCAGTTATGGGCACCTGAATGATGAGCATCTTTCAGCACAGAGCTCTGTAATGCTTCAGCAAAGTTCAGATCACCAGCAGTGCTGCTGCTGGGTTGTTTGACTGCCTCCAGCCTGTTCCCTTTTCCTTAAGCCTACACATGTCACAGAAACAGCACTTGGCCCCAGGCTGCTGCTCTTTAGATCTGCTCTGCTGGGGCTCTCAACCGGGGGCTGAGGGCTGGGGGGCACTGCTCCTGGTGGCTGCACCTCCTCCAGCATGAGCAGCGCCGTGCTGGGCCTGCAGCACAGAGTGATGGCACCAGAGCTGTGCCTGGAGGCTGTGGGCTGGGAAACAGAAGGAAAGGGTCCATTGTGCCTCTGGGCAGCCTGGTCTGGTGGTTGGTGACCCTGCACGTAGCAGGGGGGTTGAAACTACATGATCATTATGGCCCTTTTCAACCCAGGCCATTCTATGTTTGTGCCGTATTCCTCTCCAAAGAGCTTGCTTTGCTCTGAAATTTATCCCCCCCCCTCTCTTTTAAACAGCAGATTACCCGAGTGCTCAGTGGTGGCACGAGCCACCCAAAACGGTGGTGGGGCAGAACCTTCCTTTGGGAGTTTTTGGAGATTTGTACTGTTTCTTTTTTTTTTTTACTTCACCAAATAGCATGGCCCAAATAATCACTGAATTCATCTGCGATGCCTTTTGAGAACGTCTGCACGCTGAGTTGGTGCTGTCCCAGTGGGGACAGAGGTGCTGCTGGGGCGAGCAGGGCAGAGGGTCCACGCAGTGTCTGTGCCCATCTGTGCACCCAGCTGTGTGGCTTTGCAGGTTGCTGGTCTCACTGTTTACATGTTTGCTCTTTGCTTCCTCACAAGCAAGCTGTGACAGGCAGAGCCTGTCTTCTCCTGGGGAAAATAACCCTCTGGCTCCTTAACAACAACAGAAATAAAGAACAAAGTGCCAGAGAGCAAGTCCTCAATCTGTGCTTGTCTAAAACTCTTGGCAGGTGAAAAACTCGACAGGCTGAGCAACCCTCGGAGCATCAAACCTCCAGGACCGAAGCTCGGCGCTGCCATGTCCGGACTGCAGATGCTCCCTGAGTGCACGAGATGTGGCAATGGGATCGTGTAAGTGCTGCTGAATGCACTGTGCAGCCACGTGGCTTCCCACCAGCACCACGAGTTAGAAGCTGTAGCAGAATCCTTGAGTCCCTTTTTGCTGTTGGTTTTTTTTAATGGGGGTCCTTTTTTGCTAAGAGGAGGACCACTGGGATGATCAGAGGGCTGGAGCACCTCTTCTATGAGGAAAGGTTGAGGGAACTGGGCTTGTTTAGCTTGGAGAAGAGAAGACTCCGGGCAGACCTCATTGTGGCCTTCCAGTACTTGAAGGGAGCAAATAGACAGGAGGGGGAACGGCTGTTTACGAGGGTTGATAGTGATAGGACAAGGGGGAATGGTTTTAAACTGAGACAGGGGAGCTTTAGGTTGGATATTAGGAGGAAGTTTTTCACCCAGAGGGTGGTGACGCACTGGAACAGGTTGCCCAAGGAGGCTGTGGATGCCCCATCCCTGGAGGCATTCAGGGCCAGGCTGGATGTGGCTCTGGGCAGCCTGGTCTGCTGGTTGGCGACCCTGCACATAGCAGGGGGTTGGAACTGGATGATCGTTGTGGTCCTTTCCAACCCAGGCCATTCTGTGATTCTATGACTAAAGCTGGAGTCGAGGAGGACAGTTGGGACTTCCTCTTCTAAGGGAATCTTGCAGCAAAATGCGGGTGATTCACTGAACAGTTCTGCCCTGCTTATCACAGGAATAGCACCGTGCTCTGGCAATCCCTCACTGCCTCATTGAGGGAGGAACACTGTCAGGGTCAAGCAGAAGAGATCCGTGGGTTATTTCTGTCCACTTGTTGAGGAGTGGCTGTCAGGCAGACGTACGCTGAGTCACATTTCGGAGAATGCCAGCATTTTTCTTTGTGCTGTAAGAAGGCAGGCTTACAAGTCGCGGTTCTCCTGCGCATGCCTGCAGCTCTCCAGCTCCCAGCACAGCACAGGGACCAACAACAGGGAGAATACGGGGGGGGCCTTTCTTCTGGCTGTGTCCCCACTGACCCCACTCTCCCCATCCCCAGGGGAACCATCGTGAAAGCCCGCGACAAGCTCTACCACCCCGAGTGCTTCATGTGCGACGACTGAGGCCTCAACCTGAAGCAGAGGGGCTATTTCTTCATCGAGGAGCAGCTGTATTGCGAGACGCACGCCAAGGAGAGGGTTAAGCCCCCCGAGGGCTATGACGTGGTGGCTGTTTATCCGAACGCTAAAGTTGAACTCGTCTAAACCGAGGGCTCAGACGGCGCTCGCCCACCCGCACGCACGCCGCTGGCTTCGCAGAGTGGCTGTAATCAACCCCGATTACTGCAGCCCCAGTCATATGCCTTTCTGTAGATAAAACCGTTTACACTTGGGATCTCCAGGGGATGGTGTTGAAAGCGTATGAACAGGTTTTTCCCTTCTCTTTGACACTTTTTTTTTTGGGTTGCTGTGCTGGGTTATTAGTCTGTGCCTTAACCTTATCCAGGATCTGCATAAATATTGATTCATTCTCTACTTCTTTTTCCTATAAAACCAGTATTCCTTCCCTCCCCCCGCTGTCATTGAAAAAAAGGAAGGAAGGAAGGAAAGCTCAAAGAAAATAAGGCACTTTACCTACCAAGAGCTGCTTCCTGTATTGCAGCTTCAGTCTCCCACCCGCTGGTGACCGCCCCGTGCCTCCGCACACTGAGCACCCAGCAAGGTTTGCTCCTGCCTTCCCCGTTCAGTTGCTCTCTCCTGGCTGCCCAGCAGCACATCTAAAGGATGCTGAGGCAGTGGGAGCCCACCTGGCCACCCACCTGCACCCCGGTCCCCTTTGCTCCCCACAGCAAGGTGCTCTGCTTCTATCCTCGCTTTGACCTTTTGTTGGGTTTTTTTGCAGACCTCCCCCAGGCTGCTGCCCTGACCTGGCAGCTGGGGATGGGGTGGCAAAACCCCCCCGGAGGTTGGGAGGAGACACAGGAGCTGCTTGGCCCCCAGTCCTGAGTGAGCAGATGCGATCTGTGGCAGAGCTTTCTGTGGGCTTTATTTAAGGGGGAGATAATTGAGGCTCTTGGGATGTTGTTATGTTGGAGAAATGTTTTCCACATTTGTGACTGGAGGAGAGAGGTGCAGTTCGGACACCTCGCTGTCAGATGCCACCACAGTGATGGAAGCCACGTGGTTGGTACCACCAGGTCCGTCTTGAAACATCTTTCTGCTTTCTATGCTTTATAAATAAGAAAGTTCCTTCTGAAAAGGCAAAGAGCGTTTCCTTTGTGTTACTGCATCCCCACGTAGGGGGCCAGCAGGACTGTGCTGCAGTGAGCCTCCAGGCGATGACCCCATGGTGCAGATGGTGCTGGGGGGCGCTGACCGACCTCTGGGGTCTGTGAGAACCAGCAGTGCAGCCCTTGGTGCGGGAACAGCCCTAGAGACAGAAGTGGGGGGAAGGCACCACCTCTGGGGGCCAGAAAACCGAAAGTGAGATGCTGGGGGTTAGAGAAATGTCTGCTCCCTTCCGTGGGCAGGGATGGAGATGGGCACTGCCATGCGGCCGCAGGGAGCTGCCAGCAGCACGTCCATCCCAGCTCCTTCTGCCATCTGCATTTCTCAATGTTGAAGTACAAGGAATGCGTGGCAATGCGATCGCCCAGCTGAGCCCGGGTTTGCTTGTATTTGCATAGCCTTGCTCAGTAGGTTGGGCCAGCTGAATAGAAATACTTGGGACAGCTGTAAGTGATTAGGAGACTAAGGCTAATCAGGTATGAAGTGTTATCACCTCTTGTTTGCCGGCCTCTGCTTGGAGCTCATTAGTTTGCAATCAGCAGCAGCATTTGTTCTGACTTTCCTTATTAACCTCACTTGTTGCTGGGCTGGCAGCAGTGCTTCTGGGGAGGTTAGGGGGGTATGTGGGGCCCTTTCTGTGGTATCACCATGACTGCTGCTCACAGATCACTTCTGTTCCCTTTATGACTCTGTTTGGAAGGTCGTGCTTTACCCAGACCGGGGCCTGACAGCCCAGCAGGGCTCTCCCACATCCCAGCAGGAGTTGTGCTCCCCAGAGCAGCTCCTCACCCCGTAGCACAGGGAACGCCCTAAAAACCCCACGAGCTGGAAGCACAGAAGCGATGCTGCGGGCACAGCAGCCCCAGGCTTCACCTGCACCTCTTTTAGTTTGGAAGCACATTACCCACAGATCCATATTTTTCACACCGTTCTCTCGTGATGCTCATTCCTACGAGTTATCAACACCTTCCATCCTCCTGAGGAGCGTAAAGCCGGAGCCACCTCGCAGCACTGCACTGTGACAGTGGCTCTTGGCACCGATGCTGCCCGGAGCCAGCATGGGGCCTGGCCTCACCGGCCCCACCTTCTCCCTCTATTTAACGCTGTAAAACGTTTGCAGGATGATGTGGTTTGTATGAAATACAAAATAAAACGGTATTGTCGGTTTTCTGCCTCACCCTAATTGCTTTCCCTTCGATCCTCAGGTTTCTGTCACCAACACGTGTGTGTGCTGGAGATCCCATTGAGCACACAGTCACCCCTTGATGCTGTCTCGCTCTCTGCAGCACACTCTGTGTCCCCAGCCGTGCTGCTGCTGTGTTGTGCTCTAAATGCAATCCTGTGACATAAATACAGCACAGAGAGGGGTTTTTTACCCCAAATCCACTCATTCCTGCTGCTAAGGAAACACGAGAGCTGCACCTCTCCAACAACGCATCATGCATCCAGTTGAGTCCGAGGTTTGCTGTGTGCCGTTGGGGGTGTTGGGTTTGCATTTTCATAGAATCACAGAATGGCCTGGGTTGAAAAGGACCACAATGCTCATCTGGTTTCAACCCCCCTGCTGTGTGCAGGGTCGCCAACCACCAGACCAGGCTGCCCAGAGCCACATCCAGGCTGGCCTTGAATGCCTGCAGGGATGGGACATCCACAGCCTCCTAGGGCAACCTGTTCCAGTGCGTCACCACCCTCTGGGTGAGCCCCTTTGGTGCATGGGAGCGATGCCCAGCGCCGTGCTGCCAGTGCTGGGGCAGATCTGCCTGCCCAGGGCTTGGTGTGGGTATGAGGGAGAGCAGCCGTGGGAAGAGATGTTCCCAAAAAGTTTTGTTATTGCCAGGAGTTGGGGAAAATGTGCAGTCATTTCCAAGAAACAGAGCAGGAATGTCTAACGGTTACGGATTAAATCTCACGGGCGCATTTAGGGCTTCCTGCACGCGTGTGTAATTAGGGAATTAAGGGCTCAGCGGGGCTGTTCGAAAGTTCCAGGTGAACGCTGGGAGGCTGAGAGAGGTTCGCTGGGTTTAGCAACCAGATAACAGAGGGCTGTTTGCTTCTGTGGCTGGATTTCCATAGCGCCCGTCGCTGCTCAGTTCAGTGTGGGGGAAAGTGGGAAGTGATGCGAGGCGTTTTGCCTCCGCAGATCGTTAATCAGAACGGTTTGATTTGGAAAATAATCGTGTATGCAAATTGTTGTTTGAATGTGTCTCAGATATTCAAAACAGCCCAAGCTGCTGCGGATCTGCATGGCCTGAAATCTCCCGGCGTCCTTTCCTGCAGTCTGGCTGTGTAACCCTTGTCTCATCAGTGCACAGATTCAAATAATGAACGTTCTTACAGCTCTTCCTGCAGCCACTGCTTTCATGTCTGCCCTGGAACGCTTGTGCAGGTCTCGGGTGGGGCTGTGCCCAGCAGCACTGTGCCCCCCGGCTGCCCTCCCCACTGCTGCCCAATGGTCCCGGCACCCCATGCCCTGTGCTGGGCACTCCCTGTGCTCCTCCTTGCTATGGAAACACCGCCTGCTGAGATCAAACGGGACGAAGAGTGCCATTATTAACTCGATGAGGTGGGACGGGAGCCAAATTGGTCGAGGTTCTAATTGTTTAACTTTTTCCATGTATCATCAGCGAAGTTTCCTACTTAGCCGGCGTGATTTCCACCGCCGCACCCCCTTTTTGTTCTGCTGCTTTTGTTTGGAGTTGTTTAACTTCGCCCTGGTCGCTGGCCGGGCGCCCCGGGGACCTGAACAAAGATCTCAGCTGTTCCATTTGCGCTGGGATGGAAATGCTGGTGCTGGAGGAGGGGAGGCAGAGGGAAAGAGGCGCTGGAAAATGTGTTCGCTTTCTCGTGTGTGTCAGCGGCTATTTTAATGACTTCGGGGAAACAGATCTTCCCCACGCACACCGTAGAACAGACAGAGCTGCTCCTGGCGGTGCGGGACCCGTCCTTCCCGCAGGGAGCGCTGCTGGGGCCGCCCCGTGGCGCGGTGCGGTGCTCAGGAGCGCTTCAGGCTCTCGGGGCTCTGAATGGGAACATCTCCTTGCTTTAGGGGAGCTCCCCGGCTCTTCGGTCCCAACCACGCGTGGGAGGCCGGCGGCGGTGGGAAATGAGGTGCGAGAGGCGCACGCTGTGCGGGGCCGTGCGTGGGGCGCGGGTGCAGCGTGGGGCGCAACGCGGCTCCGCTCCCTGCGGTGCCCCTCCCGCACCACCTAGTGATGGAAAGCGGGATACAACCAAGCTCGGGCAGGATCGGGGGAAAGACTCGCTATGAGAATTAGCAGCGCTGAAGGTGGCTCCTGGATTACAGCAGCATCATACAGCGAGAGAGCAGCAACCCGGCAAAGGGAGGAGCGGTTTTAATCGGAAGCGTTGCTTTGGAGTGATGTCGCACAGGGCAGAATTGCTCAGCTCCTTGGCGAGGGGTCGAGAGGCGCTGGGAGAGCCCTCACCGCTCCGGAGGTGTGTTCTATGGACTAGCCCAGCAGGCACAAACTGCTGCGGGCAGGATCCCCGCTCCCAGCAGTTTCACGTGGTGCCTAAAAAGGCGCAACTCCTTGCAAACAACTGCGGGCACCTACATGGAGGAGACCCCCGGAGCAACCATTCAAACTCAGCACACAGCCTGACAAAACTTTCTGCTTTGCCCTGCTGGTCTGCAAGCTCTTGTGTGATCCAAGAGCTGTGTGAGCAAGATGGAGTTACGAAACTCCACGTGCCCCTCTGTGCTTTTAATTCCCAGCTCTTGAGACAGTACGGGGGCCCCCGAGAGCTGCTTTGCTCGTGCAGAACGGGGAGTAGGGCTGCCCTGGACAGGAACTGCTCCAAGCAGAGCAGGAGCTCCTGGATGGTGGCACACTGACAGCCATGCTGCCATCAGTGACAGCCACATCGTCACACACGTCACACTCGGTGGGGGTGATGTGAGCACACAGGAGCTGCTCTGCTCCATGGCTGCTCACATTCCCTCTGTCCCACCAGGCTGTGCTAGGCAATACATTTGCTCAAGCACAAAATAGGAGAAAACCCAAAGGTGTTTTCATGTTGAACACATGAGATTTATAATGCATTGAGGATTCATCTGTAACCCAGTTTATCTGAGCACCTTATATGTGCTAGCACTTACTTCTGTGTGCTAAATTTGCAGTCTAACCACAGCTGTTTGTGAGCACTGCAAATTATTCCTCTGTAGGAAATTATGGTTGACTGCATAATTACGGTTGACTGAATAATGGCCATAAATAAGGAGCTGAGAGTGCACTGTCTGAATCCTTACACCATTAAGGACTGAGGCTGCCCATCTGCAGGCCCTGATCCCCCCATGTGGCCCTGCTCACTCTTATCACCAGGACCACCTTTGGCTGAGCAGTGGCTCAGAAGGGCACAAGCCATCCCTTGCAGTCCCTCTGCAGGCAAGAGGAGCCCCAATCTTTGGCTGCATGACATCATCTCCCATCTCTAGTCTCAGCTTGCAGCTCTGCCTGGCCCGGATCAATGCTGCCATCTGCTTCCCCTGCCTAGGCACTGCTGCAGAGCTCTCCTGGCATTGCACCACTGTTTTCAGAGCCTCCACCTCTGATTGTCTCTGCTGCCTCATCAGGCTGTGTTCTCCTGCACGTTGTTCCCGGGATGCACCTTTAAAATAAAGACAACAAAGCAACACCCCAGCCAGGAGGGTGCAGGCAATGCCCGAGTGGGAGGCTTGCTGCTCGCTGCAGCACTTTCAGTGCCATCCTTGGGGTCAGCCCCTTGCAGAGCTCACAGCCTCCCAGCACACGTGCAGCAGCAAGCAGCCTGTGCTCCCTGGGAGAGCACTGCAAACAGGAGCTGAGTCTTCCTGCTGCCTTCCTTCTGCCCACATCACAACCCCACTTGCCCTCCTGGCTGATCGTGTCCCACACACGCCCAGGGCTGTGCCAGCACCGATAAGAGGACAGCCCCAAACCAGGGCTCGCAGGGCTGCTCAGCACAGTGCGTGGATGTTTTGGTGTCTCCCAGGGAAGGCTCTGCAGCTCAGACCAACGTCACAAGCATCAGAGGAGCCCGGCACACAGCAGTGTTATGAAACAATTTGAGCTCTGAGCGCATTCCAAACACTGCCATGTCTCTGAGTGCCCCGTCAGCTATTTCAGGAGATGATGACAGCGTTGCTCAGATTTCCTGCACGGCCTTGCAGCTGTCTGCAGGTCCTACTGCAGCATCAAGTGTTGTGCAGCAGCAGGCAGCAGATAGGATCTGGCACAGAGCGCCGCTCTCCCCAGGCTGGAGCTGCTGCAGGAACCCTCCCAGCGGACTCTGCTGACCTCGTGTGTGGTGTAGGGTGAGCACCGGGGAAACAAACATCGTGCTGCGGGGGATGACAGCTCCTGGGGGGTGTGAGTGCATGCGGTGTGTGAAGCTGTGGCTGACGGCAGCTGTTTCCCCATCTGCTGCATAGGAGGGCTCTGCTCACAGAGCTGCTCCGCCTGCATCTCAGGGGATGCTCCAGGCCAAGGCTCCGCTGCTGCCAGCCCTGCGCTGCCCGTGGCTCCATCCTAACTGCACCCATCCCCCAGCTGGTAACAAGGAAGTCTGCTCCGAAAGTAATGCCTCCTATTTTATTACATGGGCTCACAGCAACAGAGGCGGATGTTGGCGATAAGGCAGTAGGGGCTGAACCTTCCCACGCACTGACATTCATCGATGCTCCCTGAATGTTTATGAGACCAAACAGTGGATGTTGGCACAGTGAAAGATGGACGGCGTGGGCAACATTTTCCTAGCAGCTGTGAAAAAGTGGGTCATCTCCACCGGTGAAGATCTGCATGAGCCCAGCATGCAGCTCTTGTTCATCACTGCCAAAAACGCACATTTAATGGTGGTGACTATGTTGAGAAATAGTACTTTGGAGCTGAGAACCTGCTCTGTCGAACAGTCTTATCGTGCTCTTTGTCGCTGTAGTAATTTCCACGGAAATTAATATGCAGCATTACATTCAGAGCGACCTACGTATTTCTGCGTTGATCTCTGCCCAGCTGCAGTTGCGGTGGCCCATGCCCTCCCCGCACCGCCAACCCCAAAGCTCCGCACTGCATTCTGCCGGCAGTGACGGGAAGCAGCCGGGAACCGGGCGGTGCTCAGAGCGCGGTGCTGCGAAGCCACCTGCGGGCGTTGCGGCTGCTCCCGGCGGCGGGGCGCTGCTCAGCTCTCCCGCAGCGGCTCGGAGGACGGTGGAGCGGACGATCTGAGCGGGACGCACCGCCCCGCGGGGCCGGACCGGGGCGGAGCCGCTCCGCACGGGGCGCGCAGAGGCGCGGAGATTCACGCAGCGCCATGCGGGACTACGAGGAGCTGACCGCCTTCCTGGGCGAGTGGGGCCGCTTCCAGCGCCTCGTCTTCTTCCTGCTCAGCGCCAGCATCATCCCCAACGGCTTCAACGGGATGTCGGCCGTGTTTCTGGCCGGTACCCCCGAGCACCGCTGCGCTGTGCCCCCCGGAGCCAACCTGAGCGAGGAGTGGCGGAACGCCAGCATCCCGCTGGAGCTGCGCGGCGGACACACAGAGCCGAGCCGCTGCCGCCGCTACCGCCTGGCCGTGCTCTCCAACCTGTCGGCGCTGGGGCTGCGGCCCGGCTTCGACGTGCAGCTGGCGGAGCTGGAGCAGGAGCCGTGCCTGGACGGCTGGGAGTACAGCCGCGACGTGTACCGCTCCACCATCGTCAGTGAGGTGCGCGGGTGCGGTGCGGTGCGGTGCGCGCTCCCGGAGGCGCGGAGGGGCGACGGGGTCCCCGGGGTGGGGGGACTGAGCGAGCGGTCCTCTCCCCCCCTCCCCACACACACACCACCTCCCGCAGGGCGAATTCCTGAGGGAATGCGTCGGATGCCTGGGAGAAGGGCTGGGGCAGAGGTGATGCTCTGGGGGAGGTGAGCGGGAGCTCTGCAGCAGCCCGTGTTATCGCTGTTTGTTTTCATCTCGAGCGCCGGCGCCGTTTGTTTGGAGAGGGATTTTCTGTGGCAGGGAGGCTGAAAATAGAAGCATGATGGTTTCTTCCCGCTGTTTCCTCCTGCTGCTTTCTCCCTGCTGGCACGCTGAGCATCCTGGCTAATTCCCATTGATTCACTTCTTGGCACGGGGATGCCGCCACCGCCAAGGGACACGGAGTGTGGGGCTTTGGTGGCTGGGAGCCCTGTGGGCAGTGACCCGGTGGGGAGCTGGCTCCGAGCTGTGAGCCTGTGGCCAAGCCGTCCTATTCGATTTTAAGCCTGTGCAAAGGCATCATCTGTGCAGGTACATGGGGACGTCGGTGGTGACAACCACAGGAGCACTTCTGTGGTTTTGATTTAGATGGGCTCTCTGCCTCTGCTGGCGATGAGCTGCGATAGAGCACAGTGCGATGCCCCGAAAGCTGTGGGACTGCCGTGTTCTTTGGTGTTGTATCAGAGGGTGATGGCGATAACGGGCTCAGCCCACTCTGGTGTTCGGCAGCCAATGGCCCCACGTGCCCCAGGACGGGCAGTGTCACGCAGTGTCCCCAGCCAGGATGGCCCCAAGCGGTCCGGGAGGGAACTGAGCAACCCACACAGGCTGAAGCCGCTGTAGCCTTGGGCTCGGGCTGGGTTCGTGCACGGCTGTGGAGATCGGGATCCTGCCCTGGTCGTGCTCAGCGGTGCCAGCATTAACCCTGCTGGTACCACAGGGTCACGTACCACTCGTGCAGCCCATGGCTTGTGCTTGGGGTGTGGGCAGCAGTGGTTGGCACCGGCTGCAGCCCTGGTGACTCAGCAGGGCCATCAGCCACCAAAAGCTGCTGCACGGCTGGGAAAGGTCCTGCCAGGAGCTCAGGGCTGTGGGGCCGTGCCAGGGGCATGGGGACACTGATGTGTGCAGGAGGGGAAAGTGGCGGCAGGACATGGGGAGGGGACAGCAGCCCCTGATGTGCTCAGCCCGCAGTGCTCACTGTGGGGTTTGCCACAAGGACCAAAGGGGCCAGAGCACACTCAGTTTCAGTGGAAACCAAGTGCTGGCTTCCCATCTGTAGGCCAGATGGAGAGGATTCTTGTTGTGTTCAGAACGGCATGAACATGTGGGAGAGATTTTGGGTTCGGTTTTGAAACGGGGAAAGCAGGCAGTGATGAAACCATGAAAAGGAGCAGTTTGGTTAAACTTGTAATGCTGATTTTTGTGCCCAGCATTTCTGTCTGTGTTCACAAAGACAAGTCTGGGCACACCATCAGGCAGGCTCCCTGCAAAACCATCCTCAGCAGAGGAGCAGAATTGGATGGCACAGGATGAAACACTGGAGATTGTGCTCGATTCACTGAGTTGCATCAAATCCTGTTACTGCTGCTGGAAAGGAGCAGGCTGGGGGACGCCAGCTCCGTGCTGGGGCTGTCTGGAGATGTGCAGACCCCTGGGGCAGAGCATCCCAGGCTCAGTCATAGGGTTGGTCTGGAAACAGATGACAGAGAAGTGAATGTGCCGGCACAATAGCAAAGAGATTATCGGTGTGGTGACAGTGTTATGATCATGACCACCTCTTATTCCTGCTGATAAAAGCTTGGAAGCTTACCTGAACTTTGCTCTGCAGTGCACTTGGCCAGGGAAATTGCAGTATTACTTATTTGCTGGTTAATGTATAATTAATCCAGCAGAGGCCATTTGGACACCACGGCTGTGGGTGGTGCAGCTCTGGGTTGCTGAGTGCAGGCACCCCCATCAGCAGCACCGTTCTGCTGAGCAGCCCCAGGTTCTGGTATAGTTGTGTTTGTGTGTTTTCTGGTTGTCAAATGCAGTGAGCTCCTTTAGATAGAAATCCCAGCCCACCACCAGCTGCTGCATGCTGCGTATCGCACCCCGCAGATGTAAAGGGCTTTGACCCAAAGTCATTAATTCCTGCTGTCTGTGTAGCATGCATGGGACAGCTGGCGAGAGGCATTAGGCACTGGGGGACACGGGATCGGTGCAAGTGCCTTCAGCTGGTGCCTTTGGCTTTGTGTAGGCATTTTGGAAGCGCTGACCCCTCCTCAGCTCCCACCCAGCAGTGCAGAAGCAGGCACTGGGATGCTGTCCTTTTAGGACAAGAGGTGATGGCCTCATGTTGCACCAGGGCAGGTTCAGGTTGGATATTAGGGAAAATTTCTTCTCCGGAAGAGCCGTCGGGTGCTGGCACAGCTGCCCAGGGAGTGGGGGCATGGTGAGGTGGGTTTGGGCTTGGGGATCTAAGAGGTCTTTTCCAACCTTAATGATTCTGTGATTAAGTAGTGACAAATGTTAATCCTGGGGCTTCATTTCCAACCCGTGGGCTGAGTCCATGAGCCCCCGAGCTGTTGGGAAGCCTCCTGGTGCCCCCAGAGCAGCATCCTGGTGTCCAATGCAAGCCTGCAGCCAGAATGGGTCAGGGTCACTGGGAACAGCTGCCCCAGCTCTGCCTATCTGTTGGGTGTCACATTTTCATGTCCTCAGTAATGCTCTGTGTTGGCTGCACGTTCTGGCACCGCACTACTTGCTGACTGCACAAAGTTGGGCAAGTCAGGACATGGCAACTTGGAAACCTTCTCCTTTGTTCCCTGTTCTCTTAGCTTTTCTAAGAACATCCTACAGGAACTCTTCCTTGGAAATCTCGGTGCTGGGAGATCACAGGAGGACGCAGCACAGTGGCAAAGTGCTGGCCCAGGATAGAGGCCCACGGAACCCGAGCTTCTACCATGCAGGGGCAGCCCTCTGGCTGCCATTCTTTTCCATTTGTTCATTTTTTTTCTGAAGAAACTCTTGCTTTTCATGTCCCATTCCCTGAAGCCGAGTTTTGCTTTGTTTTTAATGCAGGGCTTGATTTCCACCAGGTGTACAGAAATCTCCATTCCCTTTGACGAGAGTCACAGATCCCAGTGCACGCTTTCCAGGAGCAGCATCCCTACTCCAAGGTTTCAGGAGATGGAGATGATGATCCTGATGGGTCCCTTCCAGCTCGGGATATTCCATGACTCCATGATCCCTGCTCTGCTGGCTTACCTTTCCCCTCCATCTTATCAACTGCAATTAAGATAATCACAGATGAGCACCCAGTCCTGGCCGGTGCCTACTCACCCCTCCCTTCCAGCAGGGACAAGATGCTTTCTTTTAGGTACTAATCAGATTGAAGGGATTGAGGCACACCCCCTGGTTCCTCTCCAAAGGACGAGTCCCAGCAGAGGCAATGTCCCTGCTCTTGATAGCAAGGCTAATTACTGAAATTACGCTGTACTTTGATCTGGGGCTGACCAGCCTACCCTCATGGTACATCTGTCTCATCCGTTTGAAGTTCTGCAGCACCCCATAGGTGTGCCCTGACAGCAGCTGCTCTTTGGGATGTCAGCCAGCCCTGCTGCACTCATGGTGCTCTTCTGATTCTTTTAAGCTCTGTGTGGGTGCTGGGTGGAAGTTTCCATGCTGGCTCCCATCCCAAACCTCGTCCCAGCTGCAAGGGTGAGCGATGAGCACCTGCGGGCTGCAGGGGGAAAGGGAATGTGCAAAACCATCTGTGTGAGAAAATAGGGTTTGTTCTATGCACGCTCTCACATAGATTCTGTTGAACCCACAAGCCAGAGAACCGGAGGTGAGGATGGGCTGGGGGTGGACTTGGTGATCTTAGAGGTCTTTTCCAACCATGATAATTCCGTGGTTCTCTGACACAGGTCTGGATGCAGGCAGCCCCATGGGCATGGGCAGCTGCATGCTGGCAGCAGAGACGTCAGTGTCCCAGCACTGAGGATGGGGGAATTCATCCACATTATATGGAAATGGGCACATTCCCAGGAAGCAGAGGTTCCTCTGCTTGTTGGGCAGAGGCTGAGTGTGGGGTCTTCTCTTGCAGTGGAACCTGGTGTGTGAGGACGACTGGAAAGTGCCACTGACCACCTCCCTGTTCTTCGTGGGCGTCCTCATCGGCTCCTTCATCTCGGGGCAGCTCTCAGACAGGTAATGCTGCCAGCACTGCCCAGAGCAGGGCAGAGTCCAGGAACAGCCCCAGCTGGAGGCTGTAGGATCCATAAGGCACCTTAACAGCCAGTTCTCCACAATTCAATCAAAATCTGCTTTAGTTTGTTTAGAAGTTCCACATTTCACACCACCCCTAGGTCCCTCTCACCACAGCTAGATCCCGTCTTTCCAACCATGTCCTTGTCTTCCCCAGGTTCGGCAGGAAGAGCATCCTCTTCTTGACCATGGCTGTGCAGACCGGCTTCAGCTTCCTGCAGATCTTCTCCACCAGCTGGGAGATGTTCACAGTGCTCTTCCTCATAGTGGGCATGGGACAGATCTCTAACTAAGTGGTGGCCTTCATACTGGGTAGGAATTGATCTGCATTAGTTTAAGTGCTTGCTTAATATACTAATTTTTTCTTCTCAATCTGCACTTCATTAGGGACAGCACTAAATCCTTAGGGACAGCACTAAATCCTTGTTGGTACAGTTCCTAATTTGGGCCAGTATGATTTTTTTTCTCCTGGATGCCTTAAGGGATCTCTTCAAATAGTTAGAGCCTGTACTTTCTGTAGACTTAGAGAAACAGGTGGGTGCAACAAACATCAACACAACCACCCATTCCTGTCCTGTTAGGGGGAAGAGTTGGGGGAAGGCTCAGGGCTGCTATCAGCAGAAACAGGGCTGGCAGCAGCAGCATTTGGGGCTCCTCCCTGTCCAGCCCCTGTAGCAGAGGGATCTGCACACATCAGAGCAGAGCAGCGCTGCCATGGACAGCACGCAGCCATGCTCCTCGTGCAGCATCGCATCCCAGCCAGCTGCTGTCACCTCCCTCCGTGCTGAGGTCGGCTTTGTCCCTCATGCTGCATTATTTGAGACCATGAAGGGGTTGGCTGGGGCCAGTTTGAGGCCGCCAGCATCACCCTGCATCCATCACCTTGCATCCATTATCCTGCATCCGCCATGGGAACCTGCTAGTACGGAGTCAGGAGCTTTGGCATCACAGGTGACCCTGATGGCTGGGTGGCTGCGGGCCCTGGGTGGCCACAAAATCCCTCTGTATTTTCCCAGGGAATGTGGGGCAGTGCTGTGGCTGTGGAGAATGAGGGCAGAGGAGGGGCAGAAGAGAATTGTAGCTGAAAGTTGTCAGCTTACATTGGCTTGGTAGTGCCACAAACCCTCTATTTTAGCATAATGTTTACAATAGAATCACAGAATGGTTGTGTTGGAGGGGATCTTACAGCCCCCCCAGCTCCACCCCTGCCATGGGTTGGCTGCTCCCCAGCAGCTCGGGCTGCCCAGGTCCCACCTGTGGCCTCGTGCACCTCCAGGGAAGGTTTACAACATCCCCAGTTTTCATTGCTGGGTGTTGCACCGGCCCCAGGCTGCGTCACACAGCTCTTGCTGTCTGCTGTCATGCGGTGATGCTGGTTGCAGCCACAGAGTGCTATCAGGGATCACTGTCTTTGTGTTTCATGCCTTGCAGCCACAGCGTGCTGCTGGCAGTGCGGCCTTCTGTTCCCAGAGATAAAGCAGCACTGGTTCCCACCCACAGACCAGTTTTCCTTCAGCAGCAAATTGCTTATTAACCCCAAACTGGATGTGCTGCAGGTGGCCCTGGCGGCACAGGGATGGGGGCAGGGAACCTGCCAGCTAGGAAACCTCAAATCCAAGGGCAGAAAGCTCTGGGAAGGGGCTGAGCTCCCCAGCACTGAGCAAATAGCTCCTGCAGCCTGCCCAGGGCTGGGCTTAACAGACAGCTGTGGAACTCTGTATTTTAGATAAGAGGCCAACAAAGGTAATTTAGGAGCTCTCTGCTCAGTCTGTTCCCCAAAAGCAGAGGTCATTGACCTTCACACAAACCTCTGGCTGCTGCTGGGGGCATTGGCTGCCATTGGGGCTCCATAGTTCCCATCTGCTGGGAGCAAAGCACAGAGCCTTCACATTTCATTTCCACGCGGCTGCCTTTATTTCTGTTCCCAGCTCATTTAAACTCTGGGAGATGTTAAGAGGAGGACTTCATTAAAAGCCACTGTCAGCTGTTTCTTTTTTAATTCGCAGTAGAGGAGGGTTTGGTGATCCACGGTGCTCTGAGCCCTCCGTTAGGTCTGATGGCAATAACACAGGGACTGCACCGTTACTCCTTGGCAGTGTCCACTGAAGTGTCATATAAGAGGAACTGCTCTTTTCTAACGTTGTTCAGCTTATCTCTTTGTAGATGCACTAAAGTATATAGTCATGATTGACCAGAAAGAGCTAAAATGCTAATCCAACCTCCCTTGTTTTAAACAGGAACAGAAATTCTTGGCAAATCAGTTCGTATTATATTCTCTACGTTAGGAGTTTGCATATTTTTTGCAATTGGCTACATGTTGCTGCCCCTGTTTGCTTACTTCATCAGAGACTGGCGGATGCTGCTGCTGGCGCTCACCCTCCCGGGGCTGCTCTGCGTTCCGCTCTGGTGGTGAGTGTGGCTGTCCTGGGCACCTCCTCCCCTTGGATTTTCTTTTTCCCATGTGAATGGATTTGCTTTAAGGTGGAGCTGGGGGGGGGGGGGTGTTTTCTTTGTTGGTTGTTCTTTTGGTTTTGTTTTTTGGCCAGTTCTAGGCCCAGATAATCTCCTACTGATCCCGATGCTGCCATGGGCTTTTTTTTCACCAGCTCCCAGAGCAGCTTGGAAATTTCCTGCTTGCCTTCTGCCCCCAGGCACTGCTAATCACCTCTCAGCTTACTCTGTAGTATTGCCCAGTGATTTGGTCTAACTTTTCTTCCCTGCTTTTTCCTTTAAGCCATTCTTAATGAGGATTCAACTGCTGCTGGGCTGAGAAATCTCAGCAAAAGGCCAGCAGTTCACTGTGCTAAGTGGTCCAATTCTCCCCTGAGGGTTATTTCACTCATTTAACTTGAAATGTCTCAGAGTCCTTCACCACAGTTGAATACCCCTCTGTCCCAAACTGCTGCTTGATGGGGAGGTTGGTTTTGTATGCAAGCCTTCAGATTTCTGCTACGGGATTGGCGCTGTGAGGCACGTGAAATATGTCCCTAAGGCATGGCTTCAGTGTCCTGCTTTGCAGTTTGGTGGGAATCTCCATCAAAGCATGCAGAAGACTGCTGAGGGTGCGCTTTCAGTTTGGAGCTAATGCAGTGGTGATAGAAATCACATAGCACTCAAAGCCAGGACATGGGTTAGCCCTCTGGGAAGCTGCTTGGTAAAGGAATTATAGAATCACGGAATGGCTTGGGTTGGAAAGGGAAGAGGGTTTAGTTAAGGAAGGGTGAGACCTTCTGTCCTGTGTTTGGTGTTAATTCACTCTACACATGTCTGGAATTGATTGGAAACTGCCATCAGGGACACGGCCACCGTCCTTTGCCTGGGAGAGCCTGCATCAGATCTGTGGTGGAATAGTCAGGTTTTGTACATAGGATTCCTACGACACAGAGCTTTTTGATGCACCCTCTGCACATTTAAAGCATTCCCACACCGTATGGGACTTCCTGAGAATAATTTTGCTAAAGCTTGGTTGAGCTGTGCCCATCCTTGCTGTCTGTGCAGTAACTGTGCAGCTTGCTGGGGGACAGCAGTGAATGAAAGCTGCCCCCAAGGACAGAGAACTGCCCACGCTTCTGCTTCAGCACGAGGACACACACGTCCCATGTGCCCCAGTCCTCCCCTGGTCCCAGTGGGAGGGGTTGCATTGCCCGCGTGCTTCTCTGCTGACCATAAATGAGAGCATCGCTCATACAGAGCACCCATGTGGTTTTAATAATGCCTTGCTTCGGCGAAAAGCGTTGAGTCATTTATTATGAAACTCATTGCAGGATCATTCCTGAGTCCCCTCGGTGGCTGATCTCCCAGGGAAGATATAAAGAGGCAGAAGTTATTATCCGAAAGGCTGCAAAAATAAACAACACCCCAGCCCCAGCCGTGCTTTTTGACGCCGCCGAGGTATGTGTCACACATCCTATCGCTTTTGGCTTGTTGTAAACTGGCAGAGCAGAACTGGCTTCCAGCCACAGCTCGCAGAGGCTGGCAGGGCTGCAGGCCTCAGGTAAGTGTTGGGGCAGCAGGTGCGAGATGAGCAGCCACAGGGCTCACTTCTTGGCTTGCTTTTTTTAGCAGGAGTTGGTTGTGGTTTTCAGGGTAAGGGTGACCCAGCTTGCTTCACCCTGGGGGCACTGAGGAGGCCTGAGGAGGACAAGTTTGACCCCATTCCAGCTTGGGGCAGCGTCAGCTGTTTGCAGTTTAACTATGGCCCTTCGCTGGGCTGCACATGAGCACTAAGTCCAGGTCCACGTGTGCGGGGTCAGTGCAGCCCCAGGGATGCTCCATCTGCACAGAGCAGCAAGTGCTGGAGCTGCACTTAAAGCACGTGACTAGAGTGAAGGCACTGAATCACGTTAAGCTCTTCTGCAGGCCTGTGTTTTTTTCCTTGTATTTCATATTTACTGGTTAAAAGGAGAAAGCCAAGGAACTGCTTACAGCTGTGACACAGCTGGGTTTCGTGCCTGCCTCCCTACAGGAGCTTTGTCCCACTCTGGAGCTCCTGAAGTCTCAGAAAGAACCCAGGCCAAGCTGATGGTGACCACGGGTCTGTGCTGGGTCTGAATTTCTGCATCTCACCAGCACTTGCATTGTGTCTCCTGACATCTCCTGGTACAGCAATAGCAAAGCACCGCACACCCCTTGTGATACTTGGAGCAAAACGCTGCACGCTGCCCCTCTGGGTGGCAGCACCAATTTATCATGCTTAAATTTTGGCTGAGCTGCTGAAGAGCTCTTTTCCAAACATCTGTGGTGCTGTAAATTCAAGTGCATGTTCCATCTATGGGAAGCTATGGGCACCGTGGAAGCATTATCCTCACTTCTCAGTTGTCCTTCATCCTGGATGTGACCTTTCAGGCTCTGGCAGCTGAGTACAGATCATCACTCTGTGCATTTTTGGGACCATGCGGCAGCTCAGCTGTGCTCACTTCGTGGGAACCTCGCATCCCAAGAGCCTGTCCACAGCAGCCTGAAGATGACGTCTGCACCTGAAGCCTCCCGCTGAAGTATTGTTCAAATGCTACTGTAAAGATGTCCCTCAGAAACTGTCATCCCTTCCTAGGAAAGGGAAATCTCCTGGGGAGCCCCAAAGGAGGGTCAGGGCGGTTCATCTTCGCTCTGGGGCTGGGAGGAAGCCTGGCTGCCAGCACTGACCTCTGCTTGGGCTGCTCTATGTCTCAGCAGGGTGCTGACTGGCTCACCTTGGCCTCTGCACTGAGACCCAGCCTCAGTCTCCATCCCCTGCTGGCAGCAGGCAGCTGAACTGGCGTTGTGCATTTATCTCCCACCCTTTTGAAAGACGAGCAGAAGAGAGCTGAGCGCACGAGTGCACACACACAGAAAAACGCCTTTGCTCATGAGGTTGCTCCTGGAAGGACTGTGATAGATCCTTGAGGAAGTGTTAATACGCCTTTCTGGTCATCTAATTTGTGTGCACAGTGCACACAAGTGCACAAGTGCTGCCTTTTTTTACTCCAAAAACTCAAGCCACCATGGAGTGCTGCTGGTGCAGAGGCCAGCTCCACTAAGGACTTGGGCTGACCGGTTATCCCAGTGCAGTCGTAACTTCCTACTGCCCGAGCTATTGGTATGCAAAGGTTGTTGTGCTCTGAGGTGTGTGGGAATTTTTTTGGTTTTGTTTTCCTTTTTCCTTCAGATGCAGGATTCGAAGCCTCAGCAGCAGCAGAAGGCTATCCTTCTGGACCTATTTCGAACCCGAAACATTGCAACTATTACTATTATGTCATTACTTTTGTGGTAAGGAAATGTGTATTCCTAAAGTACCCAGGCAATAGAACAATCTCTGATTTGAAGGCACGTGTCACAGGTTTAGATAATGAGTTTCAGCCTTGGTGCTGCCCACACACGGCCCTTGGTTGGTACGTGTCCCTCGATGGCCCCTGCACCTGCGCTGCATTAGCACACAAGTGTGGAGGTGTAGCCTCAACTCAGTGTAAAACAGCGAGGAAACCGTATGTAACAGCCTGTGTATGTAATTTTTTTTAAGCTCCCATCTCTGTAGCCTCTATCTGAAGAGAAATGTCTCAAAGCAGAGGCAGCATCTCAGTAGCATAACGAGCACCAAAACCAAGGCCAGCGCTTGTGTTGTTCCTATCTGTGAGGTCCTGGCATCTGCCTGGGCAGCCACGAGGAGTGAGGACCAAGTAGTGTATTGTAGGCAAGCTGTGAGCCCTTTCTGTACCTATTTCCCCACAGAAGGGACCTGGCCAGCACATGCTGTAGGGGGGCAGGTCTGAAACCTGAATGTCCAGCTCTGGTGTGAAGATTAAAGTCAGATGTATGCAGACTGCTGAGGGTGGGAGAGCCCATCAGTGGAGCTTGCCGCAGTTGGCATGGGAGGCTTCCTAGTCTTGTGTCATTGTGCTGTTAATGAGCCCGCTGCAGGGAAAAGCCTGTATGAGGCTTCCACAAAGCCTCATGCTTGGTGTCGAAGGCGGAGGAAGGACAGAGAAATCAGAGGTCTGCAAGCTGCCGTGGATGTGGTCACTGGAAGGGGTGGCAGAGTTAGGAAGATGGGGCTGCCACTGAGATGGTTGAGCCACGGTGTCCGTGGTGATGCTTTGCAACATCCGATTTTTGTAGCAACCTCTGAGGCAACGCCGGAGGTGTTCAGAGCGCAGTGTTTTGGGAATCATTTGGTATTATTGCTTTTCTCAGGTTTTTCACCTCCGTTGGTTACTTTGGACTTTCCCTCAACACTCCAAACCTGCACGGTAATGCCTACATCAACTGCTTCCTCTCGGCAGTCATTGAAGTCCCAGCATACATCATTGCCTGGCTGCTCCTGCGCTCCCTGCCTCGCCGCTACTCCATATCCGGCACCTTGGTTCTGGGGGGAGGTGTTGTCCTCTTCATTAAGCTGGTTCCTACAGGTACGAGACCCAGTACACCCATTCAATAAAACCTTGCCATGTTTTATGCTCCTGTCTCACGGTTCTGTGAAATTACTGGAAACTGTGATCGAATTTGGGATCTGAGGTCAAATTCATGCTGATCGCTATTAGCGATTCTTTTTCCAACACACACGTATATGCTGAGTCACGCACTGCTCTCAATTGTTGTGTCAGATTTCTGAGCTTTTTATAGGCCAGGGGAACCAGCCAAAAGTGTACTGTGATTTATTTGGCCATGCAGAGAGGCTGAAACCATCCTGCAAGCCTCCCAGACTTCACTGTGTGAAAATCTCCACAGAGTTTTGAAAATAGGGGAGGATTTATTGTGCTTTGTTACTGTGTAATATGGAGCTTTGTTCTATCTCAAGAATCTCAAGAATTCACTGGGGGAAAAGCAAAAACTGAGAAGTATACAGTAAGCTGTGCCTTCTGCAGTGTGCTCAGCACAGGGAGGCTGCAGCCACGGGGGACTAACAGGGTGCAAAGTTAGAAACAAAATAAAACAAAAAATCCCCCACAACTCCTGTGGGAAAACAAAACAAAACAGCAGAAGGGTCCTGGGGAGGTAAAAGAAATACAAGTAATGAGCAAAGAGTGTTGTTTATTCGTCTTGATTTTTATCTTTCTCCTCCAGATCTCAATGTCCTGTCTGTTTGCCTGGTGATGCTTGGAAAATTTGGTATCACAGCTGCGTTTTCGATGCTTTATGTCTACAATGTGGAGCTGTACCCAACGCTGGTCAGAAACATGGCGGTCGGAGCTACGTCCACGGCTTCCCGGCTGGGCAGCATCATTGCTCCCTACTTCGTTTACCTGGGTGAGATATCCTGCACTCTTGCCTTGAGCTGCATAATTGCCCATAAAATTACCTGAGCTCCGGAGCTGCAGGTTCAGCTGTTAGCCCCTTCCATTTGCTGTCTTCTAAGCCCATTCTCTCACACTGGGTCTGAGTTCACTGTTCTGTACTAAGCCAGGCACCTTGACATTCATTTTGCTTTTTTTCTTACTGTTTACATCTTGATCTATCTAGGAGTATTCATTCCCCAAAGGGTTTGGTTTTTTGTGACACTCTTTAACATCCTGAGCGCTGCACAAAGATTGTGCAATGCAAATGTGAAATAAGAGGCAGAACGGCTGCGGTGCTCCTTGGGGTCTTCAGTCTTTGCTGCAGCATAAGTAGCAGGAACAGATAAAGACAGATTAAGCTTCTGTTGTTACATTTTTCTCACAGGTTCCCATAGGCTCAATCTTTAAAAAGTCTTGTTGCAGTCACCAGAATAGTTTTCTAAATGCTAGGTGGTTTTAGGAGGAACTGGAGAGCTGCTGAAATTTGCTGCAGCTCAGTCAGGCCCATGCAGTTTGTCCAGCTCATGAGCACTGAGGAGATCAAATCACAGACTTTGGCTCCACATGTGAAATACCCGAAGGTCTTCATTTTAATCCTAGCTTATTCCTCACATCAGAAAGCATGCTGCTATATCTCAACTACAAAATAAAGCTGTCAAGTTCAGTTTGGTCCTTTCTGTGCCTTGCTTTAATTCCTAGCTAATCCCTTTACTGAAAGACCTCTTAAGTTCTGTGTTACTGTGATGGAAGTCCTGCACTCTGCCTGAATGCTGGTGCACTAACTGCAGGCTGCTGGCAGGGGCCGCTGCTTTCATGTCCTAAATCAGGAACTGAGCAGACCAACGTCAGAGCCTCTTGTCTGTCCCTGCAGCGATGCTTCATAGAATCATAGAATGGTTTGAGTTGGATGGAACCCTTAAAGGTCATCTAGTCCAACTCCTCTAAATGAACAGGGACACCTACAGCTCCATCAGGTGCTTCCTCTACTTCCGAAGAGGAAAGTATGTAAGAGTCCCCCCGGTAATGGTCCATTAGTCTGAATTTGGCCTCTTTGCTGCATTATTCCAAATGAATTCTGCATTGCAGTGATGTCTGCAATGTAAACTTTATGCGTGGGTTCACTGAAGGTGGCCCTGTAATTGATCTTCTCCTGTCCTGTGTTCTGCCAGGTGCCTACGACAGATACCTACCATATATCGTCATGGGAAGCCTGACTGTGCTGATAGGGATCCTCACCCTGTTTCTCCCTGAGAGCTATGGCAATGCTCTGCCTGAGAGCTTTGAACAAATGCTGAAGGTGAAATGGTAAGTCGGCCTTCATTCATCCCATCCTCCACAAGAATTCAGGACTTCTTTGTACATAATCTCTTTTTACACTGAGAAAATGTTTCATCAGATCGATTGCAAAACATCAAAGCTTTCAGAGTGCCCTTTAGATCTGTTGTTGTTAATTCTACAGTCAGCTCTGAAACCGAGCACCAATGTACTTGAAGGTGGGCACTTGCAAACAAAGGCTGACCCCACCAGCTACTGTTTTGGGTACCCTAAGCAAATATGCCCTCTGAAATCTGTGTCATACATCGTAGCGCTGATGCAGTGGAAACAGTGCTTGCTAGCCACTACTGTGGGTGGGAAATTAGTGCAGAAGGAAACTGAATTAGTTACAGTGCAGCTGCATAGACACCACTCAGCTTGTGAGGGAGAGTGAACAGAATTTGCCCTTATAGGGCAAAAAACCAACCAAACAAAAAAGCCACATGGAATTGCCTGTAGCTAATGCCTGGTTGGTAGAGGAGCTGCCGTTGTACTTCCAGGGTAAGAAGATTTCCCAGGTTCCTTGATAAGAGCATGCTGCTCTTTTTCGCAGCTAAGGACTTCTCATATATCTGACGTTGCTTTTAGCTCTGCAGCTGATGTCCAGATTCCCTTTGCAGACTTCTTGCATAAACAGAATGAAGTAACTGAATTACGGTCAATGAATCACACTGAAGCTCAAAATGATGTCTCCTGCACTGCTTCTCCCATCCAGAAGGGCATACTCTAGAGAAGACCTGGTTTTTTCCAATGTTTATACTAGCAGTGTAACATGGTTATTTTAGCAGGGCTGATTTGGAGGGCTCAGTGTCTGCTCTCACTCTGTAAGATGTTTTCTGCTTTCTCAGTCTTTTACTTGCTTTCAGTTTCAGGAATGGGCAACAAACCACTGGCATTAGGAATTCAAAGGAGAGTCCTAAAACTCTCATAACACCGTTGTGAAGAAGGATGCACACTCTCAGAGGGGCTGGAAGACCTCAAAATGCATTTTCTGCCACAGGAAAATGAACAAAAACCCAACAGCCAATGCTATGGCACTGTAGTTATTGTCCCTCGTGCTACTGTACCCATGTACCTATTTTCTGAACAGATGCTGTCTGCTCCCATAGGGCTCTTAGTTTGTAATTCAGTGTTCTGATTCCTGGAGTGTGCCAGCAGATCCAGCCCCTGTTGAGAAACAGGTCTGCATGTGCTAAACATGACTTGAGGAGTAACAATACAGCAATGACAGCACTCAGTCATGTACTCAATGAAGGCTGCTAAGAGAAAAGAAAGAAGGCAGCAGCGGTGATGGTGGTGGTTTTCTCTCACTGTGCATACTGACTGGAGGAAGGGAAGCTGGGTGTCTCTTTGAACATCTCACACATCTCTAGAGGAAAGATCCCAGCCTCATTTGAAATCTGTAACCAAGGCTTGATACGACCTGGGATCCAATTCTGATCCACTTGTCCCTATAAAAGCTGATGCCTTTTAGTAAGGACTGAGCCTGCTGAAGTCACTGGGCTTCATGAGTGTTCAGGTGTAAGGACTGAGGTAGGGCTATAGCTTGCTGATCTCCTTTTGATGGGCCATGCCCACTTTCAGAAGAAGCAGGCTTTCTCAAATAAGTGGTCCATTTCAGGCATGCTCTGCATTTTCAGCTTTTGGGTTTCTCATGGTATACTGACATAAGAACCTTCTATACCTCTTTGTGGTTCTTTTCCAAAGCATTTCACTTCTCCTTTCAATATATATTACATTATGCTGTACCTTCAGAGAAAACTCAGTTTTGAAAGCCTCTACAAAAACCTTTGTACCATTTACAAATTTAAAGGAGATTTGATGCTTGCAAAAATCTGATGTTCTGTACAGGAGATTTCTATGTGCAGCTATTAAGAGCTGAAAAGGGCTCATTGGGGACCATACTTCTTTTGTTTTTATTTTTTCCAAAGCAAAAATAATGCCAACAAAGCCAGTATTTTGTTTTGCAAGTCCTACAGGTTATATGTGTATTTTTTTAAACGCTCAGCAAGGCTAGATGGGATGAAAAGTTGAATGTAGTAGAGCTTAGATTTGTGCTACTACTGTTTTATGAACACTGCGTAGTTTGAGAAAAAGCTGAATGCCTTTTACTCTTCTATTTATCGGTTGTGCCTGGACTTCTTGGCCCATGAAGTCTCTCAGGCAGGGCAGGCTGATTTTTATCTTCTACGAAAACCATTTCGTGGTGATTCACACTCCGTTAGGGCCAACAAAAGCACGCTGTCTCCTCTCTTAATGTGAGAGTTCACGGCAGTTTGTCTTGTGCTGGCATTTGGCACACGAGTGAGGATCGCCCTGTAAGTCCAAGCACAACTATAAAGGTTTATAACATTTAAACGCAAGGAACTTGTGCAATCATCTCAAGCTGCTCTTTGGGATGTGGCAATACTACTTCCTTTAATATTAATTTTCCGCAGGCATGCTTTTTGCCATAAATGTAATGTGCCATAAGGCTAACAGCCCCCACGCCCTCATCCCTTCTCAAACTGGAATTTCCTTAATGACAGCAGTATTGAATTCTTTATTTTACTTATTGCAAAGTTAATCTATCAAATAACTATTTAGGCATAAGTAGGTTTCTGAATAAAACCTTTCTGTTGGCCCAGGACAGGTCTGAGGACTTGCTTAAATAAAGGTGGCCTGTATTTTTATGAAGATTTTTATATCAAGTTAATACTTATTTTATGTGATTGTAAGCTTAGCTATTTCTGAAAGGTAAATATTTTTGTATTCTTGAGCTTTGTAGTATCTTAAAACTAGATTCCATTTTTTAAATAAGGAAGAGGATTGTGGGTTTTTTAAACACCTTGTTTTCATTGGTCTCATTTTTCTTGCTTTTACCATTGATCTAAAGCTAGTGTCATATTTTATTATTTTTAATAGCAAATTAAAAAGAAATTGCAAGAGTGGAATGCACTGCTGACAAGAACGTGATGTTGTTATATGGACTCAGTGTGTCTGAGCACCATCAGAATGAGAAGATGAGTGCTTCAGCTGATGAAGCACTTGCAAGGAGGATTTCTGTCCTCTGACCGTATCTTTCCCAGGCCAGAACAGGGATTTCTGAAGGAACTCAAAGAGCAACAGCCCGCTGAAATATCAGTCAGGGATGAATCTGGAGGGCAGGAGTGCCAGATTCTGGCAAGGTACTAAATTTTTAATCGTAAAGCTGAAGCAAACAGAATTGGCTTAGTAGCCATTGGCAGAACATAAATGTATTTCTGATGAGAAACCTAAGACTTTCACTGCAATCTTCAGTGAGTTTTGTGTGTCAGATGCTCGGTGGGGCCTCACTGTGGGACCTGTGTGCCCACCTCAGCTGGGAGGTGCATGTACAGCTCTGACCCGAAGATGGGAGGGAAGCACAACTGGATGGCTCCCGCTGGCTGCACTGGGCCTCGGCTCTCCTCTCTGTCACATTTACCCGGGTCTCCCTGTGTAACCTCTTATCGTCGGTAAGATCTGACACTGGCTTACTGGATATCTTAAAGCACATATAAATACATAGTTGTTGTCACCTGGTAACTCCTGTCTGTATTGGAATAAAACGTACACTAGCATTGTGTAACCTTTCTGTGTGGTTTGTAGTTGAAGAATAAAGTCTCCTAAATTTAACACTTTGTGTAAAGATGTTTAAAGAAGTAATTAAAAATGAATTTAGCGTGCATAAGTTATGAAAATAAAAGCCTAAAATAAACTCTTCCACACAAGAAGCATGCTGCTCTTCCCAGCTCCCCATGAGCAACCTGGACTTGACCATAGCAGCATTTCAGCCTTGCACCATCATCAGGCATTGACCACGACAATGTTTTGGCCTTGCACCATGCACCTGGCTCTGATCATGGCAACATTTGGGCCTTGCACCTTAGACCTGGCCCTGACTACGGTGTCATTTTGGCTTGCTGGAAAGAAGCAATCCTAGCTGTCAGGTCACTGCCCAGAGGCTAAACGCAGCCCAAGGCCTCCATCCATTGACTGCTGCCTGCATCACACCAGGGGCTCCTCCCTCAGCCCCTTGCTGCCAACAGAGGTCCTGGCCAGCCTTAGGCTGAGCAGAACAGGAGCCAGAATCATAGAGCTGCAGCTGTTGGAATGGACCTCTGGAGATCAACTAGTCCCAGCTCCCTGCTAAAACAGGTTCCCTGAAGCAGCTACACAGAAAAGGCATCCAGACGTGTTTGGATACATCCAGAGGAGGAGACATCCCCACCCCTCTGAGCACTTTGTGCCAGGGATGTGACACCCTAGTAAAGTTCTTCCTCATATTCAGATGCAACTTGCTATCACCGCTCCTCTGCATCCCTGCAGCTCCAAGAGGTGTTTATATTTTGCTTTTAGTCCTCAGCAATCTACTCAGATAGCAGTAATCATCTTCCTATACTGACTCTGTTTGGCCCATGATGGTAACCAGTGGGGATCTCTCTGTCCTTGTCGACCGTTGGGCCCTTTTCCATCGTATTTTCACCCCGTGTTCCCTTGGGAGTGGGGAGTGAGCAGTGTGCTGCAGTTCAGCTGTGCATCGGGGTAAAGCCAGCACGGGAACGCAGGCTCTGTATTATTCAGTAGATGTAGCTGTAGCTATCTATTCATTATCACAGTGCTTAGGACATTTGTGACTTGAAACACGCATGCAGCAGCGGGGAGTCAGCCCGAGACCCCCTCTCGCTCAGCCCAGCCCGGCCCGGGCGGATCCCCCGGCCGAGCCCCCGCCGCGCCTCCGTGCCGGGCGCGGGGCATGCCG
>JACDJE010000416.1:608874-641233 GCA_016647715.1 Pavo muticus
TTGAGCCGGGCCGGGCCGGGCCGGGTCGCAGCGCCCGGCCCCCACCTGAGAGCCCTCCGCCTGCTAACTCCACCCCCGGCCGCTCCCCCACCGGCGAGGCCCGGCCCATGGCAAAGCGCTCGGCCGGCGGCTGGGCGGCTTGGGGCCGGCCGCTTCCTACCCGTCGGTAGCGGCGGGCGCAGTTAGACCGCGCCATGCGGGACTACGAGGAGCTGACCGCCTTCCTGGGCGAGTGGGGCCGCTTCCAGAGCCTCGTTTTCTTCCTGCTTAGCGCTAGCATCATCCCCAACGGCTTCAACGGTCTCTCCATCGTCTTCCTGGCCGGTACCCCCGAGCACCGCTGCGCTGTGCCCCCCGGAGCCAACCTGAGCGAGGAGTGGCGGAACGCCAGCATCCCGCTGGAGCTGCGCGGCGGACACACGGAGCCGAGCCGCTGCCGCCGCTACCGCCTGGCCGTGCTCTCCAACCTGTCGGCGCTGGGGCTGCGGCCCGGCTTCGACGTGCAGCTGGCGGAGCTGGAGCAGGAGCCGTGCCTGGACGGCTGGGTGTACAGCAGCGACGTGTATCACTCCACCATCGTCACCGAGGTGAGAGGAGCAGCAGGGCTTCGAACTGAGCCTGCCCCGCACCGCATGCGGTCAGGCTTGTTTGGTGGGTTCCAGCACAGTGCCAACCTGAGCCTTTCACCTGCAGAACCCGTGTGTCTGTCAGGAGCTCATTCCCTCTGCTCCAGAAGCAGCAGCTGCCGGCAGGACACACCGTCCGCACTGTGTTGCCAAGGGAGCGTGTGTGGGTCTTGGCACTGCTGTCCTGGGCTGCTCTCAGTGGCCCTGAGTGCTCCTGCTTTTAAATCTCGTGTGCTGCATTTAGTTTTAGATCTAAGCGAATCTCATATATTTACTTGCACTTGCAAAAGCAGGCTCCAGCTGCAGTGTCTCGGCTTGTGTGGCCTGTATACAGCACCTGCTGGATTGGTGTCAGCTGGTATCTGCAGGAGGACCTTGGGGAGCAAGGGTCGGCCCAGGAACAATGGGCTCAGCTGGCTTTATTGTTGGTGGTTCAAGGATGTCTTTGAACTCATACACCAAAAGGGTTTGGTTTATTTTCTTAATAAAGGTGGCAGAAGTCATCCTGCAGGTGTGGCAGTTGGATGCAGCAGGGGAGTTCCATTATGTGCTGTGCCACAGAGGACCCCAAATTTGCTGTATATCAGCCTGACATCTGCTGTCCCTGCTCAGCTCAGCTGTGTCCTGCCAGCAGAGCCTCTGATCCAGGCAGCCAGCAAAGCTGAGGCAGTGCTGGTTGTCCTTGCGTCAGGTGCAAGCTGCACAGACACACAGGCGCTGGCTGCCTTAAGACACAAGGAAATACTCGGATTTCAAACTGCAGATAGGACTTTTCAGAAGGCTTGTTAACCGTTTATACCATCCAGTTTCCTGTTTGTACATGCGAGCAACCTTTGCAGAACTGTAGCAATGTTTCTGCCCAGCGGCCTTTGTTCTTTGCTCTGCCAAACAGAGATGGATGTTTGAGTGCTCAGTGCCTGCTCACTGCTCTGAGCACAGAAATCCTTCTCGGGTGAAGGACCAGAGTGAAGAAGAGAGCGTGGGAGAGGGAAGCGTGGGCATGGCAAAATGTGAATTGTGAAAACTTCCCTTGAACGTGCCCAGTCCTTAGGGCTTGGGCAGCTGCCGCAAGGTGTTGTCTCACCTGTTTCTTAAAGAACTGCTTTCTTCACAAAGAGTAAAACTAGTTCCTGGTCGTCATTGAAATGTATGGCTGTGAAGGGCTGAGGCACTCTCAGGACAGTGTAAGGCGGTTGGCATCCTCTGGAATTCAGCAGCTCACAGGTGAATGTGCTGGTTTTGTCCTGAGTGCCCCAATACAGCGGTTGTCCTAACTGAAGCATGGCTTGTCGACACATTTTTCTCCCAGCTTCTTCACTGGGCTTTGACTCCGTGCAAGTTACAGTGTCTGAACTGTCAGAACACCTTCCAGAAGCTCCGAGATCCGTAAGGAGAAGGAGCTGCTGATGTTCTGCTACGACTCTGCTGCAGCTCTGCACAGTTTGGCAGAAGTGTTGTGTCTGGGGGAGGTAGCGTTTGGCTGCCCCAGCTTCGTGCACCGAGGCGGTGTTTTTTTCTCCCTTTAATATTAATGCTTTTGAGCCAGTTTTGCAAGAGCTGTGGCCTTTCGCATACTTGCAGGTTTTCTCTGTTCAGCTTGTTTAATTTGCTGGCTTGGTGTTGCCGCTTTTGTGGTTGACTAATGCTGTGTTTGGTTGCATATCTTGAACTTGTTGAATAATCATGAGGACCTTTGTCCCAGATTTCTGGAGCTGACTCAGGGAGGGGGATGGGGCGTTTTTTAAGAAAGGTTTTTGCACAAATCTCTCCTGACTCCAGGGAAAGCCCTCCGCTCTGTTTCTGCTTAGCAAAGGAGATGTAACACATTCAGTTCTCTCTTATTTGAAGGGAGGCTTCCCTTTTTTCCAGCAGACACACAGCACAACGGTAGCCGGTTCGCCCCATTTAACCGGTTCCTCTGGAGCAAAATCCCTTTTCCTCCTTTACTATTGGATACACTGTGTCGTGAGGCATAAGAAAAGCTTTTCTTTAGTCAAAATAACAGTTCCTGAGGTTCAATGAGGCCAAGTGCAGGGTGCTGCATTGGGTCGGGGCAATCCCAGGTGTTGATACAAACTGGGGGAAGATCTCCTTCAGAGCAGCCCTGCGGAGAAGGACTTGGGGGTCCTGGTGGGCGAGAAGCTGGAGATGAGCCAGCAGTGTGCGCCTGCAGCCCGGAAGGCCAGCTGTGTACTGGGCTGCATTAAAAAGGGGTGGCCAGCAGGGAGAGGGAGGTGATTGTCCCCCTCTGCTCAGCTCTTGTGAGGCTCCATCTGGAATACTGCGTCCAGGCCTGGGGCCCCCAGTACAGGAAGGATGTGGAGCTCTTGGAGCAGGTCCAGAGAAGGCCACTGAGATGATCAGAGGGCTGGAGCACCTCTCCTGTGAGGAAAGGTTGAGGAAACTGGGATTGTTCAGCTTGGAGAAGAGAAGGCTCTGGGGAGACCTCATGTGGCCTTCCAGTACTTGAAGGGAGCATATAAACAGGAAGGGGAACGGCTGTTTACGAGGGTGGATGGTGATAGGACAAGGGGGAATGGTCTTAAGCTGAGACAGGAGAGGTTTTGGTTAGGTATTAGGAGGAAGTTTTTCACCCAGAGGGTGGTGACGCACTGGAACAGGTTGCCCAAGGAGGCTGTGGATGCCCCATCCCTGGAGGCATTCAAGGCCAGGCTGGATGTGGCTCTGGGCAGCCTGGTCTGGTGGTTGGTGACCCTGCACATAGCAGGGGGTTGGAACTGGATGATCATTGTGGTCCTTTTCAACCCAGGCCATTCTATGATTCTATGATATGATTCCTCCCTAGGTCCCATAAAAAATGTAGTCATAAGAGTTCGTGTGTAGTGCTAGGAGAAATATTATCTGGGGTAATTAAGGGGAAAGGCCAACTTCCTCTCCCAGTCCTGTGTGTGAAAGCCTGGTATCTGCTGTGGGACTGAACTGAGCAGTGACTTGCAGCATTAATAGTCTAGAGGAATCATATCATGAGGATATGTTGGATGATGAAAACATCTTAATTTGGAAGAATTCTTGTGTACTCAAATATGGGAATGTTTCTTTCATACTGACACTTAAATAGATGAAGAGTTTTGTGTAGGTGTTCATCTTCGGTTTTACAAACGTGTGGTACTGTTCACCAATTTGAAATCAGCTCAGTGCAGGCATCTTCTGTGCTCCAGTGCTGCATGTTTTGTGCCTTTTGTAGTCTTAATGTGTGGCTGTTTTTGCAGAGGAAGGATGCTCATCATGGAGTTACTGCAGCACCCTGAAGCCTGGTGTGATGCTGAGGCTCTGGATGCTTTATGAACACACAGGGAAGGGAAGTTTCCATGCACATATGACAGCCCTGAGTTTTTCATTACACCGAGGGTTTCAGGTCCTGCCATGTTGGCAGACACTTGAGTAAGTGATGCCAGACCACCAGGCAGTGGTGACACCTGGAGTGGCACAAACAGGTCCTGTAGCACCTCTGTGTAACTGAAGTTTTGATGTTCTCTTTCTGTTGGAGACAAGGAAGGCCGTGTTGTTTTGTAAAAGCAGGCTTATGACAGGGGTCTTAACTTCCACAAGCTTCCCTGGGAGGGGAGCCAGCAGCAGAGGCGTGAATCAAAGCCAGGTGAGCCAGGTTCAGTGCTGCTGGCCCCATTGTTCACAACAACATGGTTTCTTCCTGTGCAGGAAGTCGCACCCAGATCCCCATTATTCCTTGTGCATTACAAACAGCACGTCCCCTTTGTTGCTGCAGGGTAATACTGCATATTTTTCTGGCTGAGGTTGATATCAATGGTTTCTCCATCTTGGGAGCTGCCCCAGCTGTAAGTGTGTCATGGCTAAGTACTAACAGAGGCTGTAACCGAGATGTAGGTGCAAAATGTGAGTGTTAATAGGCTTGCCTGAAGGAGAAATGTCTCGTTTCCAGCTCATAAGTGAATGTGAATGGCAGCTGTACTGAAATGCTGTAAAAATGCAGTGGTTTTCATGGTGTGTTACATGAAGCATGTATTGCAGGGCTGTTCAGCAAGGCGATGTAAAATAGGATTCTTAAAGAGTGACTGACCTCTTGTTGATACCATTAGAATTGAGACGGTGGTCATTTAGAGGCACCACGCACAGTGAACGATGGAGCAATGTTAGGATGTCTTTAACTTCAGATTGATCATCCACCTCTTTCTCAGTTTCTGCTGTCAGTGCCCTGTTTCCTTTCTTTTCCAGCCATCTCAGAAATGGGATGTTTGGGAGAGTTAAGTTTCTTCATGGAAATTATTGGTGTTTTCCTCTATGTTCTATGCAGGTTTTACTTCTGTGGTAGTTTAAAGCAACTACAAGGGGAGAAATAGAGCATAATGTATGTTCTGTAGATGCTGGCTTCCATTTGTAGATTAAAAGCTGTGAGAGAACATCTAAAACCACTAAATATCTTGGATATCTGAATGTATTTTCAGAGGAGAAGTTGTTTAATAGTGCTCAGCGCTCTCAGCTAAATGGAGAACATTTACATGGGTATGATAGAGACCAGACTCTGAATCCAGGGCTGCAAGTGCTCCGCTGTGAGATGGGCACAGGGGCTTTCGAAGAGCCTGCCTTGCTTTACAGAGAGAAGCAGTTGGTGGGAGGCAGTGTGTAAGGCTGGATTCACTTCAAAACTTCTTACTAAAATGTTGGTCTTTAAAAAAGCAAATATTAGCACACGAGCCTATCCCACTTCTACTGTCATATGTGCAAACATAACTGTGCACAGCTCTCACAGGTCGTGGTGGCTGTTGTAGTTCTTTGGGTAGGGTTCTGCTTACCGGTATCAGGGAGGCACTGTTGATCCTGCAGTGGAACACAAATTGAGAAAAGTGGGGTTTTTTTTGGCACCAGTGTGATCTTGAATTATGTTGTTGACCTTGTGATTATTTCTATAACTTCCCGAAGGTATATGGTGGCAGTTTGTGTCTGTTTGCTGTGACGCCGTAATTGTGAGGACTTTGGACGTTTAGTGGAGTTCCCCAATAGTCAGACTTGCAATTGCCATGTTATGGTATGTTGCCAAATACTGGGCAAATTTTATGCTCAAATATGATTGTTGTGTTGTTATTAGCAGTTAGTTTGTTAGTTCCTGTTGTATCTCCTTGGAAGAGGTGGCAAAATCCCAGTGGAAGTTGGACAGGATAAGGTCTGCATCAGAGCCTGGGTGGAGCACTGCCAGGTTTCATGTCGGAACTCATGAGGTGCCAGCTCTCCTTCCAAGGCAGGTGATGTTCTGCACGCACAATGGGTGCAGAGCCTATACACAGAAAAAGTAGATAACCTTTACCATTGGGTGGTTTTGAAGTGCACAGATTGCTTGGAAGAAGCACCATTTTTACATAGGATGCGGCAATGTCATCAGCTGCACTTGTGCCTGGAACTTGCCTTGCAGCTTTAGTTTGATGCCTTTATTTACGCTGCTGCCTGGTTCTGTGCAGAGCTCAAATATTTCGTCTCAGGGTCTGAATTTTGTTGTGATTGTGGAGGCACGTGTGAGATTGCTGTGGCTCCCAGCTCACTGCTGCAGGTGTGAGGCTGCGCGTGAAGACATCGCCCTGACCCGATGAGCTCTGCAGGAAGCATTTACAGCCCAGTCAAAGTACTGCGCTCTGAGTAAGAAGATAAGCTTAAATCGCAACAGATGATATCCTTTTCCAAAGTTAAAATGCTAATTGTGAGAAAACTCTGCCATGGCATGAGCAATGGGTAGCAGAGTAGAGGAGCTGATGCTTTGCAGGGTCAGTAGCTGCTCTTTGGAATAAGGCTGAAACGTATTCTTCAGTTTGGAGCCACAGCACCTTGCTGAGGCGAGCCTTATCTGAGCCACCGGGGTGAAGGCTTTGCTTACTCAAGGGATACCAGGAAATGAAAATAGCACATGATTTTAGAGCACTGGGTCATAGCATGCTGTGTCCAAACAGCCCTGCCAGCAGCAGGAATCAATCAGTAACTGCTCTTGGGATCCTTGCTGGCCTTCCAACCGTGATGCTTCAGTGACTTCTTCTTGGGCAGCATACGGTTCAGGGAAGGGTAAGGCTGCAGAGTGGTTATGGAGGACTGATGCCATCATCAGTATGAACAATGTAGACCTGTCTGGTGACTCATTAAAAAGCCGAGGACTTCGTTCATTTTCTGACTGGGGTGAGAGGTAACAGACCTGAAAATCCGTCTGTTCTGATAGTTGTACCCGTGGAGTTTTTGGCTATAAATAAGTAGTATTGCACAACCAAGGTAGTTTTCCCTTGGAAACTCAACACTGAAGTTCTCTTCAGTGCCTGATCCAAGTGCTCTTCACCGTAACAGCTGCTGTAATTGTGCAAGTAGAGTGGACAGAAAAACAAGATGGTAATCAGAGCAGCATCTGAAGGACCAGTGTGTTTCTACCTACCACGGCAGTGTAACACATTTCGTAACCATGAACAGCCAACTCACAAGCACAGGGATCAGCTGGGCAGTAAGAGCTCAGTGATGATGCTCCATAAATTGCTGAGCTTCGTGTCTGGTTCCAATGGCCGGTGGAAAGGATTCTTGGAGTAGGTGAGTCTATCAGTGCAGGATTTCTGCTGGGAGTGGTGTTTGATTCCCTGATCAATACCATCATGTGAAGACACACAACAACCACAGAAGCCTCTGGTCTGTATGAATTTGGTGGTGACCATTCACTATGTATTTCCAAGGAACTAAATTAGCTTTGCCAGAGCTTCTTGGCTGGCGTAGGCTATGTGAGCAGTCATCAGAGAGCTGCTCAAAAGTTCTTCCATCTATAATGCAGTGTGGGATGCATACAGATTGAATCACAAACATGTTAAATTACAGCTTTTAATCTACGTTGTATTAATAATCATAGAATATTGTGGTTGGAAGGGATCCAAAAGGATCCACTCCCTGGCTCTGCACAGGGCCACCCAAAATTCAAATCCTATTTCTGAGAGTTGTCCCCTGCTCCAGAAGTAGTTTAAAAACAATTGAGTAGAACCCACAGTAGTGACCTGTTTGTTCCTTGAGGTGGAAAGGAAGGAGTTACTGGGATCAGGTCAGTATTTGCATTTCAACCTTTTTAGTGCGAATTGAAAACTCCCAAAGTTTCCATCTCTAAAAGCATCACGTGGGGCCCTGCGGGAGCTGTCTGGAGGACAGCAGTCAGCAGGACCTGGCCTTGTGTCTGAAATGCTGGTGGCCTCCAAATTCCCCTCCTGTGCTCAGCACCCCATGGGGCGAGCAGGACCCGAGGGGCAGCAGCTGCAGGCAGAGCCCAGCAGTGAGGGGGGGGCAAGGGGCATCCCTGCTGCTCTGTGCTTTCTTCTGGCATTTGCCAATATTTACAAGCTTTTTTTTCCCCTCACTAACCAAAACAAAATTAAGATTCTTTCAATAACAGCTGTTGATAGAGATAACAAAATAACATAAAATGAAAAATGAAACTGAAGCAGGTAAGAGGGTTGCAAACATTTGCAGTCTTCATTTAATAGGTGTCTTTTTTTTTCCCCCCTTCCTATTTTTGTCAACGTGTATTTTCATGTTGGAAATGGTGTTTTGCTTGGTGTGTATTTGAGTTTGTGTTCTGAAGATTGTAACTGGTGCTTCCCTGGAGAAGTGAGATCTGCTGGGCTCAGCAGGGCCTGGCGCAGACCCGCGCTTTGCGGTTGGGTCCCTGGTGAGCAGTGAAGTCTCTCCCAAAACCACATTAAAATGTAATAAAAGAGGAGGCACTTCTCTCTATGTAGTTCAATTTCTCCTAAATGTGAGGTTTTAATGGAAGGGTTCACCGTGTGCAGGAAAAGATTTGGGGTTTGTAGTGAGGCCTTGCAAACCCAGCAGGATTAAAAGCAAGCTGAATGGAGCGTACCAAGAAATTGGGAGTGACCTTCACTTGCATACGTGTAGGGGGAGAACCATAAGTGTCAGCCATCAAAAACACAGGGATCTACACCTGAGGTGGTGGTGTTGTGGCCTCAGATAGGTGATCTGAAGAGGGATTGGAGCTGGTGGCGTTTGGCCTCTGCTGAGCAGCATCGGTTGGTGTTATTTTTGTCAAGCTATGTCTGTGCCTTAAGTTGGTTATTTGTTTCTTCTGTGGAAGCTTTCTGTCCAGAGGGCACATTTCCCTCAGGCTCAGCCAACGTGCTTAGAAGGGAGGGGAAATGCTGTTTATTTAAAGCCTTTCATGTTCTTTCTCCTTGCAGTGGAATCTCGTGTGTGACGATGACTGGAAGGGGCCCATGAGTACCTCCCTGTTTTTTGTGGGCGTGCTGCTTGGATCTTTCATATCAGGACAACTCTCAGACAAGTAAAGTATATGCACCAGAACCACTGGTCTTTGATGTGTTTTGCAAGCAGTTCTTGCATGTGAAGTTTGGTACAAGTGTTTTCTGTGACCACTAACATGTCCTAACTGTGTGTCTGCCCAACCTGAATGTACACAAAGCATATAGGGCAATGTCCTAACTAGGCCCTAACCTGGTCCTAACTTGGACCAGGATGTCACAGGGGTCACTGGTAGGGGTTATACTTACCAGTTTATTTTTTCAGAGTAATCACTTCTGCAGCAAATTGGTTTTATGCCAGAAAGTGTAAGAAAGAGATGCTTCACTCCTTTCAAACTTCTTTCACCTCGTTATGTTTTCTTTAATATGCTGATCTTTGTAGTGAACTGTTTGCTGTGTAGAGGTGGAGCATCTATTATTGCCTTTACATTGCAAATAACGTTGCTGACAGTGAGTTGTCCCCTGCTCATTCTGTCAGAAAGGAATGCGTGGTGTTTCAGCACACGCCTAAAGGTGACTTGGCTGTGACCCTTGGAATATTATTTTCTCTTGTCCTGTGGATCTCCATGTATTTAGAGTAGCTGTGCATGTGCTGTTTCCTGAATCTTTGCTTCTTGTATATGTCTTATCTCCCTAAGTACACACATGAGTAACTTCTTTCTGAAGATTTAATTCATGCTGTTCTTTTTTTTTCTTCTCATCTAATCCATGGAAGATTTGGCAGGAAGAATGTGCTGTTCTCAACTCTGGCAATGCAGACCATCTTCAGCTTCGTTCAGATCTTCTCTACCAGCTGGGAGATGTTTTCTGTGTTCTTTTTGCTGGTCGGCATGGGACAGATCTCAAACTACGTGGCAGCGTTTGTTCTCGGTATGAAGTCCTGCTGGGCCCAGAATGCTGGCTGTTGTCCTGTGTTGTCCTGCCTAGGGCTGGTTTGTTTTGTCAAGAAATGCTGTTAAGAGTTTGTCCTTACCACACGTGGATGACTATCAGTTTCCAGCTGATAGAAGTGCAGTCTGAATCAATTCAGTGGGTTACCAGAGGATTCAAGTGTTTCAACTAATAATTCCAGAAGGTTTTATGGGTCAGGGCCTAATCTTGGCATCTCTGAATTACCCTATAAAGAAGCTAGTCTCTCCATAAGCTGCAGAAGACCTTATGGAGATCAAGCTGAAGTTAAGGCCTAGTATATCTGATGGCTTTAAGTCTTCAGGTACAGGAGGTCATAAAAACATAGAAATACAGAAGAGTTGGCTACTTCTAGCTACAGAAATACTACATGGTCTGATTAGTCTCCTTTCATACTTATAATTACTGGGTTGATGCAAGATCATCACATGAGGCAGATCTGTGGTGCCTCATGTGATGTGCATGGCTGTGTTCTGTACTGCCCCACGTAGTGTGTCTCAAAGCCAGTTATTCGTGGTTGCTGTTATGTTAAAATACTGATCTTCGCTCTTGTTCTGAACAGGCACAGAAATTCTTGGCAAATCCATTCGTCTGCTATTCTGCACGTTGGGCGTTTGCATCTTCTATGCCTTTGGCTACATGTTGCTGCCACTGTTTGCCTATTTCATCAGAGACTGGAGGATGCTGCTGCTGGCTCTTACTTTACCTGGGCTGCTCTTCATCCCGCTGTGGTGGTGAGTATAACGAAAACAGAAGACTTTAGACTTTAGAAGTCTTGTCAATGGGTTTTTAAGAGCCAGATGGCAGCCAGGCTTTAGCACTGAAACTCAGGAGTGGACAGAAGAGCGGCCATTGTATCCTTTGCTGTTCCCAATCCTTTAGACTTAAGTCTGCAGCTTTGTGAGTGATCTCTGTCTGACTCATGCCTGAAGAAGTTAGTCTTCATTTTCCTTGAGGGTTCTGGAACATCAAGTGATTGTACATGGAGAAGAGGGTGGGGGAGGGGAAGAAAAAGAAAAACAAACAAACAAAAATACCCCTCATCCTTCTGCATCAAATAGCACCTGTTAGGTGTTAGGCAAGGCCTAAACTAAAGGCAGAATGAAAAAGCAGTTATTTTGGGAAGTGACATGGTGACGTACATAGAGGGTGGTGACGCACTGGAACAAGTTGCCCAAGGAGGCTGTGGATGCCCCATCCCTGGAGGCATTCAAGGCCAGGCTGGGTGTGGGTCTGGACAGCCTGGTTTGTGGTTGGCGACCCTGCACACAGCAGGGGGATTGAAACGAGATGATCATTGTGGTCCTTTTCAACCCAGGCCATTCTATGATTCTGTGATTCATTCTATGACATGGATCTGACAAGCTGTAGCTGTAGAGCAGTACTTGCACACCTGAGCAGCCTCAGTTTTTCCTGCCTTAGTTAATGAAATGCTGCTTCCCAGTGATGTGACTTGTAGAGTTTAAGTTGTCCACATGGTGGTGGTGTTTCTTCACTTACACATAAAACGAATGTGATTGCATCTGGCTTCTCTTAATGGAGCTGAAAGACCCACACAGATTTCACTTTCTGTAAACACTGTCACATACAGCAAGTCAAGTAATGATTTTATGTGCCTTAGTTGCTAAGCAGATGCCCCTTCATTTACAGAATGCTGCTTGTGTGTTCACATTCTGAATTTCTTTGAACTATTTTTCCTGTACTCTGAAAGTTTCTGTTGCTCTTTTTTTACCCCCCAATCATTCCTCAGCTCTTTTGTACTTTTAAAACACATGAACACGTTTTAGTCTGTTCTTCAGCATACGAGTTGGCTCTTGTAAATCTGATTTCTGTTGTCTTAGCTTTAATTTCTGCAAGACGTGTCAAGTTTTAAGCTCTTTGTGCCTGGAACAATACGTGTTGCTGTCTGAAGCAGCACATTCTTTGGAAATGCTGGCATATTACTCCAATCTTTCTTACAGGATCATTCCAGAGTCTCCACGGTGGCTGATCTCTCGGGGGCGATTTCAAGAAGCGGAAGACATCATCCGAAAGGCTGCAAAAATTAACAAGGTTACAGCCCCAGAAGTAATCTTCGACCCTAGCGAGGTAAGATTCACTTAGCAGCCAGGTTGTTTGCTGGGCCTGTTGGTATCTGTGGAAAGCAATTAATTTCCAGTTTTGCCCGCGCTGTATCATGTACTTCTGAAGTGGTTAAAAGTTCATCCTTTGCCTGAAAAGCCTTAAAGCAAAATACCCTTTCACTGTTCGTTGAGGTTCAAAAAGCCCTTGCTGTCCCAATCCCACGCAACATTCAAATGAAAACATCTTTTTTTTTTTTTAATGTGGTTAACAGCTTTATTTTCTATTTAAACCACATTTTTGGAAGGGAATGCAATTAATTTGGTTTGCCTATTGCTTTGTGATCTGAATACGTCCCAGATGAAGCCACCAAATTAGAAAGTTTATCCCAGTGACTGAATACAGCGGATGTCCTTAGCCCAGGCAGCTGACAGATGGCTTCTTTGGGTCTTCCAGGCCACGTCTGAGACCTGGCCACATTGCACTGAGGAGTGCATGCCTTAGCACCTAACAGGGAATTCATAGTCTCCTGGTCTCTTACTCTTTGTTTTTCCTCCAGCTTCTGATCTTTTTGGACAGAAATATCTGATTCTGAGTGGTTGGGTATAGGCAATACTCATGTTCTGGACAGATTTTATGCTTGTCTGCTCTAATAGAAAACTAATCCTGGCTGGTGGCACTGGAAATAGTGCTCTTCAAGTTCAGCTTCTACTTCATGTAAAGGAGATCAAAACTTGAGCATCCTTGAGCTGGAGTAGTTAGCAGTAAAATTGTTCTTGTTTCCTTCAGGTATCTTTGGGCTGTTGGTGTCCTCAAGCTGTAGAATGAGTTCCACATTCATTTACTCACAGGTCAGACAGACAAATTGTTTGCATAATCCAGGGCAATGGGCACCTGTCTAGGCAGGTCTGTAGAGTCTGTCTGGGTACTCAGCTCAGCTGTATTCCCACTGACACTAGGCATTGCCTAGTTGTTGATAAGAAAATTGATTGTTCCTATCCTTGTGTATTCACTTGATTTACAGAGCCTCTTGGGCCTCCCAGTCTGAGCCAAATGTTTAGTCATTAAACTCAAGTGTGTTGCTATTGAGGTTGAAAAGGCTTCATTTGGCTTACGGATAGCTGAGGTGCAGACAAGCCTACTTGTCTAGGCTAAATTCTAGATAGTAGGATAGACATCCTGGTCTTGCTAGAGCAGAATGCCAGAAAAACGTAGACCTTCTGCTGATGGCTTTTGCACTGGACTTCTATTGGAAGAACCCTTTTTTTTTGTTCTTGCTTTCTTTTCCTTTCCTTCTCCTGCTTTAAGCATGAAAACTCACCCTGTGCCAGCAAGAGAACGGAAAATGAGCTCTGGGTCCAACATTTGGTTCATCATCCCTGGAACGCCTCCATTTTCCGTTCTTAGAAAGAAATACTGATCCCAGAGATTCCTCAGCTCTGAGTGGGGCTGGGTTGTGAAGCAGCAGAACGCTTCACATCTCCTGGGGGGGGGGAGCAGGCTGGGTATTTCTGATCACAGAGATTAAAGTCACAGCACATCGACTTCCAGAACCACAGTTTAACACTCAAAAAAATAGGAACTGGATGAACAGGTGTTTGTTTAACTGCAGAACTCCCAACCAGCTTTTTTTCTTCTTTTCTTTTTAATAAGCTGTGACAAAATAACTTGTGCAAAGCCTTCCTTCGTCTGTGGTCCCTTTATCCTCTTTTGTGTGCTGTCTGAAGAAGGCTGGCATCTTCCCCTGAGGTTTTAGGAAACATGTTTATGCTGCAGCAGGATTCTCAGGAACAGGCTGGCCCTGAGGCACTGTGCAGCTGGAACGAAGGACGGGGCTGCTGCCCAAAGAGCATTCCTCCGAAGTGTTTAGACTCCGAGGTTTCAAAACCAGTTTGGATTTCAAAACCAGTTTGGATTTCAAAACCAGTTTGGATCCAGCAGGTGGCTGATCACAAATGGTCCAAGGAGCATCAGCAGGGCCTGGTTGGCTGACTTGTCTGATGTGAGGGGAATAAACAGGTTTGGATGACAGGTTTCGTTCCAGATCACTTTGCCTTCCCTTCCATTGTCATAGCTTCTTGCTCTGTCCCATCCTGCTAAGGGACTGTGTTATCTGGCAGGGCCCTTTTTTCTCATCAGAGAGATTAATTTGCATTGTTCCTGCTTTTGTTTTGTGGTTTGTTTGGGTTCTTTTTTTTTCTTTTCTTTTTTTTGTGTTTCCTGTTTATAGGTTCCTTGGCAACAAAGAGTGGCAGAACTGGAAAGCACAGAGGAAAGATCATGTGATTTAAGAGAAAGGGCTGTGAGCTGAGAAGCTGCTGCAGCTTGTGCTGGGGGAGGCTTAAGCTCAGGCAGAGTGAAAGCTATCCGATGTAAAGAACTGTTTGCCTTTAAGAGAAAATTAAGGTTTATGAAGGCAGAAGCACTGAATTTTGGAGTACATGAGCAGTAGAATGCTGTTTTATCTTCCAGGTCTTCATAACGAAATATTGCTTGGAAATAATACTCTCTTGGCTGCAGAGGTTATATAAGCTTCATGCTTGCGAGACATGGGGGAGAAAATACATGTTTTGAGTTGAGGGACAAGGCTTGAGGGCTCTGTATCAGTCTCCAGCAACCAACTTACGAAATATCACCTACCTGAGATGGAGGAGAGGCTGATGAGGCACTAAGTTTAACGAATGGTTGCTTTTATCTCTTTACCGGTGTGTTGGAATGCATCCAACTTCTTCCATTGAACCTGTCTGATGTTCTGGGGGAAAAAGAGTTGTAAGCTGAACTGAACTAATACAAAGTAGGGGATGTGAAGGTAGGCCAGGCAGCGAGAGTTCAGAAGCGTTTAAAGCAGTGAGTGCACTGTATTGGAGTGCACTGTATTGGAGTGACAGTCTTACTTTGTGATCGTTTTCACACACCGTGCTGTACACAGAGCACACAAAAGGCATTCAGTCTTTAAATCTGTGAATTAAAGCTGTTGCTTTACAAGTCGAGCATAGAGGTTAAAATAAGCAGCTTCTTTTATGGAGTCTCAGGCAAAGAAAATGCTTGCTAATTTCAGCTCAAATGTTAAGTGACTTTAAGAAGGAGCAGCTATTTTTACAGATACTTGTTTCTTGTGCCCATATACATGTTTGGTTAAAAGCAAGGCACCTGTTTCAGCTTTACAGCACACCAGAATGGTCCCTGGTGCACTCAGAATGCTGGTGTGTAAGTCAAGCCAGTGGGCTTATTGTCACAACTGTTCCACTTGCAGGATGCTGATGCTCCATGCTTTTTGTTTGCTTGTTTCCAGCTGCAAGATTTGAGTTCCCAGAGGCAACAGACATACACCATCTTGGATCTAATGAGAACACGAAACATCCTCACTATCACGATTATGTCAGTGATTCTGTGGTAAGCAGGACTGTGGTTCAGGAATATGTAGGCACAAAAGCAATAAAACGATAAGGAACTGCCCTTTGAACACTGAAGTATTCTGAAGAGGTATGGGCAAAACTGGTTAGCTAGAAAAACAATGGCCTGAAGTGACATCATGCTGTTTATGCAGGTTCTCTGTTACATGTGCTGAAGGGCACACAGTAAATGAAGTTTTGCAATGACAAAGAGTCAACCTTGTGGAAGTCAGTTGCCTGTCTTGAATGCTCTTGCCAACCCTGCGGAAAAGTATTTGGTGGCTTTGGGCTAGTTTTAAACTGGTTTTACCTTGCTGATCAGTTGCCTAATCTGTTTTTAAATCATTTCCCAAAATATAAAGTATCCTATGCCGATTCACAGCAGCATTTTGTATATAAACCCTTGGTATGTTCTGAATTGAATTGAAATTCTCTGCAGAAGGTGTAATTGCATCAAGGTTTGGCAGTGTGATAAGCTAAGGCAAACTGCTACTAAAAGTGAGTTCCAGCAAGAAAAGTAGGTTGGTTTGTTTACTACAAAAGTAGTAGCCCCATGTTGTACAGCATCACGGAAAATAGCACACAATAACTGCTATTGAAGAGAACAGCTTTTACTGGCACGTCATACACACCAACAGGGGGATTACCTCTGTTATCCTAGGCAGTTTGTTTTGAGCAATTGAACCATGAAGGTTGTTCTCCTGTGAAGTGAGAAGAAAAGAGAACTACGTTTAGGTCGATGATAACTAAATGCTGCGCAGTGACTTTGCTCTAGGTTCTGCTGTAACATAAATGCAGTGGGAAGTGCTGAGTGCTCCGTGCTGACCTTGGACACATCCTGAGCCAGTATCCTTATTTACCACGTGCTGCTTGCTAGTGAGGCATAACCTCCTTTTCCCAGTATCTCCAAAACGACGTAGATTTTATCTCCAAAGACACTTGTGTGTTTCCCCTGCTCACATGTGCCGGTCTGGCAGTGGCACAGTTAAGATGGCACTGTTCCCAGCCACTAAACAACTTGTTAACCCAGGCACAGAGCCATGCAAATACAACTTGAAAGGTATCCTGCCAACTTCGGGCATGGCAGAGAACATCCCAGGTTGTTTGGATCTGCCAGGTTGCCATACTCCTTTTGTCTGAGCTCATTCAGCAGGGAGGGCAACGACCCGGAACATTCCGAAGAGCAATCTGACGGCTCACGTTCTTCTTTCAGGATGATAATCTCCGTTGGTTATTTTGGACTCTCTCTTGACACACCCAACTTGCACGGAGACGTCTATGTGAACTGCTTCCTCTCAGCAGTGATTGAGGTTCCAGCCTACGTTATCTCCTGGCTGCTGCTTCGAAATCTCCCCCGCCGGTACTCAATGGCTGCCGCGTTGTTCTTGGGAGGCTGTGTTCTTCTCTTCATTCAGCTGGTGCCTTCACGTATGGAATCATTAGTTGATCTCAAACACACATGATAGGTGAAGTCCAGTGCCGTGCATTGGGCAGATGTGGAGGAAAAGTATCCTGAAGGGACTAAATATAGACGTGTGCTTCCTATTTTTGCCATCCTTCCTTGGTTCTCAGTGCCCCAGCACTGGGAGCTCAAAAAATATACCAACTCAGACATGGTTTTAAAGATAGCTCCTTGGTTTTGTGGTCTGTTTGGATCAGTACCCTAGTCCAGTTTTGCCCTAACGTAGATCTTTGGCATGGTGCTCTGGTAAACCCGTGGGGGTTACCTGAAGGCTGCAGAACCTGCTTCTTAAAAGACTGCCGTTGTCTGTCTTTAGGGCTTGTTTGAAAGTTAATGTGGAAGTATTTTTGATAAGCAAAGATGCTTGCACTGCATTAATAGTTAAAATGTTTGGCAAATCCGAGGAGGGCAAATTAACATTTATTGGATATCAAAACAGCATGCATCCTCAGGGTGGTTAGATTGAGGGTTATGGACTCTATCCGATGAGGAGGTCAAGTATGGTGGGGGAGTAGTCTTGTTGCTTAGCACTTCTTTGTTCTTTGGTTTGTAAACAAATCAGAATGAGTTTATTTTACATAGGCAATGCATGAGTCACTTTTTTTCCCCAGAGTTAGTTGGAAACTGATATGATCTGTTTTCCTTTTCCAATCCAGCTGTCCTGGTTAAAGTCAGCTCAGCACTGTAGAACTGACTGATAGCTAGGAAAGCTAAGGAGAAACCGGAGTAGCAAAGTAAAAATGACTCATTCAGATGCTTAACTTTGCTCAATTCATTAATAATGGGTATATGGCATTGTTTGCAATAGCAAAGATCTGCCCCTTGGAATCCTGAGAACACTTCTGAAGTTGTTGCCCTGCTGTGCTTATTTTTTAACCTCCTCGAGAGGAAAGTGGGAATGTTGACTCCTAGTTTAAAAGAAAGAAGTTGCCCATGTGCAGACACACATGCAGGAAAAAGGGACACCAGATAATGCAATTAATTACACAGGAGTTATGCAATCACAGTACATTTACCAGATACCACAAGCTGCCAGGAGTTTTATTGAAGTTCTTGCATTTTAATTTCAGATGTCCGTGCCCTGTCTATTCTGCTGGTGATGTTAGGGAAGTTTGGGATCACATCTGCCTTTGCAATGGTTTATGTTTACACGGCTGAGCTCTACCCAACGGTAGTGAGAAACATGGGAGTTGGAGCAAGTTCCATGGCCTCTAGGCTTGGCAGCATCCTCTCGCCTTATTTTGCTTATCTTGGTAAGTTGGATGTGCTGGGGGGACGCTGGTGGCTGGAAGCATTGCTTCAGTGCTGCCTGCAAGGCTTAGGACAGAACTGTGCCTCAGTGCAAGACCCAGTTGCAGGGTTTAAAATAAACCAAAACAAAATCAGCTGTGCTCATTTGCCCTCATTCTTGAACAGCCCCATCCTCACAGGCATTGTGGGCGTGCTCATGAAAACTATCAGCTGCCCAGCACTGCAGTGCTTGTGTCCACACTGTGGGTCTAGGATCCATTGTGACACTGTGGAGGTCAGGGGGCACCAGCTGCTTTGGGTGCTGTACTGGGGGGTTTGTTTTAACTAACAGCTGTTCAAAAGCACAAACGTTGTCAGTGACTTGGGTTTGATGCTAGCTTTTGTTGCATTCTGCTAGGTGCCTATGATAGATTCCTGCCTTACATCTTGATGGGGAGCCTGACTGTGCTATCAGGAATTCTGACTCTGTTCCTGCCAGAAAGCTATGGTATGCCTCTTCCTGACACGATTGAGCAAATGCTGCTGGTAAAAGGGTAAGTATTGCCTTCTGATTTTTATCCATCTGTTTTACCTGTAAGTTTAAGTGCATGCCTCTGTGTGAGTCCCCATTTGTAGAGCCTTGCTGAAGTATTTGATTTGCTCTAAAGTATGCTGACAGTAGGAAAGGCTAGTTCTATAGAGACTACTGCAGTCACAGCACGAGTAAGTAAGGGCCAACATACCTGTGTACCACAGAAGCTGCTGTTAAAAGTTGGCTGTACTTATAAAGGAATTCTAAGAGTTCTAACAGTGACTGAAGAGTTACAAAGAGTTGTCTAAGGGACATTGTTCTGGAGAGAGGTGGGATGCACTGCATTAAGAGGGGCAAAGGTATCTTTGCTGGTAGGATGGCTGACCTGATAAGGAGAGCTTTAAAGCAGGGGAGGGGAAGCTGGCAGCAGCCTTGTGAGGGACTGGTGGGCAGGGGTGATGTGGAGGAAAGGGGATGCAAAATCAGCAGAAGAAGGCTTTTAGGCAGCACCAGCTCCAGCATTTGCACATAAGCAAGGAAATATCTACAGGGTGCTCTTTTGGGGGAAGGCAGGGGGTGGGGGAGGGCACTTTCTGTGTCATCAGCCTGCTGGGGTGCCTCTCTGAGCTGCCTGTGCATGGTGCATGCAGCAAAAGGAATAAACACGAGGAGTTAGATTTGTGTGTGCAGTTGCAGATCTTGTTGGGATCACGGAGATGTGAGACAGCTCCCGTGACTGGAGTGTTGCAGTGAAGGGATACTGGCAGGAGAGAGATAGGAAGGACAGACTTTGCTTTATCTGTTTGCTTTTAAAGGTATAGTGACACTTTATGGATTTAATAACCAGCTCACTGACAAAAACATTTTCAGCCCACAGCGGTGAGGTAACAATTCTGCTTGAAAGGGCTTTATTTTAGTCCGTATGTTTTAAATGATTCTGCAGTATCAAACTGTCACAAAGCAATTCACCTTTCTGAGTTCTTAAAGTGCTGCAAGTACTGCTGAATTCTTCCAGTTTATTTCAGCTGACCCAAAAAAGCACTGAGAGTTGGGCCTGCTGCCATGGCTCTGAGTGGAGGCAGTTACCCACTGTTGGAAAAGGACCCGTTCAGCTGAGGTCAATGGGATATTAAAGCAAGAGTCTGTCATGTCCAATAGGTTCAGAACATTAGTCTTCTTTCTCTGTTTGCTCTTTTATTCTATTTTCCTTTTTCTTTTTTTTTTCCAGACTAGAATACAGGCCTGCATCTACTGCCAAAAGGAATTCAAAGGATGAAGAGGAAAACCCAGAGATTTTTAAGAGCACAGCTTTTTAATGAAATGCCTGCTTCCAGATGGACTGAAAGTTAAATGGATTTGCTCCTAACGCTCATTCTAGAAAGGGCTAGTGGCAACACTTCTTCCTGCAATTTTAACCTTATTTATTAATTTAAACACTGTGTTCCATATATTCTCTTTTTATATGACCACAAATACTGTGTAGCCTTCAGTGATTTTTCAGCCGGTTGTTTTAGTGCGTTAATCCCAAGGGACAGAATCTGATCAGACCTTTGGAAGTGAGAGTGTAGTTGAGCTGAGCAATACTTGAAAGCGAGCTCAAGGGCTGGCAGAGCACCTGGGCTCCACAGTGAGTCTTCAGAGCTAATGGCCATCGAGAATTCAGAAACTCTAGGAAAGGCTGCTAATTACTTTTGATTTCTTGACTTCTGTCTTTGGACAGGAAACTTATTTATTACAGTGCAGGTTATGCAAACATGCCTCTGTGACCTTACTCAAGTGACTTTGCATGTGCTGAGTTTGCCAGCAGATTCAGAAAGGTGCAAAGAAGGATTTTTGAGGATGAATTCTAACTTGGTGTGTTGTGGTTCAGTGTAGGCTGAAGGACCCAGTGTAGGTCTTGCACAGAGCACAGCGCTGAGGTTTTGCTGACAGAGCCCTCTCGAATCCAGTGCTGGACTTCAGCTACAGCTTTCTGATGGCGTCGTTTACATCTGACACTGGAACATGGCCCACTTTGAGGTTGTATTTATTTAAGGTGATGCAGAAGGTTTCATCTGTGTGTGGAGAGGGTGGTGGTAGTGTGAGCTCCTTCCCTTTTGGTGAGTGCTGAAAACTCTCTTTCTGAATTGTTTGGGCTTTTAAACCATGGTCTGTGCGATGTGGATGGTGGAGCGATTCTCCTGTCTTAGTTCTGTCCTTTCTGCACACACACACACACACACACACACACACACACACAACACACACACACTATCAGTAATCCATGCCACTGCATTGACCTCGTGGTGAGAATTCCCAAGGTCAGCATTTCCAATGCATTTCTGACCACTGGTTTTTGATTCTCGGCTGCCAGAGGTCTGTTGTTTCACTTCACTCCTGTTAATTGTTAATGTGAGCTGTGTTGAGGTGGCTTTTAAAGAATCACGTTGAAAATCTGCTGAGACTGTTCCTTGGGTCACAGCAGCACCCTTGGCATTGCCTGTGTCTGTTTAAATATGTGCATAGACATGGTCTTATTTGTGCCATTCTGAACTTGCACTGCATTACAGCAACAGGTGTGTGTGGTGGAAGCATTCATCCCATGGCATTTGTTTGTGTGTTGTCCTGTCTTGTAGAGGCTGGATGAGCAGAACCTGAATTGCTCTGCTCAGGGCTGGTGGGGCCCGGATGGCTGCTGGCCCTGGGGCATTGTGCTGCTCCGTGCCAACATGCAACACCAGCTGCTCCAAGGCTTTTGTTAACCACAGCTCTGTTCCCTGTCCTTGCCAGCCAGGCTTTCTTAAGCCGTAGGGTTTCACTGCTTTCTCTGCATCTTCTCACCTACGTGCTCAGTGCTCTGACTGCTGGGTGCAGCAGGGAGCTGGCTGGTGGTAGCAGGCCCAGAGCTCCTCTTGTCAGCTCCTCTGGGAAGAGAAATGCCAAAGCTTTGGCAGGTTCCACGTCACTTCTGGTTGATAGAAGGCCCTTGGTGGTGGGTTTAAAACGCGCTGTGTGGTTTGAGAATGGAGCATGTGTTGAGAATCTGAATTCTGCAGGTTTCGCTGCACGTCGTGCAATAGCCTCGATGTGAGCAAGTGAACTTCAGGAGAGTGCATGAAAGCAGGCAGGCTGCATGGTGATGGGAACATCCCCTCATCCCGAATCCGTGCTTCTATTTGTCACATTCCCCACCTTTTCCAGAATACTCATTGCAATTGTAACGCTCTAAAAGTCAGCACAGATAATTTGCTTTGTATGCCTTGTCCCTGTTAGGCTGATAGGAACTGGAACATTGAGAAGCAGCTTTGTTTGTGCTGCAGAAGAAACCTCACCACAGGAATCTGAGGCAGAACATTCAGCTGCGACTTCCTTGTCGTGAATTTGCCAATGTAAACAGCCCTGTCCCATGAACCTTTTCCTGCAAGCTGTTTCAGAAGATACCTGAAATGTGGGATACGTGCCTGCCTGAAACGTGACCTGTCGTGGAAATGCCTGCTGTCCATCCAATGTCTCGTTTAGCTGTGATCTTCAGTCTGCTGCTTCACACAGGTTGTGCACCTTCGTGTGCCTGGACAGCAGGTTTTTGTTCTAGATGATTCTAATGTTTATTAAGTGCTTGTTTGGGATTTTTAGTATGATTATATTGGGGAATTTCCTGGTCGTGACTAATCCTACTACAATGACAACCTCTCTGTCACAAGATATATTTTCTTCTTTGCTAACCTCCTTCAAATCCAAAAGTGAGTCAGAAGCAATCTATTTAATAGAGCATCCTGTGTTCCTTTGTTTACTTTCCTCTCCTACCCTAATCCTCGAGCTTATCTCTGCAGCAGGGAACTTGTTTTGGTGTGAAGTCAGAATCCAGCTGCTGATATTTCCAAAAGAACCCCAGGGGATGTTTTAATAGCACCACCGGGCAGGGGTTTTGATCTGGGCAAGCAGGATGGGGGTGGAGGAACTGACCCAGCTGTAAGGGTGATGTCAGTGCTGGCAGCAGGTCAGATCTGCACCAAAGGGGCTGTGGATGCCTTCTGTACCAAACGGTGGGGTTTAGTGCTAGGGTCAGATGGCACCTGGTTAATGAATGTGCTGCTTAGTAGTGCAGAATCTGTGCTGCTCTCCCTCATGGAAGGCCTTGTTTTGCTGAGAGCCCTCCTGTTATACTCAAAGATGTGAGGAGTGATTGTAAGGGGTTGGGCAGAATTTGCCTGTGAAAGAAAGAAAGGGCTGTGGTAAAACCAGGAGTGGTCACTGCACAGGAGGGTTATACAGAGTTTGGCCTTCAGGTGAACTGTAACCTGGGAGGTGCAGGAGGGCTGTGATGCCTTTAACATGCATTACAACCATTGAGGTCTCTGGTCAGGGAACACTGCTGCACGCTGCAGGATCTCCAGTGAGGAAAACAGCATTAAGGCCTTGGCTTGGGAACTGGGTTCCCTTCATTCCCAGCTCTTGGACTGCTTTCATCTCCCTGGGAGAGATGCACAGCCCTGTGACTTTCATCTCTGTGCTTGCAAGTGGGAATATCGTTAGCTCAAGAAGTGCCGCAGTTTCTTCAGGCTGATGCTCGCACTCAGCAGTGTGCGCTTCTCTGACGTGGCTCTCCTGGCTCTGGATGTTGTGCTCTCAAGAGCATCTTCTCACCTTTCATCTTTCAGAAGCAGGCAGCTCGGGATGGCTGCTGAAAGCCAGGCTGAGGAGAAGCATCACTTCAGCATTAATTTTCTCTATGCACTTAAGTATGTTGTAAAAGTGTTGTTCTTCCAGGGGACTTTCCTTCTGAGAGATGATGATACTGTATTGCTGATCTCGTGGGACTCGAGATGAACGTGAGTTATCCCCACCTCTGCTTGCAGCTGCTTGTGTTTCGTGGCCTCACCCACAGGGGTTCATTTATCAGCTCCCTGGGGACCGTGAGCACAACAAGCACCCGAGGGAGCGGTTGGGACTGTGTGATTGAATTTGTATTTCAGTATTTGTAGAAAAGGACCTTAACTTGTAAAGCCTTTGCTTAAAGCACAGAATCAGCTTGGGCAGCGTAACGTGATGCTCATACGTGCCTTTGGGTGCTTCGACCTGCTGGTAACGGCCACAGCCTTGTATATAGAAATTTCTTCTGGGAATGTAAATACTCTTAGCTGAACTGATTCCTACCCTGGGGTTGTTTTTTATAGAAAAATGCTTGTTTGTAAAACTGAATAAAATCGTATCCGGGATTCTCATTCCAATGAAGGATTCTCACACTTTGTTGCGTCATCTTTTAATGTGTTCTACAAATAACAGAGGTGCTTCTTTTTATAGTCCTGTAGGCTTTATGATGCTTGATTTCTTTTTGTTGATGTGTTCTAAGCCAAGAGGTGTGTGTATGGGGGGGGGGGTTTCTTATAGCTTATCAGTGTCTGTCGCTGCTGTCTGCAGCTCCACAAATGGGCTTCGGAAACCTGAGCCACTCTTCCTCTCCTGCTTCATTTCCTTCCCAGCCACAAGTTCAGTGTGATGGTGGGCAAGCAGTGAGGTGAGATAACGGGGCACCTGGAACTCGCTGGGCTGCTGATGGACTGCTTGGCTGCGGGATGAACTGCTGCTCGTAATCCTCCAGTGAGGGCCGTAGACAAAGCAGGGTGTAGAATTGGTGTTTAGGTAACAACTCCTTTCCCATGCTCCCTGTAGAACGTGGAACTTGATTCTGGAACCCTGAGAAACATTGGAGGAGAGCTAGGTGGTATCTTGCCCAAGTACCAGCCTTCTTCCTTTAATTAAACAACTTCCAGCTGGAATCCCAGCTCAATGGGGCACCTTTCTGTTGGATGTTTGTGGAGTTCCACTGTTTAACGGCCCAGAGCTGTTTCATGTTGGGTCCTTTTGAGTTGGGGGTGGTTGTGTGCATCCAAACAGCAGCGGTTCTGCCCCCCCTGTGTGCACATCGCTGCAGCTGTGCAGGCACTGCTCATCCGCATCTGCTGCAGCGCTGGGCCCTCCCCGTGCATTCTGCTCCATCTCAAACAAAAACTATAAAAGCAAAGGAGAAAAAAGGCAATTATTTAAGAACGTGAAATCCCTGCTGCCTCTGTCAGCCTCTGCTCTGGGCTGTTGCCTCATTTCTTAGACTTCTGTCTGTAGAAATAAATGTTTCCGAGAGGGGGGAAAAGCAAACAGCTTTCTTCGGAGCCACTGGGGGTTATAGAGGTGAGTGTCTACAGCTGTAGGGGGAGTTTCTCTGCCCCGCTCGCACCGTGTGTCTTTAACCTCTAATGCTGCTGACCCTTCCCTCCATCGCTTTCATTTGCTGTGAGCGGCGCCTTCGGGCTCCCCCCGTTCCTCGTGGGTCGGGGTCCGAACTCCCCCCGCAGCCCCCGTGCGGGTGGGGCCGGGGCGCTCCTCCTCCGCAGCGGAGAGGGAAAGGGAAAGCGAAAGGGAAAGAACAGGCGATGTCCCCGCAGCGGGGCCGGGGCAGGCGGCACACGCAGCCCGCAGCGGGGGGCAGGTAAGCGGGGGATGGGGATGGGGGAGCGGGGCGGGGGCTGCCCCGGGCAGGGGTGCGTGGAGGGGTCGGACGGAGCCCCGGGACGGGCGCGGGGTGCCCCGAGCGGCCGCTCCCGCAGCTGGTGTGGTCTGCGGTCCTCCCGGGTGCTGCTGCCGCGCAGTCCGCCGTGGGCAGGTGCGGGTTAAAGGGGAAATAACGGCTTCTTTGGGATCGGGTCTAACCCACCCGCACTCGGGTACCCCGCATAACTGCACCGAAGGATTCCTTTCCCCCTCTTTTTTTTCCCTTTCTGCCCTTCCAACTTCAGTTATCTGAGCTGGTTTTTTCCATCCCCGCTGCTTGCCTCCGCCTGGCTATTGCTTCATAGCTACTTCTTGGTCCAGCCGAGAGAGGCAGGGAGGCACTGCTGCCTCGCAGACAGACGCTGTGCTGGTGGAATCAGCATCTGGGAAGGCAGAACAGGTCCTGTGAAGTCCCTGAATATAAACTCATTTATGCAGATTATAATTAACCAAAACTTTATTTTCGGTTTGTTCTACATCACATCAAGTGTGAATTGCGGCTCTGGTAAACGCTGCTGGTGGTGGCAGAGCAGGAGGAATAGGGGACGGTCAGCAGCCTGAAAAAGAGCAGAAGTGGGTTTGGTTAGAAGGGAGCAGTGGAGCTGTGCGAGCAGGGAGGGCTGTGCTAAGGAGATGGGGCAGGCTGAGCCCGGACCAGGAGCTCGGCACAAATGTTTTAAGGTTGTGGTGGCCATCAGTTCCTTCTCTTTCTGTGGTCTTCTCCTTAAATCCAGAGGTGGGCTGAAATCTCAGGGGCCAATGCACCTCTGGGTGTCAGGGAGCTGCCAATGGGGGGACTCGGAGGAACCCATGGCATCAGGGTTTCCCGAAGGCAGGAGGTGCCAGGACTGAAAGCCCCACACTGCACATTTACCCTGGGCAGCTGAAATCCAGCTGTGCCTCTGCCAGCTCTCCCTATGGGGAAGAAAAGCCCCATTCAGCAAACAGCCATCGCACAGGACCCAGGCAGGGGACCCAGGCAGTGGGACAGGGAGCTCAATGCCATCAGTGCTACCAGCGATGCTCCTCAGAATGCTCGGAGCAGAGCTTGCGGAGAGCTGAGGTTTGGGCAAAGAGCTTGTTGATGCCATCTGAAAATGAGGTGAAAATGAGGTTGGGCACAAACAAGGCAGTGGGATTTTCCCAACTCTTTTCCCTCAGCTCAAGAAACAAGGCTGTGAAGCAAGCTCTGGCGTTGCACTATGAGTGTTCTGGTGATGAATGCCTTAGAGGAGCCGATAGCATGATCCATTCTGTCTTCAGAGCCCTTGGGGAGTGCTGGCTGTGGGGCTGAGAGGCAAAACAGCAGTTTGTGCTGCTCACCTCATGCAGGGAAGACGACGAGGTGCAGTAGAGACGCGATTGTGGTGTCTTGTAGTTGCATGACATTGAGGATTTTGGTGCTCAGAGCTGAGCTGGTGGCCTCGGTGTGTGTTTGCAGCAGAGCTCTCATGGCTCTGCACCAAAGCGCTGCTCCTTGACCCCAGTGAAGCTCTGGGGATAAGGCTGCAAATTAATCGCTGGGAAAACTGCACCAGCTCTCTCAAAACTGAAAGTTGGATGAGTTTGGCTCAGCTTGTCGGGTTCTGGAAATCACATGGTGCCAAGAGCAGGTGGCAGCCAAACCACGGGTATGTGAGCTCTCAGCTCCAGCTCGCCCTGAGATCTGCCCTCCTCTTCGATCGAGCCTTCATGGCCCTCCTAACAGCGATTTGCTGCGTCGTCAGAGCTCGCAGAGTGGCAGGGCTGGGGATGCAGCGCTGGGGCTCCCTCTCTCTCTGAGCTGAGTCAGAAGCAGCTCCAGCTGCCAGAGCCCTTGGCTCATCTCCCGCTTTGTGCTTTGCAAAGCCGCAGAGCGCTCAGCTCTTGTGATTAATGCGCTGCTACAGAGCAACTGCTCGGCGCTTGAGATAACACAAACCTGAAACAAAACTCTCCGTTTCCGCTTGAAGCATCAAACAGGAAATTATGTAATTTTACATGTATGGCTTGCTTTACTAAGAAAAGCTTTCAGAGCAGCAATGTTCATTTGCCCAGCAGCACAACTGACACGTCCGGGCCGCGGTGCTGCAGCAGCATCAGCGCCCGGTGCCCGGAGCATCGCGCCGCTCCCCCGCCCTGCGCGCTGGGCCGGAGGGATGGGCTGCAAAATCGGCTCAGCTTTCGCTGATATCAAAGGGAGCCCGAGGCAGCCCGCTGGGATGGAGGCGGGGGCTGACGAGAGCGGCGGGGCTGCGCCTTCCCCCGGGGACTGCAGAGGGCGGTGGTACCCAGCGGCGGCGGCGGCGGCCCTGGGCGTGGAGCGGTGCCGCTGTGGGCCGGGTTCGTCCGCCCTGAGATGCTCGGGAGCTGCGTGCTGCTGCTGCTCTCCTTCCTTCCCCGGGGGTGGAAAGGGGCCTCCCCGCAAGCGAAGCAGTGTCAGGGCACGCACAGAGCTCGTCTCGCCCTATTCCGAGCTCTTTGCAGGTGGAAATTGGCCGTGCAGGGGCAGGAGAGCTGCAGCGACGTCGTTCTCGAGCAGTGTGTGCTCTCTGTGGTGTAGAGGCTGCTGGCTGAGACTCGGAGCGGCAGGCTGGAGGATGCTCTGACAGCTGAAGGCGTCCTCAGGGCACAGCCATGGGCAGAGCTTTGCTTTGACCACTTGCAGGGTGTGTGGATCCCTGCTGGGCTCCTTTCCCTTCTCACCTCCTTTTCTCTCACACGCTGGAAGTGCAGTTTGTGGCTGTCAATGCTTCTCAACAGAGTGTTCCTCTGCTCCCAGTCAGTCCCAGCAGCTGCTGTGCACAATGGCTGTGCTGTTTGGCAGGCATGGGGCAATGAGCCGCCGCCAGCCTTGTGCCCATGGTGCCTGCCTTCCCCTGGGGCCCAAACCTCCCACTGTCAGCCCTGTGCAGGCCTGGCACAGCTCCGTTCTGTTCCTACCCATTCCTTGCTCTGAAAGCCAAACTCAGCCCCAACAGCAGCTTCAGGCCGTGCCATATCTCCCCGTGTTCCTGCACAGAAACCACTGTGTTTACGGGGCTCAGGGCTAGGGGATGACTTCAGCTCTATGGTGAACTACACAGAGCTTCTGCATGGGCTGCAACACAGCTGGAGAGAGACACAAAAACATGAGAACCACAGCTGCCTTGGGGTCTGTGCCACCCATTGCTGTGCCAGGGAGCTTTGTTTCCTTCATTGCTTCTTCAGCATCACCGCAGCCTCAGCCTCCTGTTTGTCACATGCCCGGGGCTCGCACCGTCCCACCCTTCCTGTCTCATCTGGAGCTGCTGTGGGGAAGGAGCTGCCATGGCAGCCATGCTTATCGCTCCCCAGCAGCTGGGGATGCCTGCCAAGCACAGCCCATCCTGCCCAACTCAGCTGCAAGAGCTTAAAAAAATCAACTGTTTATGTATGTTATTATTTTTTTTAAGATGGCCAAGTCTTCTCAATATAGCTGCTATGAGGCAGGACAGAGGAATTCCTGTGTACCAAACGCCAGAGCGGTGCCAAAGAGCTTTAGGATGTAACTGTGCACAGTGTGAGTCACGCTCTGACATGAGTCACACTTCACTTGTCCTGCATGGGAAAGATGTACGTCTGTTCTCCTGGTGCCCTCAGTGCTGGCTCTGCCATGGGAGCCTGCAGGGAGTGGTGGGCTCCCCCTCACCTGAGGCCATAGATGTGCCATTAAAACACACAGCAACCAAAGAGGTGTTCGGGTCCTTCTCTTCAGCCTTATAGAGCCTTTGTAACTCTTTCAGCACATTATGTCCACAATTGCTCCTTGAGAGCCCAGACGGGGATCCCTGGAAGTGGGACACAGTGCGGCAGTGATGCAGAACCACCCCTCAGCCACTGTGTTGGCACCGCAGGAGGAGGCGGTGGTTCTGCAGGTGAGACAATGAATGGGAACCCAACTTAACGAGGCTGCGTGCTGCTTACACAACAAAAAAGGTGTTCAGCTGGCGAGCAAGTAATTAACCGGTGACTTGACCTGAACTCTCCCGCTCGCTATAAATACTTTGCTTTCCATCAGCAAGTGAGCATGAGGAGTGTCTGCAGAACCAGTTCTGCCACCCCTCTACGGGAAAATGTTCTTCTGTACAGTTCTCATAAATCAGCGCTGTCTGAATGAGAAGTCCCATCCCACCTGGATGCCACCAGCGTTGGGCTGCCAGCTTCAGCCTCTGCCCAACACGCTCTGTCAGTGTGTGCAGATGGGGAGGTCCCAAGTGGCAGCGACTCTGAGTCTGCGCTTTCCACTCTGTTACCCATATACCTGTTAGAAAGGAGAGTTGTATCCTGGCCACCTGAATCACCTGCCCATGGGATCAGTGAAACACAGAAACATTCACATCCCACAAACAGATGCATTGTTCCTTCCTGGAGGACGCGGGCCGTGAGCGTTCAGTACAGACATGGGATGTGCGGGTCCCACTTCTGCCCAACTTTGAGTTTCTTGCCAAGTTGGCAGCATCCCCAGAGTATCCAGATTGATGTTCCCTTCAGGGTCTGCTGGCTCCGGGAAGTCCCTGGTTAAGGATACGAAGTGTTTCTTCTCCTGACACCCAGCGCAATGGCAGCTGGGTTTGCCTGGAATTAGCCTGCAGCAGCTGTGTGCAGGGCGGCCATGCGGTCCCACTTGTGAGCGCGCACATGAGAAGTCTGAAAAGTGAATTCAGTTCTCGTTAGGAGAAAGCTGACTTTTATCATCCTCACTCAGCTCCTGTCTGCATGCCTGGAAACTCTGGGCACGGAGTTAATCATCTCCAGAGGGCAATAAAGCCAACGGCTCCCAGACGGCCGTGCCGGGGCAGGTTGCGCTGTGCCCATGGATGCTGCCAGCGGTGTGAGGTTGCACGGGGACTGCAGCACTGTGCAGTGCTCTGAGTGATGGGGACAAGGCCTTTGGAGCGGCCCTGCTGCAAGTTCACTGCCCGGCCCTGCCAGGCATGCAGCACAGTAACAACTGTGCAATGATCGTAGCTGCCTGCTCTCAGTGCATGCGCAAGAGCTTTTATTTGTTGCATGTGTGTTTCTATCAGCCTGTTATGTTTTGGTTTAACTACTTTCATTGGTGGTGTGTGATGCAGCAGGTTGGCGATGCTGGAGATGGCTGGGACTGATGGAGCTGAGCTGATTTTATACCCCTTGAGAAAAGGGGGTAACTGGAGAGTTGGGTGGAGAGGAACTTGGTGAGGTTCAGCAAAGGCAGCCGTGGAGTCCTACACCCAAGGAGGAGTAACTGCATCAGTGCAGGTTGAGGGCTGAGATGCTGGAAAGGAGCTCTGCGGAGAAGGACCTGGGGGTCCTGGCTCACCAACAGTTGACCATGAGCCAGCAGCGTGCCCTGGTGGCCAAGAAGTTTGATGTTGGCCTGGGTTGTATGGCACAGAGTGTGGCCAGCAGGCAATGGAGGGTCTCCTGCCCTCTGCTCTGCAATGGGGAGGGCACATCTGGAGCACTGCACAGTGTGGGGCTCTCAGCTGCAGGCAGATGGGGAGCTGCTGGAGAGAGCCCAGAGGAGGGTGCAGAGATGGGGGCCTGGAGCACCTCCTGATGGGGACAGGCTGAGAGCCCCGGGGCTGTTCACCTTGGGAAGAGAGAACCAAGAGGGGATCTGCTCAGTACTGATCAGTATCTGAAGGGTGGGGGTTGGGAGGATGGGCAGGGCTGTGTTTGGTGGTACCCAGCAACAGGACAAGGGGCAGAGGGAACAAACTGGAACCCAGAGAGCTCCATCTGAACGTAAAGAAGAAATTCGATGCTGTGAGGTGGCAGAGGCCTGGAGCAAAGCCCAGAGGGGGTGGGGGACTCTCCTTCTTTGGAGTTACTCACACCTGCCTGGATGCTGTCCTGTGCAGCTGCTGCAGGGGACCTGCTGAAGGGGGGGGTGGGCTGGGGGATCTTCCATAGGGACAACTCCACAGTTCTGCGATTCCATAACTTCAAACTACGTAAAGAAATACAGGTGGACACTTTGGTTTCATGTATGTTATTTCCATGGATCAAAGTTCTCCTGTGTGATCCTTCCCTGGTGCAGACAGCCTTGGTTTAACCTATTGGTGCCGTGCAGCCCTGTTGGTGCTGTGCAGCTGGCCCACTGCTGCTCCCCACCGGTGTGCCTGAGCCGTGGGGAAAGGAGCAAACCGTTGTGTTGAGATAATGCAGTAGGGAAGAGATTAGATAGGGAGAAGGATTGCCTTATCCATCCAACCCTTGGAGTTCAGACCCACGAGAAGCAAGAGGGGGAGGCGTGAGTCACAGGCAGCGCTGCTGCAATGCACGTTTCTGCATCCTGAGGGGTTTGTCTCGTTTCTCTAAACACAAAGCACAGCCAAAACCTTCTTGAGGAGGTCGGTGAACAAGGCAGTGACTGTCCCAGTCTGCACGGCTCTTCTTCTGAAATAAACAATGCTGTACAAAATAGCTGATGCTTCACGTGCAGCAGTCGCAGCGCCTTCCTCTGAAGGAGCACTGCGGTTAATGATGCTCGGTGTGTGATGAGGCTGCGATAACGAGTGGCTGTGGGAGGTCCCTCTGCACCTAGAGCCTTGTCAGCCTCTTACAGGGCTTTGATTTATATCACGTACACAGCGCAGATAGAAGCGGCCCATGCTGTGCGTGCCGGTGTGCAGCACATGAGCGTGACACCCTCCTCTCGCAGCACCAGCCCATGGAGCTGCCTGGGTCACCACGAGGTGGGTCTGAGAGCAGAACTCAGCCCATCCTCATCGAGCTGATATTTCCTTGCAGTGTTACTTCGTAGCCGTGTGATGCCCCCAGCTGTGTGAGAAGAAGAGCCGTGTGGGATGTCCTGTGGCTTTTTTCCTGCTTATCCTTTGTGCAGTGAAGGCACAGCTGGAGCAGAGGATCAGCGGGGACGCCCCAAAGCCCCGCTGTCCCCATGCTGTGCCAGTGGTGGGAGTGCAGGAGGAAAGCTGCTGGCTACCAAGTGCTGTGTGTGTGCGTGAGCGGTGCACAGGAGGCAGTGCAAAAGTAGGAGCTGCAGCAGGTTGTCTTCTGTCACCAACAAGCTCCATGGGTGCCCGCTTGGTGGTGGTTTCCTTGCACAGAGGGGAACTGCCCGTGTCCTGCAGCACATCTCCCTGCTGCAACGTGCCCTGGCAGCTCGCTGTCCCAGCACTGTGACCTTGGCTGCCAGGAGCACACCATTGGCTCCGCTTTTGTTTGGCTTCAGAGAGCGCTGTCCTCTGGCTGACAGACATAAATCTGACCCAGACAGTTTAAAAAAAAGTACAGTATCCATTTGTTGAAGTGCAGCCTTCCCCAGTAATTCATCTTGCCTGCACTCTGTTTAGAACCAAATGTACACACATCTCCAGGCACACAAAGCAGCCTGT
>JACDJE010000448.1:0-16740 GCA_016647715.1 Pavo muticus
GCTCTTCCGTTTTTTTTTTCCGGGGCCTGTGCCCCCCTGTCACGGACTTGTGTCCAGAGATAACCCGTGACAGATCATCAAGTTCCAACACCTCTACCACAGGCAGGAACACCAACCTCCAGATTTGCTACTAGACCAGATTGCTCAGGGCCCCATTCACTATTATCTTGAACACTTCCAGGGAGGTGTCTGGGATTTCTAGGGACAAGATCTGCTGGTGTGGCAAAAGCACAAGCTACTGGGGTGTAAGGGAGTCTCAGCCAGCTGTTAGTGCTGGCAAATGAGAGGGTCAGAGGAGCATATTGGGGTAGAAAGGTAGGTGGGTGGGTATTTGAGTGAGTGAGCAAGATGTATGGTACAAGGAACTGAATAGGGCTATGGACCTAGGGGCTCATGTGCCCAGATCCCAGCAACTGGGATGAGTCAGATCCAGGGGTAGCTGCTGGGAAGAGTGCATCTGAGAGTAACTAATGAAGAGATCCACCATGCACATATATACATACATGAGAGGGAAGCAGGATGAGGGTGCTTGTTTTCATGTGGTTGCTCTGTCTGTCAGTGATCCGTGTGACTGGCCACATTTAGATGTATTTATGTGATTTATACCTGTGCTCTGCATGCGCCTGCTGGGAATACATGCTCAGCTTTGCTACTTGTTGAAGCATTAAATTGCACCAGCCTTTTAAATTTAAATAAATTTAATTAGTGTTTTAATCAGTGACAAACTTTTTCACTTTGTTGCCACTGATTTCACATGTTAGTATATGGACATAGTATTGAAGCCTGGTAAATTTACTTGGTAACATAAAATGATTGAATCTTTACTCCAGAAATATCAAATTACTTTTAAAACATTCAGGATAGGTATTGACATCTTAGCTCACTTATCACTTGCAAAGATTAATATCCAAAACTGATTGAAAGTACCCAAATAACAAAGTTGTCATATTTTGTTAACTTGACCATCTGATCAGAAAAATCTATCAAATTAAGTTTCTTAGCATATAGAAGTCTCCATCTCTGGAGATATTCAAGATCTGTCTGACTGCCTACCTGTGCAACCTGCTGTAGGGAGCCTGCTTCGGCATGGGGGTTGGACTTGGTGATCAGTGGAGGTCCCTTCCAACCCCTACAATTCTGTGATTCTCTGATTCTGTGAAAGTAAAGTTCATAAGACAAGACATTTTTTCAAGGAATTAATTTTCTGGGTAAGTACCTGGAAGTTCACTGTAAAATAAAAGTGCCTCTGCCCCAGTGCTTTGTCTTCAATCTATGTATTCTGATAGAGCAAATTCTCACCTACAAAACATTATTTTTCAATATAGACATCAACATTACCTATTCATTTTCACCAAGAGCATGCATCCCACACTTGGAAAAATGCATCAGTGGAGGTGAGTCACTGTCACTGTCACCACTGCTGAAACACACCACTCACCGCCTTGCTGTGCTCACATCCACTGCTTGGTCGCCATAAACATTTAGGGAATGTTGATGAATGTATGTGGTTGCCTGTTTTTTGCATGGAGGAATTCAGTCGCACATCTTTGCCTCATATGCACTTCCATGTAAGACATCATGTTGTCAGACTGCCCCTCTGCTGTCATCTATCATGTGACAATTAATTTAAGAGAATATTGGTGAGCATTACAAGGCATTACTTTCAGAGCAACACTTGTGTGTGTGCATATATACATATATAATTATTATTACTGTTTTTCCTTTCTTCTTCTGACTCAGTAAACAATCTTTATCTCAACTTATAAGTTTTATCTTTTTTCTTTCCCCAATTCTCTTCCCCAATCCGCTGTAATTCCGCTGTAAGGGGAGAGTGTGCAAAACACTATGTGGTGCTAAGTTGCTTGTCAGGTTAAACCACCACAGATAGATGGGTGGAGGATGCTTTCAGTTTGCTTTTAGTTTCTCACCACTCTAGTTTGTTATTATAAGGCAATAAATTAATCTCCGTACACTGAATCACTTTTGCTCTTTTCAGGAATGAGTGAGCAATGCCCGTGTCCTTGCCTCATGAGCTTTTTTTTATCATATTTTCTCCTCCTGTCCTTCTGAAGAGTGGAAGCAAGAGTGGAATGGTGGTGCTTAAAAGTTTTAAACCACAACAACCTTGATCCTAATGATTGTCTTTGTATACATTCAGCAACACCAAAAAACATCAAATACAGCAGATGGTAAGTTTTCCTTTGAAGACTCACCAAATTCTTTGCTCACAGTGAAGACACCCTAATCCCAGAGGCAACAGTGACAGTTATCAATTCTGGGGACCAAATCCAAATTCTATGATAATAATTGAGCCTTAGAGATGTTTTCACTAAGGTGATGAAAAATTTGGATTTTTTCCCTGATTTTTCCATAGCACATGGAAAGCCCTGTATTCTTGAATCCAGGAAAAGCAAACAAAAAGAAAGAATTTTGTTTCTCAGAGATTCAGGACCTCAGTCTTTATTTCAGTCAAAAATGCCCTTTTGGTCACTGTATTTTGTTCAGGAAAAATGATCATTTTTTTTTCTTCCCCTATAATTTTTCCTGTGATTTGCCACTGATTCCCTTATATTTAAACTCACCAGATAAGCAGTTTTGTACTTCATACTCTGATCTAACTCCTGACATAGCTATTTTTCAACTAGGAAATTTGTTTTTGCTAGTAATATGGGTTTGTATTTTGGGTGAGGGCAGTTCTACATTGGTCTCATTAAAGGTATGACATTTAAGTAGCAGTGATGAATAGAATAGAATAGAATAGAATAGAATAGAATAGAATAGAATAGAATAGAATAGAATAGGAGTAGTTGGAAGGGACCCTAGAAGACCATCTCTTACAACCACCTTAAAATTTTAGGTTTAATTAAAAGTTAAAGCATATCAGTGAGGTTATTGTCCAAATGCCTCTTGAACACTGAAAGCATGGGGCATCAATCACCTCTCTAGGAAGACTGTTGCTGTATTTTATCACCCACATAGTAATTAAATCTTTCCTAGAGTCCAGTCTGAACCTTCCCTGGTGCAGCTTTGTGCTGTTCCTGCGTGACCTGTTGTCAGTTGCTGGAGAAAAAAGACTGGCACCTCCCTTTCTATTTCCCCTCTTCAGGAAGCTGCAGAAAGCAATTTGATTGCCTTTTAGTCTCCTTTTCTTCACACTAGAAAATCCAAGCATCCACAGTCTCTCAGATCTTAAATGAAGAGCAGTAGATACTCGTACAAACTGAAAGTGTTTCTTCTAGCAGAAAATAGTTTAGATAACTTAGATCCTGACCAGTAGATAAACTAACTTCCTTTTAGCATTTTGGTTCTATAGCTGTGGTTAAGATGGTGGCACTGTGGTATCTGCAAGCAAATGATTAGGCTGCTGATGGGGTTTAAGGTAACTGAACAGTATGTGTCAGACATAACAAAAGAAATTGCTAGAAATGACAAATGAAAGAGCAGGAAACTGACAAAAGTTACATACATATTTGTCAGTGATGCCTGGACTGCATAAATGATTCAGAAAGAGTTATGCAAGAGACAAACAGCCTTTGAGGGGAGCTCAAAGACATTAGCACCTCTTTAATTCCACTAGTCATATCATATATTTGATTATCATGATACTGAGATCAGAAAAAAAATGATTATGGATGTAATAAAACTGGGCCAAATGGGGAAGGAGCAATTAGAGATGGGTTGTTTATGTAAGACCTCTTTGCTTCTCAACCTCACCCTAGATTAGGTGAAAAAGCCAAACCTGTTTTTCTGTTCATACAATTCAACCAATCTACTTCAGCAGTCAGGAGGACGGAGATGAGGAAGACAAAGGGTGCTTTCCCCAGTTAAGAGAACAGCATAGCAGATAGATCAACCCTAGTATCACCATGTCAGTGGCAGTTCCAGATCTGATGACACTATCATCTTCCTAACCACATCGTAGCAGAAAAAAAAGCATCATTTTTTTTGGTTGGTGATTAGAAAAAAATGTCATAGGAAACTCCTACAGATCATCACTCTTGTTATTTTCTCATGTTCCTTAGGAAAGAATAATTGGATAAGTATCAGACTGAACTATGATAAACTCCTTCTTTAGTCAAATGGATATGAGTTAAAACTGTTGGAAATTATAGTATATCTCTTCTACTTAATACCAACAAGAAAAGAATGCATATACGCTATTGATTTGGACCTATTAGAAACCATAATTGAATTCAGTAGTATACTAGTCAGAAATACTTTTTTAACATCAGAGTGTTTTAGGAATTTTTCAATGACTCTTTCTTTTGTAGTACTGTACTGATTTACAAAAGAAGAAATTATTAATGGAAATATATATATATATGTAAAACTTCTGTGTATTTAAACAATTTTCTTAATCAAATTAATTCTCATATGAGAGAGGAAGGGAGACAGACTGACTCCAAAAAGCCAGCTGTTAATGGATGACTGCTTTAAGCAGGGATGTGGAAGATGCCTTGAAACTATCTTAACCACTTAGATAAAGAAGCAAATTCTTGTACATTTTTAGATTCAATGAATAATTTATACAAGCGTAAGGGCATCTGAATCTCTATAATGTCTCTAAAAGACTATAGTTTGAAGGTCAAGCCATTCAGTTAGGATATAACATTTCATGGGATCTCTATTTTAGGTAGAACAGAATTTTAATCAGTGTCTCCTCAAGTGTAGTTAAGACTGTTAAATAGAGTCAAAGGACTGATCCATGCCCCAAGAACAGCTGTCACTAATTGGATCAGATAATTGCTGCTTAGGGCCTTCTGAATATCCTCTCCCTTTATCCTGAAGAGAGATAGGCTAGGCTGTTCAAAATAGTGGGGGTGTGAGCCAACACTGAAGCAGTGTAGGCAAACAGCAGTTTTTTGTTTCAGCTCACTCTCTGCATTTAATAGATGTGTTTTGTCAGCCAAAGAAACCTATGTCTTTTGTACTGTTGATTCCTAATCTTTCCCTGTTCTTGAGGGGCTTCCTCTTTATATATATATATAAAAAGAAAAAAAAATAATTAGTTCTTCAGTTCCTTTTTTGTGAGGGGGAAAAAAAAAAAAACAACAACCTACAAAAACTTCTGCAAAAGAAAATATTTCTTAATGTCATGGTTTTATGATTTTTGGTTATCAGTATTCCACATCATAACATCATGTAGCGCACTGGGAGTTAAAGTGTTCTGGGTACCTGTGCCTGAAGAGAAGAAGAACTACATTTCCCAGAAGACTGTTTGCTGTGTTGTTATCATTTCTGCTCAGAAGGAACAGATATAAGGCCTTGGTAGGTCATCTGACCGGCTCTTCTTTGTCAGACTCTCTCCCTGCTGCTCAACTGGACTGCGCATCTCACCTCAGCATTATGGTGAGGCCTATCCAGCTTTCGGACAATCTTTCTCTCTCATTATATTTGATTAGCTTCAATTCTAATTATATTGTATTATAGTGTGTTATCTTGCATTCTGATACCGTATTTAGTAAATTAGTTGCCACTAATTGTTGCCACTTTATTTTTAATTATTTTGGGGTCCCCTGTTTCCCTTTTCAGGAGGTGCAGATTTTGCGAAATCCCTCCACCCCGCTAGCCATGGAACCAGGCTGAACCAGCCCATAAACCGTCAACACTTAATCCAACTCTCTCCTTTCTTTTTGTATATTCAGGTGAGTGTGAACATAACTAAGTGTTTTTTTGTGTGCACAGATGTGTGTGTATGCATACACGTGCATGCTTTTATGTAAATTAAGGGACTCTTTTTCTTCTAACGTACACTGACTACAGTATGCATTATAGCCTTTTGCATTTCTGATGGATTTTTAGTGAAGCAAAATTTTTTTTTTTTTTTAGTTTTCATCTTAGCTGATTATCCTTTACGATCCTTATGTTTTTTTGGTGTTTTTTTTTTTTTTTTTCTTTTTCATGTTTACTTAGAAGAGGATCTGGACTCATACAGTAAGTGAAATCAGAATGCTTATTTATTTGGAAAATCTTCTGCAAAAGAGTGGTCAGGTACTGCATTGGGCTGCCCAGGAAGATGGTGGAGTCACCGACACTGGAGGCGCTCAAGAAAAGTTTAGTTGTTGTACTGAGGGACATGGTTTAGTGAGAAATATTTGTGACAGATGAGCAGTTGGACTGGATGATCTTGGAGACCTTTTCCAACCATGGTGATACTACAATTCTATGATTTATTTATAAAAATACAAACAGTCCACCATATCTAGAAATTAATTACTATTTCTCTTCCTTATCTGAAGTTTGATTTCTATTACTTTTGCTTATCATTTATGTCACATAATAATAAATAGATATCACATTTAGTAGCTTAATCATTTGACCTTTCTGTTTGTGTGCTAATCAGTATTTGAAACTGGATCCAAGAAATAAGAAGCTGGGAAAAGAGAAGCTTCTTGATTTTCCTCTTGCGATGTTCACAATTGGGTGGACCAGCAAGATATCTTGTGTTATTTCTCTTTTCATAACACATCAACTTCACAAATAGCTGATCTTCTTTTAATAAGAAATCTATTTGTGGCTTAGCACATAATGTTATGCATTGTCACATATGTGTGATAAAACAATAATTTAATCTTAGTAGCAACATAGCTACCTCCATAGGTCACTCTGAAAGTAATGCCTCCTATTAATTTTCACGGAAACTACAACAGATACAAAAAGCACAATAACATTGTTTGATAGAGAAAATTCTCAACTACAAAACAGGCTTTTTCAACATAGTCACCACCATTAACTAGGCATTTTTGCCAGTGATTAACAAGAGCACACATGCTGCATTTGTAAAAATCTGCATCAGTGGAAGCGACTCGCTGTCACTGTTACCAATGCTGAAAAACACTACTCACTGCCTCAATGTGATTATGTCCACTGTTTGGTCCCCATCAACATCCAGGAAACGTAGAAGAATGTCAAAGGATGCCATCTTTTTTCTACATGGAGGAATTCAATCACACACCTTTGCTTCATATGCACTTCCATGTCAGATAGCGTATTGTCAGACTACCCTTCTGCTACCATTTGTTGCATAGAACCTTCAGTGGGAAGGTTCAATCTCTGCTGCCATATCACCAAAATCCGTCTCCAATGTTGCAGGCCAATTTAATAAAATAGGAGACATTTCTTATGGAGCAGCCCCCATAGATCTTCTATCTCTCAGTCTGAACAAACCAGATTGTTAAAGAAATATCTTTCCACTGAAACTGATCTTATTCTGAGAGAACCTCTTAAAGTGTGACACTTAAGTTGTGCTGTGGGGTGCCTGTTTCTCTACACAGAATATGACAGAAATGTATGGTGACTAACATGTAGATGTTTACATTTTTAGAATTCAAGTTTGGTGAGATTAATCCCAACAAGAGTTTCAGAAGTAAGTTTTTACCAATCAAAAAAGCCTATCTACCCTCACATGTACACACTTTAAATATATCACACTGTTGAATGGACAACTGGTAAAAGACAGCCTTTAATGGTCTTACCTGGCTGTATATAGTACCAGTATCCAAAAAAGAGAGTTTCTACAGTGTTAATTTTTTTACTGGAGTAAAATAGATAGATATAAATATCAATAATTTAAAACTTAAAATTGACTTTACAGAGATGGAATGCCATCCCAAACACAAGATCATGAAGTCCTGGATATATCATACTCGTATTTTGAAACTATAACATCTTCTAGAGTTTTCTGGGGATTAGAAGCAGATTTATAACCTTCAGAAAGGAGTACAACTAAGTGCAAATATATAATTTCAGCACTAAAAATTGACCTCTTCAATATTTATCTAGGATTTAGATCACAGATTTGAAGCTTTTTCAATGCAGTAGATTCATGCCATATTGTAGTCATACCACTATGGCCATGCCTACATTATTTCAATTTCTTTCTTAGAAATGTTTGTTTGAAAGTTCAGATGATCTTACACAGCTCATATCAGAATGGTCTTGAATGTGTGTGACTACCACAGAGTATTTTTCTTCTCCCACAGCTTTACTCTAATAATCAGTAAATACAATTTTAAAAGTAAATATGGTAATATTTCCCATATTTACCAGGAGACTACCATATTTAATTATATCTTACCAACTGACTTGATATGCTAGATACATTATTTGAATTTAAACATGTGATGCCAAATATTTGCTCATAGACTACTAAGCTATTTACCTGTCAAGTAGTAGGTGAGAAATATTATATTTAATACTTTGACAACCAAAATTTAAAGAAGATACATTGAAAATATAAAAAATAAAAATGAGACCTACAGAACAACTGAAAAGTAAAATAAGTAAATACATTAAAAAAAAAAAAACCAAAACCCACACAAACATACATTTCCTTTAGCAATTTTTTAAAATCTATGTTTCAGAAATTTTGCCTGATTTCTTACTTATGCTTGATATTTATTTCTTACTAATGCTTGAAACTCATAGAATCATAGAATACTTAGATTTGAAAGGAATATTTAAAAGCTATCTAGTCCAACTCCCCTGTAATGAACAGGAACACCGCAGCTAGATCAGTTTGCCCAGGGTCCAATCCAGCCACGCCTTAAAAGTCTCCAGGGATGAGGCATCAACCACATATCTGAGCAACCTGTTCCAGTGCCTCACTCTAAAAGGCTTTTTCCTTGTATCCAGCCTAAATCTACCATCTCTGCGCCTGAAGCCATTTCCCTTTGTTCTATCGCCACAGATGCTGCTAAAGAGTCTGTACACTTCTTTCCTGTAGCTCTCCTTTAGATATTGAAAGACCGCTATCAAGTCACATAGGAACCTTCTCTTCTCCAAGCTGAACAGCCCCAGCTCTCTCAGCCTGTCTTTGTAGGAGAGGGGCTCCATCCCTCAAATGAGTTTTGTGGACCTCCTCTGGATGCGCTCAAACAGGTACATAGTTCTCCTGTACTGAGGACTCCACATCTGGGCACAGTATTGCATGTGAGGATTTACCAGTGCAGAGTAGAGGGACAGGATCACCACCCTTGACCTGCTGGCCATGCTTCTTTTGATGCAGCCCAGGATATTGTTGGCTTTCTGGGTTGTGAGGGAGCATTACTGACTCATGTCCAGCTTGCCATCCACCAGTACCCTCAGGTCCTTTTTGGCAGAGCTGCTCTCAATCCTTTCATCTTCCAGCTTGCATTGGTAGTAGACGTTGCCTTGACCCAGGTGCAAGGTTTTGCATTTGGATTTGTTGAACCTCATGAGGTTTGCCTGGGCCCACTGCTCAAGGCTGGCTAGATCAAGCCTGTCTAGGATGGCATCTTGTCCCTCTGGTGTTTTGACCGCATCCCACAGCTTGGTGCCATAGGCAAACTTGGTGAGGGTGCACTTGACTCTACTGTCAATGTCACTGATGAAGATATTAAGAAGTTAGGTTTAAACAGTTATTAAACTGTTAGGTTTAATGGAATATGGGCAAGTTATTAAGTGTTAAGTTCAGTAGGTGATTATAAAATTATTTTATGTTCTAAAATGATATTAAATCCTTAGGGAAATACCCTAAACTCTGAAAATGCTGATCATAGAGCAAGAAATATTATCCAAATATTATTAATAAATGTAAAGCAATCAAAAACTTAATATAGAATGCATAAATTATAACAGCTAAAACAAAAATGAAAACATGCAATGACTAATTTGTTGATTTTGATGCAAACACTTCCCTACTATGCTTCATGCTGTATTAAGTATTTTATACAGTTAATAATTATGATAGCTAGATTAATTTCAATTTTAAGGAAAAATATAAATGTATAAATTGAGTTGGTATTTTACTTAACTGTCAAAAAACTGCTACCATAACTATGAGTATAGCTGTTTAGACTAAAAAGCACAAAAGAATTCAATTTCAAAAGTGTTCAGAAAAGGCTGTGTAAGTAAATGACACTTTTGTAAATTCCCTCTCTCATCTAAGTTCACAGTAAGGAATCCACAAAGTTAATTGAACTATTAGTTAAGTCTTACTGTGCAGTTGAAGCAGTCAGTGAAAAAGTTGAGGTTTTTCAGCCTGGACAAGATAAGGTTGCAGGGAGACCTTATTAAAGCCTTTCCATAATTAAAAGAGGCTCATAAGAAAGACAAGGAAAGACTTTTTACCCGGGCTTGTAGTGGTAGGACAAAGGGCAATGGTTTTAGACTAAAACGGGAGATTTAGATTAAACAAAAAAAAAGAAACACTTTACTATAAAGGGTGATGAGGCACTGCAGCAGATTGCTCAAAAAATCTATGGATGCTCCATCCCTGGAAGTGTTCAGTGCCAGGCTGGTTGGGATTTGAACAACCTTTCAAGTGGAAGGCTTTCCTGCTCACAGCAGGGAGTATGATTCTGTGATTCTAAGGTGAGCAGGAAGATTTGCACTGTTATCTACATTTACAAGCAATTGTGCTGGCTTCTTATCCTTCACCTGTGTTGTGTTCTGCCAGTGCAGGGAAGGAAAGATGACCAAATTTGCAAGTCCCTCCCAGTTAGATTAAGATAAAATGATACTCAAGGTCCAAACACAATCATCAGTTTTAATGAGAAACTCTATGCTGCAATTATCATAAAAGTTTTTGCACTCTTACATTTATATCTATCAAAGCTGTGTGGCTAAACTATGCGACTTTGTAAGAAATCAAAATAAGTCTTAACAACTTTACAAGAGAAAAAGAAAGAGAGAGATGGGGGAGGGGAAAGTGGGAGGAAAGAGAGAGAGAGAGCGAGATGGACAGAGAAAGAGATTACCAGTCTGGGTTCCAGCATTAGTCCAGCCAACAGGGGTCTTTCAGTCTGTGAGCACACTTGTTGAGAAGTTTCAAAATACCAAAATATTGAGGACCCCAGAGCTTCAAGCAGGCATCCTTTTATGCCTGCTAGATTTAGAACGTTCACCATCACAAGTTTGTCAGTAGGTTTGCAACAAGCCAGTTTGCCATAAACAAGTTTGCAGACGAAACTTCTGCAGCAAACAGGGGAGTTTTGGACAGAAAATGTTGTCCTGTTTCCGTAGGGTTCCCTCCTCTGTAACACCTTTTCAGCCTTCAGTTTGTTGTCATGGCAATGGTCTTATTTGCAAGCACTTGAGACAATTCCAGGCATAGCACAGATGAAATATTTTCCCTTGGTCTGCTGCAACCTCTCTGCAACTTACATAATATATTCTAAGATTCTGACACCTATCTTTCTAAAGCACAAAATTTTCAAGTAAACTGTAAGTCAGTTTATCATAAATATGAGTCATAAAAACAGGCATATTGGGAAAAATAGAATCCTTATATTTAGGCATTCTTTCAACAATATTGCAAACAATGACAATGCTTATACTTTAATTGTGATTGCTTAAAAATGAAAACATATGTTCTTTAGTCCAACTAGTATATTCTAGCTGCAATTTTTATATTTAGTTCTTTCAAGTGCACATTGATCACATCCACATTTAGAGTGAGTTGTCAGTTACTGGAAAGGATTTTACTGAAAAGGATTTTACATATAATTCCCAAGACTCTTCTGTATGCATGAGCATTCTACTGATCTATTGATCTGAGGTCTTTGCAACATGACAGGATTCATGTTATATGTGTGCAAAGGTGGGACAAAAGGAGATATCAGAAACAGCAAAACTTTATCAGACATATTTGGAGATCTCAGCCAAATAGGGGAACGTTTTTATCTATATTGCCTTCTAGAGCAGTCACTAGATGCATCACACTAATACCTAATATGTCCAGGGAATGACCTCATGATTTGACGGTGTTCAGGATTTTTTTCAACATTGCAATCATCAGTACAACAGTATTATGTTCTGCATGTTCTTACATGGTTCACAGGATGAGGAGAGAGTATTTGACTTTTGTGAGATGATAAGTGAAGAAAATCAAGCTCATAGATTAAATATATTGATTTGTCTTTAGACAGGAAGACCTGAAATACATATTACTAATTTCAATGTGTACCCAAGGAGATCAGATTTCTTTGAGTACAAAAATAAAAGAAAACCATTTTTCTCTTTATTTTCTTGTTGTTCTGTAACAATAGTATGTGTCAGACAATGTTTTGTGATTACCACTGTGTTCTTTGTACCAAACTGTCTTCCTTTAAGTAAATCATTATTCTCAAAATTTTTCATGATCATTATCCTAAATTATTATTTTCAATAATGCTGTACTGTAATTCCACTAATTTATTTTTTTTCCCTCATAGATATCATATTTTTGTCTTCAATAGTTCCTCACTGTTTCCTAGAATATGAATATGCTAATCATATAATGAGATTTTATCAGTATTTGGAACAGATATTTATCATTCACAGCAGTGATTTCCAAAACCAGATTCACAAGTGCTATTTTGATATCAAAAGAGTTTGTTAAGGAAAAATGATAAAGTGATAACTCAGCATTATGTTTTACATTTTTCATAAAATCCTTTTAGTAGAGAACAAAATAAAACAGAAAAAGAACAACAAAGTCCAACACTCCCCCAAAAAAGTTAACAGTCTTGCTTCATTTATTGTTTTGCTAAGTAGATAATGCTATATAAGACAAAAAAGTCCAATGTTTGTTAATGCTGAATATATAAATACTTCAAATTTCTAAATAATAATAAAAAAAATAGCTTCTAAAAAACATTGCATTTTTTTTCTATGTATTTATAGCATATTAAAGTCATCCCCACTTTACTTATATTTAGGTATAACTGTGCTTCATTATTTAAAGCATGGAGGAATTATGACTTCCCCTTGGTTGAGGAGGAGCTGATTACATCATTAGCACAAAATCAGTGCACACAAATCCGTGGTCCCCAGTGGGTTTCAGTGAAGAGTGCTGAGGATGCTGGCAGGTGTGACTGCCAAACAATTGTCTGTCTGAGAGGTCTGGGAGAATGGGAGAGTCGCCTGAAGACTGGAGGATAGCCAATGTCACTCCAATCTTCAAAAAGGAAAAGAAGGAAGAGTTGGGCATCCACAGGCCAGTTAGCCTCATCTCTGTCCCTGGAAAAGGGATGGAGCCACTTGTTCTGGATGTCTTCTCCAACAGTCAGAAGAAAAGAAGGCTATCAGGAGTAGTCAGCATGGATTCACCAAGGGGAAATCATGCTTGACCAGCCTGGTAACCTTCTATGATGTCATCACTTGCTGGGTAGATGAGGGGAGAGCAGTGGAGGTTATCTATCTTGACTTCAGCAAGGTGTTTCACACTTTGTCCCACAACATCTTTGTTACAAAACTTAGAAAATGTGGGATAGATGAGTGGATGCTGAGCTGGATTGAGAACTTGTTGACTGGAAGAGCTCAGAATGTCATGATCAATGGCGTAGAGTCTAGTTAGAAGCATGTACTTTATTTTCCCCAGGGGTCAGTACTGGGTCCAGTCTTGTTCAATATCTTAATCAACAATCAGAATGAAGGGGTAGAGTCCACCTCAGCAAGTTTGCTGATGATACAAACCTGGGAGGAGTGTCACACCAGAAGTCTGTGCTACCATTCAATAAGACTGTGACAGACTGGTGGGTTGGGTGGAGAAGAGCAAGTGTAGAGTCCTGCACCTGGGATGGAGTAACCGTATGAATCACTACAAACACAAGGAGGAACTCCTTTACTATCAGAGTGACATAGTACTGGTACAGGCTGCCCAGAGAAGTTGTGGAATCTCTTTCTCTGGAGACATTCAAGACCGTTTGGACGCTTTTCTGTGTGATCCACTGTAGGGAACCTGCTCTAGCAGTGTGCTTGGATTTGATGATCTCTAGACATCCCTTCCAACTCCCTACAATTCTGTGATTCTGTAAGGCTGCGAAAAGGAGAACATTAATCTCTATTCTCAAGTGACAAGTGATAGGATGTCAGGAAATACTCTCAAACTGCACCAGGGGAGGTTTAAATTAGACACGAGGAAGAATATCTTCATGGAATGGGTGGTTTGACATTGGAATGGGCTGTAAGGGAATTACTGGAGTCCTCATCAAAGGAGGTATTTAAGGCATGCGGTTTAGTGATGTAAGTCAGTAGGTCAGGTTGACAATTGGACCTTATTCTCTTGAAGATCTTTTCCAATTTGATTGATCTTGCAATTCCATGATGCAGAAATTATAAATTCCTTAGAACTTAGTACATTTAGTTTTCCTCTTTTTGTTGTTGTTTTATGAGTTTTTTATTTTTATTTTTATTTTAGATAGACTAGATTACATTTAAATGAAGAAAAAGAGAAATTACTGAAAACTTAAGATGAGTTTTAGGACACACATTTGATAAATAGGAAAACAATGAAAAATAAGTCAGAAAACTAAAAGCCAGATGTGATACACTGAATTACACATACTTGCATAGTTTTGGTATTGGGTGCCTGGAGGGGAAGACGAAGGAATAGCCTCTGAGGAAAGAGGTCAAGGGCTTCTGTGTATAACACACAGCTGTTTCCAGCCAATTCTGCAACTGACCAACCACAGGCCTTCAGCCAAGTGCATGGCACCTCTGGGAAAGCATATTTAAGAAAGGTGAAGAAGTACGAAATAGAGTGAAGAGGAGGCAGAAGAAAAGGATAAGAAAAAGAGAGCATTAAGGTCAGAGGAATAGGAGAAGATGGTCAGTAACTCTGGAGCAGCTATCTATACTGCAGTCTATGGAGAGCAACCATCACAGAAGAGCAAGAAATATCTATTTATTGGAGAAAATGTTGCCCATGGAGAACTGAGCAGAAAACAAGTATGAGAAGAAAGAAGCAGCAGAGAGAAACTGCTACATAAAGACTATAATCTTCCTCAACCACTGGGACGCTCAGGGAGAGAGAGAAGAATCTGGAGTGGAGGAGTGAAGCTGAACCTGGGAAAGGGGGAAAGGCTTTGTTTCAGTGTCTGTTTCTCACTACTTGGATCTGTTTCAATGGGCAATAAATTTGATTAATTTTCCTCATGTCAAGTCTTTTTTCTCTGCAGCGGAAATGAGTAAGAAATCTCCGTGACTTAATCTTACCCCATGAGATTCCTCATAGTATATTCTTCCCCCACCCCACTGATGGAGGGGAGTGAGCAAGATACTAGGTGGGTTGTTAGCGAAGGCTAATCAATAACAGACATTTCAAAACACTGTAAAGCGTTAAGTAGAAATATATGTCACTGCTGAAAGTTCAGAATATCCAGAAGATATTTGCAAATTTCGTAAGTAATATCATCTTAAAACAAACAAACAAACAAACAAACAAAAACAAACAAACAATAAAAAAAACGTATAATCTTGAACTTTTACAAAACCAACAACAACAACAACAACAAACAAATAACCCTATATATATAAGTATATAACAGATATACTTTACTGTATTTGTATTTACCACAACATAGTGGATGAATCAATAGAGATCTCAGTAAAACTCACAGTGCTATTCTACATTTGCAAGAACAAAGTGTGAGATAAGCACACAAACAAACATGCATTAGATATTTCCTTTTAGTTAGGGCGGTATTACTGACACCTAGCAACTGCTTCAGGTAATGAAAGCTAAAAGAATTCTGAGCATGGACAATGGAAAAATTTATCACTATGCATATCTTTCAAAGCTAAGCAATGCTCACTTCAATAACATTTTATCTTCCTATTTATTTTTTCTCATTGGGATGATTATTATGCAACTTTCCAGCTCTTCTAGGTATTAAATACAAAAGCTTTTCTCTTTATATACTTTTGAAAGAACTCCAGTTTTAATTTCTAAAGAAATCATTCAGTGGAGTTTGAAGTCTACTACTGAAGCTAAAGGCCAGTATTTCTCTTAAAATGTACAAGATCTTTATTGTAGTTAAATTAAGTATGTATAAATACTTCTTAAATACTACTTAAGTATGTATAAATACTTTGAAATGAATTTATTTTTCATTTCAAATAAATGAAAAAAATTTTGGTCATATACATAACCAGGCTTAAATAATATCAAAAATTAACAAAAATACCCAGAAGAATCAATACTTAATTGACAAAAAGATAAAATCATGAGTCCTCACAACAATGAAAAATAAAATATATTCTTACATCAGTAAAACTGAATAACCAATCTTAGCATCAATTTCAATGTTAGAATTTGCATAAAATTAAGCAGTGTTACTTAAAAACTTTGAAGAGTTAGAGAAGAAAAAATCTCGTTTCTTCAATCTTAAATCATACACAAGTTAAAGCAGAACTGAAAATTATATCATATGTGGTTGAGAACAAAAGTTTTACGAATTTCAAAGGAGAACCAAAAGAACTCCACAGAAGCTGATTAAATAATATGCTTCAATACTGTCATGATTTTTGGTTATGGTATTCCACATCATAACATTATGTAGTGCACTGGGAGTTAATGAGTTAATGCTCCAGTTCTGGATACTGTCCCAGAAGAGAAGAACTACATCTCCCAGAGGACTGTTCGCTGTCCTGTTATTGTTTCCGCTCAGAGAGAAAGATAAAAACCATTTGTAGATCACTTGACCCTTTTTGATCTTCTGGCTAGTCTCTGTTCCCAGCCGTATTGCCTCAGCTTACATAGAGCAAGGCCTTCAATTTTTGGACATTCTCTCTCATTTCATTTGATTTAATATCTTCATTTATATTGTATTATATTGTATTATAGTGTGTTATCTTGCATTCCGATATCTTATTTAGTAAATTAATTTGTTCCTCCAGAGATTATTGCTGCTGTTTTGCTTTTGGGCCCATCTCTCTACCCTTTCCCCTTTTTCACCTTTTCCCTTTCCTGGGGAGTGGGTCTGTGGGTCCACCCACCCCACAAGTTATGAAATC
>JACDJE010000448.1:18510-64131 GCA_016647715.1 Pavo muticus
GTGTCAGCCAATCCTCCCAACTTCGTATCATCAGCAAACTTGCTGAGGGTGGCCACTATCCCCTCATCAAGGTCATTGATGAAGATGTTGAACAAGACCGGACCCAGCACCGACCCCTGGGGTGCATCGCTAGTTACAGGTCGCCAACTGGACTCTGCACCCCCAATGCTCTGTGCTCTGAGGGTACAATTATTATTATATTATTATTATATATATATATTATTATATTAAGAAATTTAAATATTTATATATATTTATATTTAAACATATTATTATATTAAAATATTAATATATATTATTATCATTATATTAATTATTATAGCAATAATAAAAATCATAAAACCACGACAAACATGAATATACTAGGGCTGTTCCAAAACTGGTGCCTCCTATTTTATTATGGAGGTCCACAGTGTCAGAGGTAGATACTGGTGGCATAGCCACCAATTTCCATTACATTTTGTTTCCATGTGACAGATAGCAGAAAGACAGTCTGACAAATTAGCATCTGATATGGAAGTGAATTAAACATTTGTAATTGAATTCCTCCATGTGGAATATCAGTGGCATCCATTGACATTCACCAGTGCTTGCTGAACATTTATGGAAACCAAACAGAGGATGTTTGCACAGGGAGGTGATGGTAGGTGTACTTCAGCAGTGGTGACAATGAAAGACAAGCCACATTCTGGATGGCCATGCACAGCTGTCAGAGTGCAAGACTAATAGGAAGCTCTGATTAGCTCATCTGCATGAATCTGCTAATGGTAGCGTCTATGTTAAAAAATAGTATTTTATATCTGAGAATTTGCTCTATGAAATAGTGTTATTGCACTCTTTGTTGTAGTTTCCATGGAAATATATAGGAGGCATTACTTCTGGAGTGACCTACGTATTTCATAATTATCATATAGTATCATCAAATCGTAGAATCACCAAAGTTGGAAAAGACCTCTAAGATCATCCAATCTAACTGTCCACCTATCACAAATATTTCCCACTAAACCATATCCCTCAGTACAACATCTAAATATTTCTTGAACAGCTCTAGGGACAATTACTCCTCCACTTCCCTGGGCAGCTCATTCCAGTGCCTGACAAGCCTCTCAGAGAAGTCTTTCCTAACATATGATATAGAGCCCTTCTGTTTCATACTCTTATCTGCCAAAGAGCCTTTATATCTTTAAGTATTTATTTAAGTAACTATGTAGTTTATATGCTTGGAATATTCTGTTCAACATGACCATTTTAGAGGTTTTTTATTGTATGAAAGCATGTAGTCGTCGTTGACAGAGCTCTGCAGTCTTTACTATAGCGAGTTCTCCCAAGTATTTGTTATAATAAATACATATACACATAAACAAAAAATTGTATCTTGGAAACACACTGTGCTACAAAGAAATTGCAAGAATAGAAATTGTCAATTCCCAAAAGTTGTCAGCTCTATTCAAAAAAGAAAAGATACTTGAAAAGTAAACTTGAAGAATTCATATTCCGAAAACATACCAATAGAATCTACAAATGGTTCTCAGCAGAAGTGGAAGTATTTTGTAGAATAGCAAGCCATCAGTATAAGCAGTATAATCTTTTACCACTATTTCAGTGATAAAATTTATAAGAAATTTAAATTATCATTAAATTATTATTATTAAATCATTTTTTGTGGCCCTGAATTATTTCACATTTTTGAAATTTCTGTTGAGGTTATTGCAAGAATTCTGTTGAATTATGAAAGTTATCTCTGGTTTTGCTTAGTGTTTCTTCTGTTACAAGGGACATGATCTTGCTGGGAAAGAATAAATTTGTTGTTTCCTCCTTTCAAGGAAAAACAAGCCAGTATTTTTAAATCTACTGCTACCAAATCTAAAGCTAGGGGGAAGGCTGGTGGAAATAGATTTTATCTGACCTTTTACAAACTTGTGAGAAGCATTTCAATTCAAAGTGAGTAAATATTCCCAAAGTAAATTTCTAAATATCCCAAACTGTAGAGAGAGAGAGCTACTATTAAAGTATTCTGGAATAGTTTCCTGCCCACTTAGTTTATAAGCCTGTACTTAGGAGGACCCAACATCCCTCTGAAAACCTAGGAATGCATCTCCCTCTCTCCATATTAAGCTTAGAGAAAAATTTTAAAGATTCTTTCAAGCATCCTGGATTTTATATAAGGATATCTCCCCTTCTGAACATAAAGAGAAGAATGGTGATGATACTATGTAAAATTGCAATCCTACTCATGCAGCTCATGTTAATAAATGGGCAAAAAAATAAAAGGTATGTTTCTAGAATAGATTATCTGAGAAATTGTTTGTTAGGACTTCTTTCTGATAACAAAGTTAATCTGGATGCTTGGGACCAGAAAAAAATGGGTACAGAAACAAAAATAAATTGAATAGATTCCAAAAGCTTAGTCAATTTCAGACAGAAGTATTACCTAAAGAGTCTCAGGTTAATAAATAAATAAATAAATAAATAAGCATTGGAACCAGAAAGCAATCAGTTCATTTCAAGGCAGTTTAAGGAAACATCAAAAGATATTCAAAACTTATATATCAACTGTGTCAAAACATTGTCTTGAATGACTTTACACATTAACATACCTCTGCCCATAATGCTTCTCTAAACCGTCTTTCATTGTAGAACAATTCTTGATAGTTCCTTAAAAGCAGCAGTACATTCAAATTCAGATAATGTCTGCAACTCTTAAAGGAGCAATGAATCCAATTATAGTGATTCATTAAAATCTTATGAAGGAAAAACTGGCAATTACTGCAAATAGAAACTGTATCTCAGCAAGGAGTACTTGTAGCAAAGTTAAATAATCATTTTTGTGTAGGTAAGCACTTTGTACTCCTATAGTAATACTGAGTATAAATTAAAACAACAACAACAACACACAGAATAGTAGAATGGCTTGGATTGGAAGGGACCTCAAAAATCATCAAGTCTCACCTCCCTCCCCCACCCCATCACAGGCAAAGTTGCCAACCACTAGATGAAAACTAGATCAGATTGCCCAGGACTCCATTCTACCTGGCCTTAAACACCCCCAGGGACAGGGCATCCACAGCATCTCTGGGCAACTTGTTCCAGAACCTCACCTCTCTCTCAGGAAAATACTTCCCCCTGACATCTAATCTAAATCTCCTCACTGCTAGCTCATGTTCAGTTTTTCACCTACCAGAACTCTTAAGTCTTTCTCAGCAGAGCTACTCTCAAAGAGCTCTTCTCCTAGCTTGTATACATATCTGGGATTACTCCTATCCAAGTGGAAAATCTTGCACTTCGCTATGTTGAACCTCATTATGTTCACAGGAGCCTACCTTTTGATTTTATCAAGGTCCCTTTGGATGGCATCCCCTCCTTCCGCTGCATCAACTGCATTGCTCATCTTGGAGTCATGAGCAAACTTGCTGAGGATGCAGTCAATTCCATCACCTACATCACTGATAAAGATGTTAAATGACTCAAGATGGATCCCTGGGGACTCTGCTCATTAGCAGCCTCCGCCTGGGCATAGAAGCATTGACCACAACCTTTGGACTGTGAACTTTCAATCAGTTCCTTATCCCACCCCCATCTGTATTTCAACTTTTTGTTCTATGTGATGTTAATTTATTCTCTTTTTTTAGGGGGGGGGAGGGAATAAAATAAAATAAAATAAAATAAAATAAAATAAAAAAGCTGAATCAGTACAATCTGTGTTCTGTCATGTATCAATTTCAAAATTCAGAACTGTAATTTATTCTTTAATAATATTTATTTCTAAAACAAAACATCATGTCTTTCACGTTAGAAGTAGAAAATTCCCCTTCTTGTTTTTGGAGGATTGTTCAAGTAATTCATAGTCTCTTGATAGATATATATAAGCTTAGTTTATACTTGATTTAATCTCTGTTAATCATTATTAGAGACTACTTCATGCAAACAAAGTAGCATTTAACTCACTTAAATTACGATTGTTCACTAATTGACCAAAAATTAATTCACAGAACTGTTTAATCAGTGTGTAAGAGATATGTACATTGAGAATAAAGTTTCTGTAAGACCTGAGTATCTGTATGCCAAATTTGTGACATAATTGTCACAAATTATCTGAATAATTGTCTCAAATTAAACTGTTAAATCAAACTCAGATATTTTACTCTTGAATTTCTTTTTAAAAAGATCAATTTTGTACTGTTGATAAGGTGGAAGAATTTCAAACAGAATAGATGTAATATACATGAAAAGATATCTTTAGGACTCACAGCAATATTCTGTTTTCACTTAAACAAGATACATGGTAGCAGGCTGAACTGACAAAAAAAAAAAAAAAAAAAAAAAAGGGATAAAAGAGTTGAAACTGACTAAGAAAAATAAGAAAATGATGAACTACACATTACCCACAGGTCAAGAACTGTCAAATTAGTATTAGCAACTGAAATGAAGTACAAGCAGGCATGAATCCCTTACAGCAACTATCAGTGCCAAAAGGCATCTCAAAAAGAAGTCCATGATAACACTATGGCAGTTGCTTTTTCCACTGACCTTGACATAATACACTAAGCTATTTGCACTGTCTGCCACAAGAGTATCGTTTCAGAAAGGCAGAAAGGATTACTTGTGGCTGTCAGTACTGCAAATCAGGCAGAAGGAATACTGTTAAAAAGTTTCATTTCATTAAGACATTTGAAGTCTGTGGTAACCTTCATTAACAATTTTAAAATGCTGTTCAGTACTTTGACTTTTCTTATGTCTCATTGATACCAGTGGGGAGAGAGGGAAGTAAATTCTGAATTCACTATTGAAAGAGTTTTATTTTAGATAAAAATGTGCTTCGTCCTATACAAAATTCTGTATGTTTAAATCAAAATAATTTGACTCCATAGAAATTATAACAGACATTATACATAAGCCACTATATTGGTATGTATTTTAAGTTTTGGTAAACAGTGGTTGACAGAGTTGGACAACAGTGGTTAAATCAACATTGCTCCATTGCCACATCTGTCTTTCATGCTTAAGAACATTCTGCCATATTAGCTACAAATCTAAGAGAAAGAGATATTTTCAAAGGAGTACATCTTAATGTGTAACGCTTCAATATGTAAATACTTTAATAAATAAACAAATACAACCAGCCATCCTACCAAACAAGTTATCTATATGTGCTAATGATATGGCTTTCCAATACTCCCCTTCCAAATCAAAAGTAGAAAATAAGAGCTGTTAAGAACTCTATTTTCATGCTCATAGACTAAATATTCTTCAAAATGTTCTGTGGAAATTTTCCTACGTAGATTATTGCAGCTCTGGGGATTAAATATATACAACTACTGAATATTTAGCAATGTGATTCTCTTATAGTTCGCAAAACACTTGATACTGAAATGAACCAGCAGCAATAATTGTTTCCAACTTGCAAGAAAGGAAAAAGCAAAATCCAATTTTAAGTTTATTTTCAGGCTATGCTTTAGGAATAATAAGGTCATTATATAATATATTAAACAACATAAAATGAACATTTTCAGCAATAAAATCTGTACAGAGTTTTTGTTTTTATTTTTTCCTGAGAAATCAAAATTCAAAGAAACTTCTGTTCTTACTAAAGTGCTTGAAATATGACATAGCTATTAACAATTAAATCAACATCATAAACTGCTTTCCCAAAACATCTATCTGTGTAGGTTTAAACTAAAATTTTAGAATCAGATATTAAAATTAAGAGTGAAAAAGTATTAATTTATTCCTCTGTAAAAACAGCATTTCTAATACAGAAACAGATACTTTACAATTTCATATTTTCAAATAATATATTTTTAAATTTTATAAGTATTTTGGAAAATGCTTCACTCCAAACCAGTTGTATGTTCTCCAAGGCCTAACTTGGTTTGAACACTGTTAAGTTCACATTGTATTTCTAATGCTAATACTGACATAGTCTGAATTTCTATTATTTTTCAGAATGTTTTTGGTCAAATACTACTTCATTATTTTGCTACCAGTTCTAGGTTCTCAAGTTCAAAAAAGACAGGGATTTCCTAGAAGGAGTCCAGTGACGGCCACAAAGATGATTAAGGGCCTTGAGAATCTTCCATATGAGGAAAAGCTGAGTAACTTGGGTCTGTTGAGCCTGGGAAAAAGAAGACAGAAAGGGGATCTGATCAGTGCTTATAAATATCTAAAGGGAAGTGGGAGGCAAATGGATGAGGCCAGGCTCTTCTTGGTGATATGTAGCAATAGGACTAGGAATAATAGCCTAAAATTTGAACATAGGAAGTTCCATACTAACATGCAGAAGAACTTCTCTAAGGTAAGGGTGATGGAGCACTGGAACATTTTGTGCAGAGAGGTTGTGGAGTCTCTTTCTATGGAGCTTTTCATGACCTGGCTGGATGCCTATCCGTGCGACCTATTGCAGGGTAACTGCTTTAGCAGGGACATTGGATTCAATGATCTCTTGAGGTCCCTTCTAACCCCCTACAATTCTGTGATTCAGTGATTTTAATTAATTCCTATGTTTGTTTATACACTTATTTATTTATTCTGATTTATTGAGTTACCTACTATCTTTTATAGAGACAAAAAATGCTATCAGGAATTGTCTAAAAGCAGAGAAAAGAACACATCAGTGAAAAATTAAAGGCAAAAGACACCAAAGTCTGCCACTGCAGCTTATGGAAGCACCAAAGTATCCCAGCTCAGGGATTCAGGGATTCAAATTCCAGTCTTTAGAAAAAACATTTAAAAGAAAAAAAAATCAATTGTATACATTTTGTAAGGAAATTGTGTAGAAAGAGAAGACAAGAATAAACTTAAGCTGTAGGCCATGCTTACATGTTTAGGCACTGATAACCACTAAGCAAGAAATGTTGTCAGTGTCTTCTCGTGAGAATCACAGGTATTTCTAAGGAAAAAAAAATTCTTGAAGCATATTGAACTGTTCAAAAAAAATCTAATTATCTCAATAGTTTTCATCAAAATACCTGTTTGATAACAATTACTTCTTGAGATATTAACTGTAATGCACCTCCTTCCATGTCATCTAAACCACTGTTTTTCATTTTTTGTTTTTGTTTGTTTGTCTTGTTATTGTTATTAGCAAACCTTAGCTACAAAACAGAACTAAGAGATTTTCATTTAGGTAGGTTCTCCAAACTACTCTTAGTTCCCTCCTTACATGACAGTGCAACTTCATTCTTTTTTCTTTCACGTTACTCAATATCAGTCTTTCTCACTGGAACAGCAGGAAAAAGAAAGCTCAGTTGCATTTCACTAGTTATGGGAATTTGTAACTCAAATCCTTCCTCAGTATTCTTTTGCACCTCCTTACTAGTGTCTGCTTTTCTATCATTTTTAATTGATATGCTGGAAATTATATATTATTTAAATTGAGAGTATTATAAATATGAAATTGTGGAAACTGTAAAAAATTTTACATATTTTCTATATAAAATAAATTATATATATACATATATATATTTGGAATACATTTCAGTAGAGAAAAAAAAAATTGAAAAGAATACTCTCCCTGCTGCAGAGATGATTTTCTTCATCCCTTTATTCGTGGATTTAATAGAAAAATGACATACTATGTCAAACAACTATAAACTGATTTTTACCAATAAGTCTCAGTAGTCCACTGCAATTTATAATTGAAACAATATTTTTAGCCACAAAAAAAGTTCACAAGGCTTCTTTGCTTGTGTACAATTCTTTTTTGCTAGTGTAGTATTTCATCTGTGCAAGAAACATCTAATTCTCCAATATTGTAAGACATTTGTAAGAACAGCTGTTTTAGATCATGAAAATGACAATTTGAAATAGGTAATTTTGGTTATGCCTTAGTATAGAGCTATCAAGAAGTATATTTTCCAGTTACTAACTCAAAAAAAAAATCAAAAAAAAAAAAAAATTGTGCTGGCTTTTGTTTTAAAAATATAATCCACTGATAATACATAATAGAGAACAGAATAATATTGCATAGAATTTTTTTGAATATTTTATAGTACCTTACACATTTGAGTTAAACTTTGGTTCAAGCTAATTAGTTGTGTCTGTATTTCAGCCTGCAGAAAAATTGCGAAGCTGTTGGAAAATAATTATAGATGTTATGAGAAAAAGGAGAAGTATGGCTGGGACAAATTTCTTTTGATTCATTAATAAAAAAGAGAGAAGATTCATCAGAGGTTATTCAATACAGCATTTCTTCATTTCATAACATATTTACCTTTTCACAGAGGCCTCACTCATGATGCTTCTCTACTGTTAGATGCTAATTTAGAGGTGTCCCAGGGAAATAAATAAATAAAATATATAACATATACAAACATTTAATTATATATATATATCTATATCTATATATATATATTTATATATACATATCAATTATATATATACAAATTTTACAAGGAAAACACTTCAGATTTGAATATTTTGCACTGAACCATACACAAGAAAACTTAATTTTATTTCTCTGAAGAAGTAGGAATATACCCACCATTAACACAATGTTAATGATAATTTGACATTAATTACAAACTAAATTTTGTCTGAATTCTCTTGGCTGTAGGTCCTCTGAGAAGTTAGTAGTGTTTCTAGCTACGTATATTATGCACTTTAAGAGGGACCCTTGTTTTGCTACTTTCTCTTCATCCTATCAAAGTAGCTACTTCTAAACATGATCAGAAGCTTAAAGAAATTTTAAGCCTAAGCAGAAACTTTTTTTAAAGAAGATAGCGTGAGTAAAGAGACGACCTCATTAACTGTCTAACCTCAGACACCAAATTTCTAACTCAAATCAAATTCAGGCAAGTTTCTGGCTCTAATAACACCCTTCTGTTCAAATTATGTTTTAGTGACTCAAATGAAAATATCTGTGTATGATTACTATAAATAAGTATTCATATAGTTTTACACCAAATAAATGAATTCCATAATAGCTTTTCTTGCATCAGTATTTTCTTTGTCCTTCATCTCTGACTCTTGCTTCATACTGTGTACTGCACTTCAGCTTTGCTGGCTGAGATTCATGTTATTCATACAGTGTATAAACGTTAAAATTCAGCTTAGGCTCATGCATGAATAATACAAAAATACTAAAAGAGAAGCCTCTGGACACAACTGAACAGATTAGGTAATAAAATGAATTCAGGAGGAAAAAAAAAAAAAAAAAAGTACCTTGAGGGGAAGCTATCAAGCTATCAACTATTTTTGCTAGCTTTATGACTGAACATGGTTTTACACATTTTTCTATAAGCAAAAACAGCTGTCTGCATATTTTTTTGCAAACTTTGTCGAAAAGAAGAAAGAAAGATATAGAATCATAGAATAGCTAAGATAGGAAGGGGTTGTTAACCACTAGCTCAAGCTATCCAGAGTCCCACCCAACATAGCCTTGAATGCCTTCAGGGATGGGTTATTCACAACAAGATTTTTTTCCTAACATCTAACCTAGATCTCCCCTCTTTTAGTTTAAAGCCATTCTCCCCTGTCCTATCACAATTAGGCTGTGAAAAAGTTGATTCCCCTCTTGCTTATAAGCTCCCTTCATGACTGCTATTGGCTCTCTGCAGAGCCTTCTCTTCTCTAAGCTGAATAAGCCCAGCTCCCTCAACCTTTCTATATAGAACATGTGCTCCAGCCCTTTGATCATCTTCATGGCCCTCTGGGCCTATTCCAACAGCTCCGCATTCTTATTTTGTTGGGAGCCCCAGCTCTGGATGCAGTACTCCAGATGGGGCCTTACAAGGGCAGAGTAGAGGGAAACAATCATTGCTGGCCACCTCTCTTTTGATGCAGCACAGGATACTGTTGGGTTTCTGGGGGCACTCTGCTGACTCATGTTCAACTTTTCATCCAGTAGAACCCACAAGCCCTTCTCTGCAGGGCTACTCTCTACAAGTTCTTCTCATAGTCTGTATTTGTATCTCAAATTGCCCTGATCCATGCGCAGCACCCTGCACTTGGCCTTGTTGGACTCCATTTAGTTCACGTGGGCCCAACTTCAAGTCTGTCCAGGTCCCTGTGGATGGTGTCCCTTCTTCCTGTTGTGCCAGCTGCACCACTCAAATTGATGTCACCTGCAAACTTGCTGAAGGCACACTCAGTCTCACTGTTTAGGACATTGATACGTATGTTGAAGAGCATGAGCCCTAAGATGGACCCCCTGGGGGACAAGAAATAATGAAATCCTTCATGAATTTTTGATTTTGAAGCCATGTACACACTCAGCAAACTGCTCTAGAGAACAAAGTCTGCAAACCTATCCGAAGGGTTATCAAGAAATGCCTTTAAAGGCATTATCTTCTATATTTCATCAGATATGACAACTTATAATGTAGTATCAATTTTTTTCTTTACAATTACAACTGAATGTCTGACGTATTCAAGATTAATAACTTTTCAATTATAATAGGCTTTGGGACAGTGTTATTAGTGACTAGTAAAAGACAGGAGTTTTACAGACATAAACCGCATACACTGGTCCTCCATACTTTACTTTCTCTGTAAAAAGCTCTGTTGCTTTTAACAGCTTTATTCTAATACTTCATTCAGTTACACTAAAGAATAAAATCATTTTGTGGATGTAAAATGATGCATGGCAACACATTAGACAGGTATATTGGATATATTCAGCTTCAACAAATTTATTAATAAACAATGTTGAACAATACAATTCATGTCAGGTAATAAACAAGGAGTTTATCAGCCTTAAATTATGTGTAATTATAGGTTAATTTAACTCAAAATTTGAATATTAGTCTTGATTCTGAAGTACAGCTAAAGTGTGACTAGCTGAAATAAGTAAATTTAAAAAAAAATCCTAATTTCTGAAATAATTCCTTTCAGAAAGAAAGGTCATTTTTATATAAATGTAATGGCTACCACACTCAACCTACAATGTTCAGGTAACATTAATATTATGTCCCAATAAAATTCTCTAAAACTACTTTTTTAAAGAAGTAAAGTTAATCATCATAATAGGGTTTTCAAATGCATATTTATGACAAGACCTCACTGCCAAGTATTTGAAAACAAACGCCCATACTTTAGAGATATAAATCATTGTATAGACTTATTTCACTGGAATCAAAAACAAACAAGGAAAAAAAGAAGTCTTCTGTTTCAGACATGAACTATAGCTAATGTCACAAAAAAAAAAAAANTCCTTCTCATTTAAAATTTGAAATGTGGTCCCTTGTAAATATCAAGAAGATTCTCAGATACTGCAAAAATCCTTGTTGTAATTCCTGTCTATAATACTTGAAATGTGTGGCAATCTATAAGTCTTTGAAACTTTTTTTCTTAGAGATTTTTATTTTTTATTTTTATTTTTTAATTTAGTAAAAATGGAATGGTAAATAATAAATGTGACATGCAAATGTTAAATACAGATTCATCTTTACCTCATACCAGGTAATCAATTTTACATAAATCACCATATGCTTTAGCTAGATCGTTTGTTCCTCTGGTGTCACGGGGTTATCTGGACCAGTCTATGCCCATGACAGGGATAGTGGGCCCAAAGACCCCCCTCCCAGGGCCCCTTCTGAAAACGGGAAGGGAAGGGGAAAGGAAAAAAAAGGAATAGACCATCTAGGGAGGTAAACTTATTTTACTAACTATGATACAATACAATCTAATTGAAATTGAGACTAACAAATCAAATAAAGTAGGAGAGAGAGAGAGTGAGTTTCCAGAGCACCTGAAAAGCACTCCCTGCGTCCTTCCCTGGTCGGAGAGGAAGAGAAGCGAGCAAGCCCGTCCCTCCGTGACGTGCAGACAGGTACCCGGATAGAGTATTAACACTTTAACTCCCGGTGCACTACATGATGTTATGATGTGAAATACTGAAAACCAAAAATCACAAAACTGTGACACTCTGGATATCATCAGTTACTAAATGAACCCATCTTGGTTATTTTTCATATACTAGATATTAGGTTCATCGGAGGACCTAGATGCATAAAATGCATGTTAGCAGAGTTTTTCATCAAACTACAGTTTTCCTCTTAGCTTTTGCCCACATTGAAGCATCTGCATGCTATAAGAATCTTCATTTTAACATTCATCTAGTACACTGAAGTTTCCTAAATACGTCATTACTCATGTCAATATATGTGTTAGGGTGAAGATATGCAGCCATTTTATTATTCTGCATAAAAATCTCCTAAATATTTACTAAATTAAGAAAATTAATTAAAAGATTACCAGAATACAGATTTGATGTATTTCTGATTTTTTTTTAAGAAAAAATAATATTTAAAAGCCTGAAAGGAGTTATTTTCCAAATTATAAGATCTCCTCAGCTATTAAGTCCAGAACACATTCTACAACCTCAGTACATAAGGTTGCTGCCTATAAGAAATAAATGTCAAGGCCAGAATCAGTCATATTTTTATTTTACCTCCAGATAGGGAATTCTTCAGGAATTCAGAATGAGTTTCTGTTGAGCAAATCTGTTTGTCAGCCTGAGGAAGCAGAAATAACATGTTTCTTCCAAAATGAGACTTTTGTCAGGTGGAATCTTGATGAAAGACACTAAAGCTTGAACAATGTCTCTAATAACAGTCATTTTTCACAGATACCTAGGAGTTGACAAGCCCAGAATTTTCAACAATGAAAAAGGTCCTGGAATCACCACCGCTGAATTTAGTGGTTAAGGCTGTTTTTTTAAGACTATCGTAACAGAAAGTAGATCTTTGAGCCTATTATTTAAGAGTAGGATTTTTATTGAATCATAGCCTTGTTACAAAGTTTCCCTTGCAAAATCAGATTTCTGACGCACCCAATGTAGTAATTTTGTTTTGAAAACAGCACTGTCAACATAACAGTTATGGGGAGTAAATAGTTTCTTAGGCTCTCTGTTTTATTTTGGACAGTACAAAAAAGATATAGTGCTTCAGTCATGGTGCATCACTCTGAGACATATTTTCAGTAGTTCTAGTTGAGACATAGATGCTATTCTCCTTTGTATGCTTTTTCTATCTGCTTTCTCAGCAGTCTGTCATACTCTCCTTTTCTTCTTTTTGTTTGTTTCCTTCCTCATGCATTGTTCTTGCACATTACTACTGGCTCTCCCATGATATTCACGGGAAGTCTTCCCTACAAGAAAGACAATACTTAACAAGCTGATAATAAACCATAACTTCGCTACAAAACAGAACACATTTGAAATCAGGTAACTCCCTTTTCTGATTTCATAGCATTAGCTATGAGCTATGAAGAAAAAAAAATGAATGTAGAAAGTAATCTTACTTGAAGAGGATAATGAACCAGTTCAAAATTAACAGAAATATTTTGGATGAAAATTTATTTTTGTGTCATTATTATTCCATCATTTATTTTCTTCATTTTTTTCTTCTAGTTTCCTACAGTTGATATTGAACTATGAAAAAGAAGAAACTGGAAAAAAAAAATCCAAACTTGGTAGCAGAGGAAAGATGTATATACATATGATGTGGTTTTGTGGTTTGTTACTGGTATTCCAAATCATAATATCATGTAGTGTACTGGGAGTTAAAGAGTTAATGCCATAGTTCCATGGATTGTCAATGATTCTGGACATAGACATATATACTGAATATAAAATTTGGAAAATAGCTGTTCATTTTATCGAAGAATAAAGATGTGTGAAACTTTTGCTAATTTTTAATGATTTATAAGTAATTGAACCTTCAAAAAAAATATCTCAATTAATATTAAAATGACAATTGTTCATGTTGTTATAAGCACTTCAGGTTAAACTGTTTGAACCAGTGCCAGTCCCTATCGGCCCCGAGGTCTTGGCACACAGCTGAGGCTCCACATGAAGCATGTCACCCCCTGCCACCTTGCAAACAGGTGGTAGAGGGGAACCAGCAGGCAGACTGTGTTCCTGCTGCAGTGAGCCCCCTGTCCTCTCCTACCCCTAGCAATACTAGTGAAGAACTGGGGGGGGGTAGGGCAGGGGCAAAAGCACTGTAACTCTCTCCATGAAAGGCACCCAGGTGATATTCACCAGACAATGTTGGACTCCCTGCCCTGTCAATTTGAGAGAGGAGGAGGAGTGGAAACAAATACTGGCTCAGTTAAGTGGGCATCCCCCATCCCAACCATCCTCGGCTCCCCAGGTGCCTCTGCGAAATAGGTTTGAGGCCCTGGAACTCGAGGGAGAGGCAAGTGTGGGTGTGGAGGGAGGTCCACCCGTGAGGTCGCCTTGGGTGAAGCGGTCGACCCCACACCTCAAGTCTGCCTCTTCCCGGAAGGACAGAAGGGTGGTTGTCGTAGGTGACTCCCTGCTGAGAGGAACGGAAGACCCTATATGTCGGCCTGATCCTACCCGAAGGGAGGTGTACTGCCTCCGTGGGGCACGGGTCAGGGACGATTCTAGAAAACTTCCTGGACTGATTCGCCCTTCTGATTATTACCCCTTATTAATAGTTCAGGCTGGCACTGATGAAGTCGCTGAGAAAAGCTTGAGGACTGTCAAGAAAGACTTCAGGGGACTGGGGCGGGTAGTTGAAGGAACAGGTGTGCAGGTGGTTTTTTCTTCTATCCCTTCAGTGGCGGGGAAGGATACTGAGAGGATTCAAAAAACCCACCTCATAAATAAATGGCTTAGAAGCTGGTGCAAACACAAGAATTTTGGTTTTTTTGACCATGGGGCAATTTACACGGCACCTGGCATGATGGCTGCAGATGGAAGTAGCCTGTCTGCAAGGGGTAAGAGGATCCTAGCCGAGGAACTGGTGGGACTCATTGAAAGATCTCTAAACTAGGTATGAAGAGGGAAGGGGACAAAATGAGGGCCACTGGGGTTGAGCGGCTAGTTCGAGGCTCAAAACAGAGCTTGATGGGTGAAGAGGGTGGAGTTCAAAGGGATGGAGAGGGGCAGGGGGATGCTGGTTCCCTAAAGTTTCTGTACACTAATGCGCGCAGCATGGGAAATAAACAGGAACAGTTGGAGATTTGCATGCGGTCGCAAGGCCATGATCTCATTGTGACCATGGAGACGTGGTGGGACAGCTCGCATGACTGGAATGTTGTCATGGAGGGCTATTTGCTTTTTAGAAAAGATCAGCTGGCGAGGAGGGTTGGAGGAGTTGCTCTTTATGTGAGAGAGCAGCTAGAATGTATTGAACTCCACCTGGTGGAGAGTGATGTAGCGGTGGAAAGCTTGTGGCTGAGAATCAAGGCTGGTACAGGTGACACTGTTGTGGGTGTGTACTACAGGCCCCCTGATCAGGAGGAGGAGGTTGATGAGGCCTTCCATAAGCAGCTGGAAGTAGCGTCACGATCCCAGGCGCTGGTGCTTGTGGGGGACTTCAATTATCCAGTTATCTGCTGGATAAGCAACATGGCCAGGCACACGCGGTCCAGACAGTTCCTGAATGTGTTGAAGACAACTTTCTGATGCAGATGGTGTAGGAACCAATGAGGGGAGGGGTGTTACTGGACCTTATTCTCACTAATAAGGAAGGGCTTGTTAAGGATGTAAAGGTGGGGGGCAGCTTGGGTTGTAGTGACCACGAGATGGTGGAGTTCAAGATCTTGAGTGGAAGAAGCAAAGAACCATCTGGACCGCTTAAAACCATCAGAAATCACTTTGAAGGATTAATGCCCTATTCTGTCCTGGAAGAATAGAAATGGCTTTCATTTATGAAAATATAAATCATTTATTGATTAAGAACTTGAAATTTGTTCAGAGATATACTCAAGTGTGGAACACATTAACCCAAGCATATTTTGACACAGCATCCTTAACTATGTGGTTGCAGAACAATAAAAGTTTTACAACAGGAAATATTTTTCACATTCTCCTTTGAAATTCTCTAATTAAAGAATAAGAAATATAAAATCTTGAGATTAGAAAGACTGTAAAAGAAGTATGGCTCCAATCCCTTTGTTAGGTCACTTACACAGTACTGTGGGGGAGCACTTCGCTGTAATCTGTAAGAGAAAACCACGTTTCCTCAGTGTGGAGGCAACATCATACAAATGGTACAAATTGTACAACATTGTACAAAAACATGAATAAATTTTGGAAATTATTAGGTAGGGAAAAAAAAAAGCAAAACAACAACAACAACAACAAAAGAGGAGCAAATAACTACTTGAGATAATTGTATTGATGAAGGGTCCATAAATATTGACAATACTTTTCGCATCTATGCTTGGATCTGTAATACTTTTTTTAGAGTAATAGCATGTTCTTGACGTGAATCTTACTGTCATCCACAATTTATAGGTCCAGTTCATAGTGCACACTGTTCTCATAAACTAGTCTGAATTTGGCAAAATTAAGCCAGAAGATTTGCTCTAGTTATGCAACAAGTGCAGTTCAATGACCAATAAAATCGTAAGTAAATGAACAACATTTACAGGGGAAATTCAGGCTGGAGCACTGGACAAAACTGACTAAAACAAAACATGTGATCTTCACATTATATGGATGTGGATCATCGGCAAAATGTGATGCAATCAAATTATACAAACCGCTGTGAATGATTTTTCTGACAGCATAACTTTAAAGGATCAAAAGGTATTTCCTTATGAATGCCCTTAGAATAAGACTGTTTCACTGAGAGGCCTGCATTTTAACATCTGATTCAAAGTATATGTTGTATATACTACAAAATATATACAGCAAAGTATCACATAAATACATGGAGTAGAAATCACTAGAATTGTGCCAAGATATACTTTAACATGGGAAAGGGATTAAATGTATAATGATGAGAAAACCAGTGGAAAAAAAAAATGATGTGCTTCATAAATTCTTAGAAATTTAATTGAACTTTCTGAATTTCCTGTAAAATAACTAAACCTTTCTGATTTAGAGACCTTTACATTACATATCTTTATATAGGTTTTCAAACTTTATTTCTTATCACAACTGTGGAACTAGCCTATACAACCAATGGATTTTAACACCTTGATCTATAGATGAAATAAGCTGTACATGAAAGTTACTGCTGCTCTTGACTGACTTCAAATACATAGTAATTCAATGAAGTCTTACAATCCTATGTACTCCCAAGACCCTCCTATAAGAGGAGAAAAGCCTGTTGCTGTGAATACCCAGTAAAATAAGACTGTCTTAATTTTCTTCTTTCCATTTTTAGTTGATTGTTTCTCACGTCATTTACACACTGCTGTTTACCTTCCAAAAGCTTCAGTAATATGGAAACCAAGTAGAAGAAAATATCCCTGGGTATGGAAACTTAGTAACAAGTCCATAATTGCAAAGAGAGATGTCATCCCCGGATATAAGTAGTGATACTCTAACCGTAGAAACTCTTGTCTGTTTAATTCTGTTTTATCTCTCTCTGGTGCCCCTCTGCATATGTACCTCACATCAGTACCAGTAGACTAGGATTAGGCACTGCTGTGATGATAGCAGGATGGGATCTCTTGGGCTGTTTCCTCAGCAGGGAAAGGAAGCAACCTGCATGTGCATCCTGGCCCTTCTGGCCACAGGAGATTTGACTCATGGTATGGTCATGTCATGGTTTTATGATTTTTGGTTATCGGTATTCTACATCTTAACATCATGTAATGCACTGGGAGTTAAAGAGTTAATGCTCCAGTTCTGGGCACCTGTCTGGAACAGAAGAAAAACTACATACCCCAGGGGATTTGCGTTCAGAGAAGAGATATAACCCCTGGCAAGGTCACCTGATGTCCCTCTTTTCCTTCACCTCTCCTCCTGCTGCTTGACCCGACCGTGTGTCTCACCTCAGCGGTATGGTGAGGCCTTCAGTTCTTAGACACTCTTTCTCTCATTATATTTGATTTATTAGCTATATTCTAATTAGATTGTATTATAGTGTGTTATCTTGCATTCCGATACCATATTTAGTAAATTAGTTTATTTCTCCTCAGATCGTTGCCGCTGTTTTTAATTATTTTGGGGTCCCCTGTTTCCCCTTTCCAGAGGCATGGATTTTGCAAAATCCCTCTGCCCCACTAGTCACAGAACTGGGCCGAACCAGCCCATGAACAATTGACAGGTCAGAGTCATAGAATTATAAAATCATAGAAAGATAGAATGGCTTGGATTGGAAGGGACTTCAATGATCATCAAGTCTCACTTCCCCTGTCACAGGCAGAGTTCCAACCACTAGATGAAAACTAGATCAGATTGCCCAGGGCCACATCCAACCTGGCCTTAGACACCCCCAGGGATGGGGCATCCACAGCATCTCTGGGCAACCTTTTCTAGAACCTCACCACTCTGTCAGTAAAACACTTCCCCCTGGCATCTAATCTAAATCTCCCTTTCTTCAGTTTAAAACCATTTTTCCTCATCCTATCACAATCTAGCTGTGTAAAAAGTTGTTCTCCTCATGTTTAAAAGCTTCCTTTAAATACTGGAAGGCACCAATGAGGTCTCCCTGCAGCCTTTTCTTTTACAGTCTGAACAAGTTCCATTCCTTCAGGCTATCTTCATAGGAGAGATGCTCCAGCCCTTGGATCATCTTCATGGCACTCCTCTCCAAATGCTCCTCATCTTTCCTGTAATGGGGGCCCCAAACTTGGATGCAGTACTCTAGCTGGGTCCTCATGAGGGCAGAGTAGAGAGGGATAATTACCTCCCTTCTTCTATCAGAAGAACTGGTACAATTTATCATTCTCTTGCAGCTATGTTGATGAAGCACAGGGCTACCGAGCAGCTATGGTTACATTATTTGATTATTACCATTTTCCCATTTCCTGATTATTCTTTTTGCTTTCCTTCCTAATATAGCTTCCCAGAAATGATTTGTCCTAGTGAGCTTTTTCCTAATTCATACCAGTTTTGATCACACCCAAGTTTACTATTTCTGATTTGTTCTCCCAGGGGAACCTCAGCCTTTCAGGTTTTGCTGACAGTTTACCTACCCAGTACTAACCTTGCAAGATTCTACTTCTCCAGTGCTCCCCTGTGCTTCCCTCCAATTTTTTGCCCATTTGTCCATTTGTTTCTCACATACCTAGTCCTTAATCATCTGTGAGATTCACTGATTGATTGTTCAAAGAATTAATTGTTAATATGTCAGTTTCCTACTGCTTTGTCACACTCATGAATTTCTCATTCCTTGTTCAGTAATTACTTATTTTCTGTTTTGCATTAACCCATGTCTTGCCTAAGTGTTTCACTTCAGGTCAACCCCTTTGCCAATCTCTGCTAACTTAGAACAGACTGAACTGCAAAGAATAGAAAACTGACATGAACTCATTTCCAAAGTCAGTCACATAACAGATTCATTTTTTATATTGTATTTTTCAAATTTCATCAGAACAGTGACAATAAGACTTCTGGTTATAGTGGCAAAGCTATCTTCCCTTTGAATATGTCACCTGTCATCAGGTAGTGCATAACCTGATGGTATTTGGGGAGTTCTGAATAAGCTTTATCAGGCTTCCTGGAAAAATAACCATAGATGTCTAGAAAAATAGGCTAGCTGTATCACAACATATGTTAGACCAAACAAAAGAACAATATTAACTTGACTGCATTATTCTTGTTATTTGTTATTGGTTTGGTTTGGTTTGGTTTTTGTTGTTTTTTTTTTTTTTACAGAGTTCACTCACCTATTTTTTCATCACAGTAAATAGCATCATAATGACATTCTTTCTATTCCATCGGTGACATAATTGTTTCTGATAAAGTGTATCATTAAAATATCATAATGGAGATTATATTGGTACTGACTCAGTTTTTCTTTTTTTTCTTTTTTTTTTCAGAACTATAAGATTCAAAAGCCTTGTGCTATCTTTATATTCTTAAGTAAAAAAAAATATGGTCTGAAAGTATCAGAAATATCTAAATAAAATTAAAACTAGGGCGTTCAACATGGCATCTCACATGAATCTAGCTTTGTTACATATTTTTAGCATAAGTAAGGCTTCTTTTCTGAGCCATGCAGTGGTTTATGCAGAAGCTCTAAGAAGAATTGGATATTAATCAGGTAAGCAAACAGGATTATGAGTTACTCTAAAACATTTATGCTTTAAAATCATTTTACTCAACTGTCAATCCACTTCATATGTATTCTGGATGCAATAACTGAGGAGTTAACAATACAAAGTTGCTTTATGTCTCTAACATATCTGTATTATTAGAGCTGCTGAGGATCACACATCCAGAATATTTATGTTCAGATATATATTGAATAAACAACACTGAAATTTCTTCTAGTTTTTCGTTGAGGACTGATCCCCTAGTAGAAATTACATGCAAATTAAACATTAGTATTTATTGTTTCTACAAAATATTTTAAGCCTATAATGTATTCAGCTAACATTTTAATTCAAATGAATATAATGTATATACCTGTGTTTCTATCAAGAAGCCACTTGCCTTTCCCCACAAAAAAGCAGAAGGCATTTAATCTGCCTGAGGCACAATTTCTCCCAAAGCCTATACTGACACAGTGGTCAACCAGAATTTCCAGAGCTGGCACTGAAAACTGTAGTTAAGCATATATTTATATTCTTTTTTGTGTTTTACTTTGGAATTCTAATGTTTTTCACAAGAGTAATACATTAAAAGGAGTTATGAATTTGACAGATATTGCGATCTAAAATACAATTCTATGTGGAATTCTCTGAACTTTTCCATGGCCCTTGGACTAAGCTATATATATATATATATTCTATTTCATAAATAACATCATAATGTGTTCTTAGATACCATATGATTGTTATCAATATTTTTCAAGTGTAGATGCAAATTTATGAGGAAACATAAGAAACATTAAGTCAACCAGGAACCCCTACAGCCCTGCTTTAAAACTTCAGATTATCCTGACTTGTACATTGAGACAAAATGCACCACTTCTATTCTGAAACTGTTTGTTAGAAATCCATCATTCTCATGACTTTAAAAAAGATTGATATTTGTATCTCACATTAGTTAAGTGTAATATTTAATGAAATTCAATTAAAATATTAAGCAGAAGTGGTGCAATATTTATTTTAATTAGCTTTCCTTTTAAATAGCATTTTGTGTCAAATACATGTGCTATGAAGCCAAAAAGCAAAAAGGGAGTATTGCATATGCACTTTATATTTCATTAATCAGGTTTTTCCTTGAAAACAATTTAGGAACAGTTTTATAATCTTAAGTTTGTGTTCAAATATGTTTATAGTCATATTTTACTGTCAGGTATATAGGTTATACTTCATAGTACTATCTGGAATTTTGTTCTATCATACAGCACAGTGATTTAACCACTAAAACAAAATAGTGATTTTGTTTTCTGTTTTTCAGTCAGAATAGCTAGCTGAGATGTACTATATCTCCCCAGAATTTTAATCTCTTTAATTATTTACAAGTTGTATGTATTTCAGAACAACTTTCCAAACTCGTATTTGAAACAACAAATCTTTATCAGTTTGATCCATGAGGAATGTTATGCCATTTATTATGTTAGAGATGAGGATTCTTCATGAGAAAGAGTTATTCAAATAATGTTGGCAAAAAGAATGAATCAGAAGCCTAATTCTCAAGGTTCTTTGAGAGATAAAATATTAATACTAGGTTGCACTGAAAGTAATGCTTTGTATTTATTTTCATGGAAAGTACAGTAGATACAAAGAGAACAATATCTGGATGCCATCTCAAGAAAATGGGAGAGAAGAAGGTCATCAGGAGTAGTCAGCATGGATTCACCAAGGGGAAATAATGCTTGACCAACCTGGTAGCCTTCTGTGATGTCATCACTGGCTGGGTGGATGAGGGGAGAGCAGTGGATGTTATCTATCTTGACTTCAGCAAGGCGTTTGACACCATCTCCCACAACACCCTTGTTATGAAACTTAGAAAATGTGGGATAGATGAATGGACGGCGAAGTAGATTGAGAACTGGCTGACTGATAGAGTTCAGAGGGTGGTCAACAGTAGCACAGAGGCTGATTAGAGGCCCGTAAATAGCAGTGTTCCCCTGGGTCAGTGCTGGGTCTAGTCTTGTTCAACATCTTCATCAACTATCTGGATGAAGGGATGGAGTCCACCCTCAGCAAGTTTGCTGATGATACAAAGCTGGGAGGAGTGGCTGACCCACCTGAATGCTGTGCTACCATTCAGCAAGACCTGGACAGACTGGAGAGTTGGGCAGGGAGGAACCTGATGAGGTTTAACAAGAGCAGGTATAGAGTCTTGCACTTGGGGAGGAATACCTGTGTGCATCAGTATAGGTTAGGGGATGACCTGTTGGAGTTGAGTTCTGAGGAGGACCTGGGAGCCCTGATGGACAACAGGTTGGCCATGAGCCAGCAGCGTGTCCTTGTGGTGAAGAAAGCGAATGGTATCTCCAGAAAAGAAAGGAGGGTGATAGTCGTAGGTGACACCCTCCTGAGAGGAACAGAGGGCCCGATATGTCGGCCTGACCCTACCCGTAGGGAGGTGTGCTGCCTCCCTGGAGCCCGGGTCAGGGATATTTCTAGGAAACTTCCTGGTCTGATCCACTCCTCTGATTACTATCCGTTATTGATAGTTCAGGCCGGCAGTGATGAGGTTGCTGAGAGAAGCCTGAGGGCTATAAAAAAATGATTTTAGGGGACTGGGGAGGTTAGTTGACAATGCAGGCATACAAGTAGTAATTGCAGGTATTCCTACAGTGGCAGGGAAAGACAATGCAATGACCAGGAAAACCCATTGCATAAACACATGGCTGAGAGGCTGGTGCAAAAGCAAGAATTTCGGGTTCTTTGACCATGGGGCGATCCACTCGGCACCTGGCCTGAGGTCTGAAGATGGGTATCACCTATCTCAAAGGGGGAAACGGATCCTTGCCCAGGAGCTGGTGGGACTTATAGAGAGGTCTTTAAACTAGATATGAAGGGGGAAGGGGATAAAACCAGGCCTGCTAGAGATGAGCCTGGGGGAGCGATAATGGGGTGAGGCGAGGGGCCCAGCTAAAATGTGTCTATACCAATGCACGCAGCATGGGCAACAAACAGGAAGAGTTGGAAGCCATTGTGCGGCAGGGAAGCTATGACCTAGTTGCCGTTACAGAAACATGGTGGGACCACTCCCATGACTGGAGTTGTGCAATGGATGGCTACAAACTCTTCAGGAAGGATAGACAAGGAAGGAGGGGTGGTGGTGTGGCTCTCTATGTTAAAGAATGCCTTGAGGTCACTGAACTTGTGACTGGGGATGATAAGGTTGAATCCCTATGGGTTAAGATCAGGGGAAGAACTGACAAGGTAGATATCCTGGTGGGCGTCTGTTATAGACTGCCAAACCAGGATGAAGAGACAGATGAGGTGTTCTATGAACAGCTGGCGGAAGCTGCGCGATCGCCGGCCCTTGTTCTCATGGGGGACTTCAACTTCCCCGACATATGCTGGGAATACAACTTAGCGCAGAAGAAGCAGTCTAGGAGGTTTCTGGAATGTATGGAGGACAACTTCTTGATGCAGCTGGTAAGAGANATGTTTCATTATGTCTCGATTTTGTTCTTTTGTTGAATCTATATTTAGTCTTTTTGTACTACCTGCCCCCCTGAGTTACATTATGCTATGAAACTCATGTTATAGGAAAGGATGAAACATACTGGTGCCCACTGGTGAAACATACTGATACAAAACCTGCTTAACTGAAATTTGAAATGTATACTCCAGAAAACAACAAACAAACAAGCAAATAAATAAAATTATAAAACAGTAGTTAACACTGTGTACTCCAGAATTTGAACAACTATTATAAAGAAAAATAAAATCAAATAAGCAATACATATTTTTGCAAAGTTAAGCATCATATGCTGCTCAGTGAGCATAACAAAGCATTTTTAGTTAGAAATTAGCCTAAAGATTATCCAAGCTTCTAGAGAAAATTATTTAAAAGCGCGTATACAATTTATTAAAGGAGAATTTAGATAAAAGTAATCACCTATTCAACACTAGATGCTCTGGATTTCATCCCTGCTATTGATGTGTAGTGATAATCACAATAAAGAATATATACTGTATAAAAAGTAATGCATCTTTGATCAAATGCTGCAAAGAGGAAGAACTTGAGATTTTGTAGGCTATAGTTTACAAAGAGCTTAAGTCTTAAAATAATGTCAAGAGTAGATGGCTTAGAGAATGAGGAGGAAAAGGAAACATCTCAGAGTTACACTGATATTGCATGAAGTGAGTTTATCCACCAAGACAAATCTGGAATACTTCCAGTGAATGAGACTCTTGCTTCTTTTAGGCATTCTACCTTTTTTTTTTTTTTTTTTTTTTGTAATGCTAAAATGAGCTCAATCCCACTAGGTGGTCTTTCTGACCAGGGTTGAGTTTCTTGTTCTGGACACAGACAAGACAATGATCTTGATTTTGCTCTGGACAGTGAGTATGTAGAAGCTAATTCTTTTGGTTGGTTGGTTGGTTTGACTTATCCCCTCCTCTTATCTCTAAGGCACACAAGAAACCATCACAAATTCAAAATTTGTATCCAATTCTTCAACCCCAATACATTTTTACAGAATTAATTTTGAACATAATTTTACCAACATTTGTTACAAGATTTGGACCTCATCATATTTTACATTTTATTTTTTACATTAAAATTTATACAGGAGCGCAAATGATATTATACGTACATAAATCAGATGAGTTGTCCCTTTAATTGCAAACAATCACATAATATATACTGTTATGTAATATAAGGTATTTTTTAATACATTTGCAATATACTTTTCACCAGCCTGTTCTCTATAAAGAAAAACAAAAAGTACCAATGCAATGGTATTTCAAGAAGCTCAGAAAATATGCAGAGTAAACAAGTCAGCCTCTATCTGGCTGATTGCAGGTAGCAATAAGATGTATTTATCCTTCTATTTTTACACTTTTGTTAAAGCCCTGAACAATGGAACTGTATTTCCTACTTACTGCCTAAAACACTGTGTGCATTCTTCATTTTTCAAATATGTCACATACTCCTGTTCTTGGCCAGATGGTAAAAATGCACATTTGGCCATTCCCCTATTTTTTGGTTTTGCCTGTATTACTTCATGTTTTGTTTCCCTTCTACTTATTTGTTCTTGAATGTGTTCCCCTGTGCTCCAGCTATGCCATTAAATTGCCTTTTCTCAAAGCAACAGCAAGCTGTGTGTTCATATTGCATAAGTTTGACACTGTTTTCTCTCAGTGGGCTTCCTAGCACCTGCTGTAATATCCATAATCTAAGCCTCCTTTTCTTCCAATGTTAGAGTATTTTTTATTTTTGGAATGCAAATGTCAACAGATGTGATTGAAGATAATGAGATGTGGTATTACTGAGAGATTACTGTCACAGGGGAGGAACTGGGTGGAACAGATAGCCCATTCAGAAATATGTTGTTTGTCTAACTGTAATCAGGATAGTTCAGTATACTGTAAATTATCCAGATTGATCAATTTATTAGATGTTAACAAAAATACTCAGATACGAACTATAACAGACACTAGAGTGAAGACTCATAATTTTCTCTACCGTGATGCAATGTACATTCACTAAACTAAATGAAATTTAAGTATTTGTTCAGCAGTTCAAGAAGGCTTATGTTGCTTTGAAAACTGAAGGTCAAATTCTCCCGATTAAATTTAGACACTAAAGACACTAAATCAGAAATTTTGTAGTTGTAGTTTCTATTCATAGTTCAAGAAGGCAAGAACTTTCAAGAAGATCTATCTCTCTGAATGCAAAACTGAAAAGAAATACATATAAAGAGAAGGAAAAAGAAACAAGGATTGTGCAGAGGTTCCCAGGGACTACAGTTAGACTTTGGAATATCTCCTGTCAAAAAGCACAGAACACAACAAAAGTTATTAGAAAACTCAACCCTTCCAGGAGATAACCTACTGGCTGATTTGGAAACATTAAGTGAGAAGAAGGGATTTATGTCATTAAGCTTTAAGAGTAAGATTCAGCTTACTCTAAATGGAAGTGCTAAATAAAGTGCCTACAATAGCAACGTCGCACTTTAGTCAACAGAGAGGTAAATCAGTGCCGCAAATGGAGCCTACTGTCAGCTAAATAATTCTCTAGATGCCATTGATTATATTCAGCAGTTTTACTGAGTATAATCTGTTCATAGTCTTAGGTTATTTGAATACAGCCACACTGCAGACGGCTTCATTTGCAAGCTCTATCACATCCTAGGAGTGAATTTTGCATCTTATTAGTGGATATCAACTACTTAAACAAAAGGGATTTACAGAACAGAGTAGATATGATATTCAGTAGGATATGACAAACACAGGATAGAACATGGATGAGTGCAATGCCTCTTGCCTCTTTGAAAGAGCAGCCAGAGGTTAGACGAAATATGCCAAAGTATCTGAAATGATGGTAGATGTCTACATGTAGGCAAAATAATAATTTTCTAGGTCTCTATAAGGACAAACCTCTATTGAACTGAGTGAAGATCCCTCTTTATATACACTGGAAGGCAAGAAATACTTTTCAGTTTGAATAATGTAGTCAAATAAAGATTTCTCCATTGTTAAAGAGAGAAAAACAACAACAATCAGAAACAGCAAAAAAGCGTTCCTAGGACAAAACTAGGAAGTAAAATTTTTGAACGCTTGCTTTTTGAAATTGTATATAAGATATTTTTCAAGAAATGGCCTCAATACTAGGGTTTGAACATATCTTTGTCAAAATTTCCCATATAATGTCTCCTGCTTTCTTTCATAACAGCTGCATTTTTTCATATATCAGATTTGTAATGCTAAAATGAGCTCAATCCCACTAGGTGGTCTTTCTGACCAGGGTTGAGTTTCTTGTTCTGGACACAGACAAGACAATGATCTTGATTTTGCTCTGGACAGTGAGTATGTAGAAGCTAATTCTTTTGGTTGGTTGGTTGGTTTGACTTATCCCCTCCTCTTATCTCTAAGGCACACAAGAAACCATCACAAATTCAAAATTTGTATCCAATTCTTCAACCCCAATACATTTTTACAGAATTAATTTTGAACATAATTTTACCAACATTTGTTACAAGATTTGGACCTCATCATATTTTACATTTTATTTTTTACATTAAAATTTATACAGGAGCGCAAATGATATTATACGTACATAAATCAGATGAATTGTCCCTTTAATTGCAAACAATCACATAATATATACTGTTATGTAATATAAGGTATTTTTTAATACATTTGCAATATACTTTTCACCAGCCTGTTCTCTATAAAGAAAAACAAAAAGTACCAATGCAATGGTATTTCAAGAAGCTCAGAAAANAGAACCATTGGTGATGGGTGAATGGTTGGACTGGATGATCCTGTGGGTCTTTTCCAACCTTAGTGATTCTATGATTCTATGATTCTATCTTGGGGTGCATGAAAAAGAACGTGGCCAGCAGGTCCAGAGAGGTGGTCTTCCCCTTCTACTCTGCCCTAGTGAGGCCATAGACTACAGTGCCCACTTCTGGGTTACTCCATTCAAAAAAGACAGGGAAGGGATCCAGCAGAGGGCCACAAAGATGATAAAGGGCCTGGAGCATCTCCCATATGAGGAAAGGCTGAATAACCTGGGTCTATTCAGCCTGGGAAAAAGAAGATGGAAAGGGGATCTGATCAGTGCTTATAAATATCTAAAGGGAGGTGGGAGGCAAATGGATGAGGCCAAGCTCTTCTTGGTGATATGTAGCAATAGGACCAGGAGTAATGGCTTAAACTTGAACATAGGAAATTCTGTATTAAGATGCAGAAGAACTACCTTACAGTAAAGGTGATGGAGCACTGGAACATTTTGTGCAGAGAGGTTGTGAAGTCTCCTTCTATGGAGCTTTTCATGACCTGGCTGGATGCCTACCTGTGCAACCTATTGTTGGGTACCTACTTTAGCAGGGACACTGGACTGTATAATCTCTTGAGGTCCCTTCCAACCACTGTAATTCTGTGATTCTGTGATAACACTCTTTGATAGAGAAAAGTATAATCTACTAAGTGCTATTTATGAAAATAGCCACCACCATTAGCTATGCATTTTTGCCAGTGATGAACAAGAGCCTGCATAACCCTTGCTAAAATATGCACCAGTGGAGGTGACCCACCATCATTGTCACCACAGCTGAAATGCTTGGTCTCCATAAATCAAGACACTTTTTTCTGCACTGAGGATTTCAATTGCACGTCTTTGTTTCATATACACTTTCATGTCAGACACCAGTTTATTAGACTGCCCCTCTACTGCCATCTGTCACACAACAACAAAATGTAATGGAATATTTGAGGGAAGTTTCAGCCTCTTCTGCCATACTAGCAACATCTGCCATTGATATTGTAGACCAATATAATAAAATAGAAGGCATTATTTTCAGAACAGCTCTTGTGCAAACACGTTTTGAAAACCAAGATTATAAGCAGTTTTTTTAAGCAAGATGGGATTTAGAATTCAGACATCTCAAACATTCTTAATTTAGTTCAACATCAGCATATAGCATAATCCCATACTGTCAATTTTGTTGCAGAAGTACATTTTCCTTAAAGTCTTTATGCATGTCCTGAACTACAAATAAGCTATGATATGTAAATCAAATCCCTGTGGTAAATTAGAGGATGATGAATACTTTCACTAATAATTTTCAGTCAAAACCTTTTTTCAATCAAAACCTGAGAGCTGCCCCTAGCTGGAATATAGCCAGTTCCAGTCAGTTCCAGAATGGATCCTCTGCTGGCCAAATCATAGCTAACCAGCAATGTCAATGGTGTATCCATGATAAAATATTTAAGAATGACTAAGAAAACACTGAGCAGAAGCTCAGAGAGAGAGGACTGAGAAAAATGTGGGAGAAAGAACGCTGCAGAGAGCAAGGTCAGAAAAGAAGGAGGGGAGGAGATGCTACACACACCAAAACATCAGAGATTCTCATGCAACCTGTGGAAAGGCTGATGTTATAGCAAGTCATCCCCCTGCAGCTTGTGGAGAGGACCACAACCAGAGCAGATATACACACTGCAGCCCATGGATTGGAGGAGCCTATGCTGCAGCAGGAGGATATATAGCCTGCAAGAAGCTACATTTCATAGAAGGGAAGGAGCTGCTACTTGTGGGGGGACCTGTGCTGGAGCATTTTGTTTCTGAAGGACTGCATAGCATGGAACCATATGGAAGGCAGTTCTTGAAGAACTGCAGTATTTGGGTAGGAAATCAAGAAATCACGCAGTTAAGGAAAGAAAGTATCCCATGGGAGGGACCCCATCCTGGAGGAGGGAAGGAGCATGAAGGTGTGGAGTGGCAGACAAATTATTATGAACTAATCACAATCTCCATTCCCCATCGACCTGTACTGCTCAGAGGGAAGAGTTAGAAGAGCCTTGAATGAAGTTAAGGCTGGGAAGAGACGGAATGGAGGGAAATTCTTCATAGGTTTACTTTTGGTTTGTTTCTATCTTAGTCTCCCCTCCCCTTCCTTTCCCTTCTCTTGGAGGCCTGACAGGCAGAACTGAAAAATCACTTATGTTATGGCCATCACTCTATACTTTTCACAGTGACATTGGAAAACAGTGATTAGTAAAAGAAATTTCATTTAAAAAGTTTGCCACTTGCTAGTGGATTCTGTCTATTACCAATTGCAATCACATTCCTTTGCATCATGCCAAATATCTAGCATACATTATGCTAGATATTCTGTCCTTTTCAAAGGTTTTTACATCCCTTTTTTAGATCCTCAACTGCCAGCAATTTGGAATTAGTCTTCTGTCAGTTTACTCTCTGACTGATTTTTTTTTCTTTTTTTTCATTTTCTCTACAATTATTCAAATACATAAACATATTCAATATTACATTACTACAATTGATTTGGGCAAATAACTTTAAGGCTTTTGACATGGTGCCTCAGTGCACTCTTTTCTCCAAATTGGAAAGATTTGGATTTGACAGGTACACCATTAGATGGATAAAGAACTAACTGTGAGATTGTACACAGAGAGTAGTGGTCCACGGTTCAATGTCTGGATGGAGATCAGTGATAAGTGGTGTGCCTCAGGGATCAGTATTGGGACCAATGCTCTTTAATATCTTCATCAGTGACATTGACAGGGAGTTTGAGTGCACCCTCAGCAAATTTGCAGATGATGCCAAGTTGTGTGGTGCAGTTGGCATGCCTGAGGGATAGGATATCATCCAGAGCCTAGACAGGATCAGGTAGTGGGCCCAGGAGAACACCACGAGGCTCAACAGAACAAGTACAAGATCTTGTACCAGAGTGACAGCAAACCCCACCGTCATTAGAAGCTGGGGGTTGAAAGGATAGAGTACAGCCCCGTCGAAAGGAACTTGGGCTACTGGTGGATGGCAAGGTGGACATGAACCTGCAATGTGCCCTCACAGCCCAGAAAATCAACCTCATCCTGGGCTGCATCAAAAGAAGTGTGGTCAGCAGGTCAAGAGAGGTGATCCTTCCCCTTTACTCGACATTGGTGAGACCTCACCTGGAGTACTATGTTCAGATGAAGAGTCCTCAGTGCATGAGAGACATGTACCTGTTAGAGTGTGTCCAGAGGAGGGCCACAAATGATCCAGTGGTTGGAACATCTCTCCTATGAGGGCAGACTGAGAGAGCTGCTGCCACTCAGCCTGGAGAAGGGAAGGCTTTGAGAAGGCCTGATAGCAGCATTTCAGTTTCTAAAATGGGAATATAAGAAAGAAGGTGACAGATAGCAGGGTGTGTTGTGATAGGAAAGGGGAAATGATTTCAAACTAAGAGAAGTAGGATTTAGACTAGATATAGGGATAAAGTAAGGCTGGATGAGACTCCAAACAACTTGATCTAGCTGTAGATGTCCCTCTTCATTGTAAAGGAGTTGGACTAGATGACCTTTAAAGATCTCTTCCATCTCAAAAAATTCTACAATTCTGTGATTCTACCTAACACTGAACTAAGTTCTCTTACATTCTTTAACCTAAAACATCACACACAGTAATAAGCTGTAGGCCTAATATATAACTGTACAATTATACATTGATAAACACATTGTAGATTCTGGATGGAGAGGTAAAGGGTAAAGAATACTTATGCAATTTTATGTCACTCCCCCCCCCAAAAAAAAAAAAAAAAAAAAAAAAAGAAAATTGAACACTCATACTGGGGAAATGATTTCTACACCCCTAAAGAGAAGAATCTAGAATTGTAAAGCATTAAGATGCAGCTCATCTGTAAACTATTGTCAACTACACCTTTGAAATCTAGCTCTAATGAAAGTTTGTGGATTTTTTCCCCCCGTTATTACCTCTCCGCTAGACCAACGATAAATTATTCTGTTCCCTGAACTACTTTTACAAACCCATTTATTTGCTGATAATCTTCACTGAAAACTCAAGCTTGTTAAGTATGTGCTCTGGATAAGTACTGACACCTTCACAAGAATATCTGCCATGATTTCCTATCCTGCCTCAGCAATTTGCAGCGTCCCTTTCCAATTTTGCTCTTAAATCACTTCAACATGAGATATCGTGAAAATGTCAATTCATAAAATTAAATTTTTTTTCACCCTCTCCCTCTCTCTCTCTCTCTCTTTTTTAATTATATCATTCAAATGTTTCCAGGACCAACATTTACAATAACACTTTTTAATCAGGCCTATTGCCTGTGTATCATGTATGACATTATGTTACATAAAGAGTCAAAATGTCTTTTAAGAATATATTCCATCAACTGATTTGCTCTTCAGTGAAAATGAAGAAGGCGTGAAAAATATTTTAAAATTCTCCTTTAGAAATTTGCTCTCAAATATGACATAACTGAATACTATAGAAATGGATAACTGATTATAAATAATGATGGTATTTTCAACAGAGTTCAGTACCCAGCAATTTCCATTTTTCTCAGAAAGGATCCAGAAACATTCAGTAATATTTCTTAAAGTATCTGTTTTAGATTGGATGGGGCCCTGGGCAGCCTGGTCCAGTATTATATGGAGGTTGGTGGCCCTGCATGAGGAAGTGGGGTTGGAGCTTGATAGTCCTTGAGGTCCCTTCCAACCCAAGCCATTCTATGATTCTATGATTCTGTGTTTTTTCTTAGTAACTTTCACATTAGAAGAACAGAGCATTTCCTGCCTCCAAGATTTGTGTACATATTTTAACTTAATTCTATCTCTGGAACTGAAATTTATTTCTTCACTTAGTGTTCTACCTCATGCTGTGGAAACTTGCCCTAATTGCCATTTCCACTAGTTTCATTTTTACCAGAGGGAAAACTTGTACAAGAATACAAGAGACTTTGTACTGTAGAAATGTACCCATCAGCCATACAAAATGCATATTTGTACTTCAGTCTAATTCAGAAATGCAGCAAGCTTCATGTGTAAGTCACATTTAGTCAATCTTTGTTGCAGGTATTTTCATATCTTAGCTGTGCAAATCAACACCTTACTCCTTTTGTATTCATGTATTCATCAATTTCCCACAGTACTTACAGAAGAGTATCTTGTCTAGATACACCTTGTCAGCTTGTAGAAATATGAAATACGGTTTCCTGCAGAGATGGCTTTGTGAGTGTTTCTGAGATTCTGCAGGAAAATAAGTGGCATTGTTATAGCTGAAGACCAGTGCATGCTGAGTTGATGTGGCAGAATAGTACCTAACATGCTTTGCAAGGGAGTTTCCTTTTTGACAGAGTACTACATTACAGGCTGCAGGCATCATTTTAAAACTAAATCTTAACATACTGTAAAGGAAAATCTTAACTTCTTTTTCTTTTAATTTTCAGAGCATAACTGAACACTAATTTTTTTAATGTCTTTGGCCTCACTCTTCATTTCAAATGAAAAAGAAGGGAGAATAGCATTTCTAGAAAGTCTGTTTTCGCATACATATAATGTATAACGTGTGAACATATATATGCGTGTGTGTTTACTTCTTTATTTTTAAATTTGCTTGCTTACTTGTACCAGATGTCTAGCAATAATTTAAGACTTAAAAGTAGAAGATAACCTGTCCACATCTACACACATCTTCACATATATTTCCAATATAGTTGCTTTTGCTAGTCAAAGGAAAAATAAAATCAGCCTTTAAGCTACCATCATTCATCTGACCTGAATAGGAGCCTGCTTTAAATTGAGATGAATTGTAATTCTTTTTTCCACTTCTTAAGAAAAATATTTATCTGATCTACTGAAGGAAAAACATTGTACAAAGTAAAAAAAGTAGAAAACTTTTGAGTAAGTAAAGATGTAAGAAACACTTTGAGGCCTAGAAATTTACTTTTCTAGAGTCCTAATTATCAACAGAAAATAGTAGATTCCTAAGATGAATTTGGTGACAGAGATGTAGATGGAACGGTGACAGAATTAAGTTAGCAAATATTATCACCTACGAGTCAGATCGTTCTTGTAAAAATTGGGAGAATGTTATGTATATAGATTTGTGCATACAAAGCATTTCCATAACAAAAAAGCAATTGCATTTTTCACATTGTTCACAATGCAATGAAGCATGCATGTAAACATCTGCTCTGTGAAAGAACAGCATCAAATGTTAATGTGGTTAATGACTTTTTGTCTTAAGAAAAAAATCCAGAAGACAAACTGATTTAAGTATGTGCAGTGACAGCAGAGTCTACTCTTAGCTATGCTTTATTTCCAGAGAAATCAGAAGAATCAAGATATTCCTTCCCCCTGTCCTGTTTTGCAATTAACAAAGAAACTTTAAAATATTTATTTGTCCTGATTTTCTGTAATATAAATGGATTTACAAAGGGTTAAAACAACTATGATTTCATTACATGATTTTCATAAATTGTCTGGAAGGGATGATAATATCCTATAATACTAAACAGTATTTGTCATGGTTTTATATTTTTTTGTTATCAGTATTCCACATCATATCATCATGTAGTGCACTGGGCGTTAAAGAGTTAATACTCCAGTTTCATGCATCATGGATAGTTCCGGGTACCTGTCCCAGAAGAGAAGAAGAACTACATCTCCCAGAGGACTATTTGCTGTTCTGTTACCATTTTCCACTCAGAGGGAAAAGATAAAAACAGTTCACAGTTCATGAGACGCCCCTTTAGATCTTCCAGCTCGTCTCTGTTGTGGGTGCTTCAGATTACTTAGAGTAAGGCCTTTGGTTTTCAGACACTCTCTCTCATTTTATTTGATTTATTATCTTCAATTGTATTATACTGTATTATAGTGTGTTATCTTGAATTCCCATATCTTATTTAGTAAATTAGTTTGTTTCCCCTCAGATCGTGGCCACTGTTTTGTTTTAGGCCCATCTCTATACCCTTTTCTCCTTTCCCCCTTTTCCCCTTTTCCCTTTCCCGGGATGTGGGTCTGTGTGTTCCCCCGCCCTACTAGTCACAGAACTGGGATGAACTAGCCCAAAAACCGTTGACGGTATTGTACTGTAGTTTAGAAACTAAATCATGGTACAAGTAAGGTAGCATATCTTCCATTCCTTCACCTCTCCACCACTCATTTCCATTCCTTCTGTTTCATTACTTTAATGACATTTAAATTAATAGGTTATAATGGAGAGGGTCATTTATTTAAATGATAAACTACTACTTATTCACTTATTGTATGTTATATTCAAAACTGTTTTCTTTATATTTCTACTTCTTCTAGCTCAAAAGAAAGACAATATTTGGCAAGGATTGAACTATTTGTCTGAAAGATCATAGTCATCTTTTTATCAAAAGCTAGCAGACAATTGTATTATTAGTCCTTGATATTTTATATTTGGAAATTATTCAGTAAATCAACAAACAATATGAAAACTGTGAAACACACTGAAATGCATCATTAACTGTCTTCTGAATATTAGTTCACAACTTCTTCAGACTGTACTGTTGCTTCCTAACTGCAGCAATTGAGGCTAACATTAGAATTCAGCTCAAAATGAGAGAAGTGAGAAATGCATCTGCAGTTAATTTGGGATTTCCTAAGAAAATAAACATAAAATGTTTTTCTCAACCATGAAATCCTACAGATGTGCAGATGCTATTTCTGGAGTAATGCACTGCTGATACATTTTGATAGCTAAGTGGTTTCAAAGAAAGATTGTGTTGAAAATGCTACCTATATCACAGCTTTCTGTCATGCAAACCAACATGATCAGGTGACTTACATATGCATTGTATCTACAGAAACCTTTAGACTAAAATCTTCAGCAAAAGAAACATCAAAAGATACTTCCTTGTGTAATAGCAATATACAGCTCTTTTGCATCCTTTGTTTTCAGTTGTTCACCTTAGAAGAATGAAGGAGCGGGATGAGATTATGCTGATTATTTATACATCTAAGTAACATTAATTTGTCATTTTCTTTTCTTCCAAACAAAAGACAATGTTAGTAGAATTACATATATCTATAGTTGTTTTCTTTTTTCTTTGAGTTTGTTAGCATTTTGTTAGTTGTAGTTAGTTTGTTCAATGGGTTCCTCTCTGTATTGCTTACTGCATTCAGATTTTGCATATTTTTATTCCTAGATTCTTGCTTCCTTCATATCATGAAGATCAGTTCTCTGATTTTGTCTTTGTCTCTCTCCTGTCTCTTCCCCCCTCCTCTGGAATATTTATATAGAAATTCCCTCAGTCTCCCTTATGATTTGTCAAGTCCCTCATAATTTCTGAGGGTGCAGTAAGTTTAAATGCTTGGTGTTTATAACTGTGATCTTCAGGCTTATTGCAATCAGTATATTTCTATGGAATGTACAACTATATTTTGTGTTAGAAAATAATGTTTTTAATAGCATAAAAATAAAAATTAAAAGAAATAAAACGATAAAACTATAAGTGTCATCCATTGTCTCAAAGAAAAGAAAAGAAAACAAAACAAAAAACAATAGAACTGAGTGAATCTTAAGGAAAACTATGAAATTTATTTATTTATTTTTTAAACAAATTAAAGAATATAGTGTCTGTGCCTTTAATTCTGTAAAATATATAATTTGGTTTTAGAAGATTTTGGTTTCCACTGATTTGAGTGGAACCTTAAATTAATTAAATAAATAAATTAATAATATTAAATAATAAATTACTACAATAGTAATTTCTGTAAATACCATGAAAAGGCAGCTGTAGAGCATAAACTTAACACAGAAAGTTTTAAGCACAGCCTCTACTTTATCAGTAGTAAATGTGAAATTCAATTTTGCACAGCAATATGGTCATAGAGGCATGATTTTATTGTATGGAAGTATTTGAAGAATACATTTAGTTTGCTAGGATAAGAAAATAAGAAGCCTCATATTTGCAAAGAGGGTGGTGTCACACTGGAACAGGTTGCCCAAGGAGCTTGTGGATGCCCCATCCCTGGAGACATCCAAGGCTAGGTTGGATGTGGCTCTGCGCAGCCTGGCCTAGTGGTTGACCCTGCACGTAGCAGGGGAATTGAAACTAGATCATCATTATGGTCCTTGTCAGCCCAGGCTATGCTATGATTCTGTGATTCTATGATTCATATAAACTGGAAGAGGAAGTATTTTCTTTCACAGAAATCTCAAGTGTGTTATTCTACTTAAAAAGGGAGTGAATTTGAGAATTTATCCTAGCTCTGTTCGCTAAGGCACTGGCAGATTCTTGTAGATGTTAAACTGTGCTTCAACAACTAAGGAAGAAAATGAGCAGATGTGCCAGGCCTTTGGATTATTCTCTCTCATAGCTTTTCAAATCAGTCAGAAAATTGTCTCTCGGTTTCTGGAAGTAAGTACGGAGTGTTACTCTGTAGCAGCAATTCAGTGAAGGTTTTGGTGGATGCTGTGTTGCTAAACCAAGCTCAGAATCATAGTCGGTTCATTACAAGATATATGCCAGTTCAGTGATGTGGAAAACTACACTACCAACCTGAAAGGATCAGATACTGGATAAAATATAGAGGGATCTGGGCTGTGAAGTCTGCGTGAGAAGAGAAACTTAGAAATGACAAAAGATACATCGATATTAATGCATCTCATCCTCTGAACTAACCACAGCAAATGGCACTGGCAATAGCTCTAGAGAAGTCAATCTGTGAATACAGTAATTTTCAAGGATGGGGTTGTACAAGAATTACTAAGAAACTTCTGTATAAATAATTAAGCACAATTTAACTGCTTGACATTGATATGGACAGATTCTGATCATGCTAAATGCTTCAAAAATATTGTGATCTCCATCTAGCTAGTTATGGGGACAGCATTAAGAATATGAAGTTGTTCATTTACCACAGTGGGTTTTTTTTTGTTGTTTATTTGTCTGATTGTTTGACTCCACTGAGTTTCTTTAACTCTTTTGCAGTCTATTACAACATGTATACCAAAAGAAAACATTAGTTCAAGCTTTTGGGTTAAACCATAAAGAACGTTCACTTGGAGTTCAGCACAGCATAAATTTCATCTTGATGGCATAGAAATTCTGATGTTTGTCTTGACATTTCTATGCCTCCAGCACTCATTTTGTTTGTAAAAGGATAGGATTAGGAATAATAACTATTAAAGTAAATTTGTAGGTAGTGAAAATGCAAGATTTAGTGACTTACATCAAAATTCAGACATGCAGTTGAAAGACGAGTTTCTGAGGTAAATCCACTGTTTCACAAATAAAATACCATCATTACCATTTAGTCATCAATGCAGTGCTGTCTTTCTGATGACCTTCGGAATTTTCCACTCTATCTCCTGTTTTTCTTTCAGGAAAACTATTCAAGCAACACACATACTCATCTTACCTAAACTGAAAACAAACAAACAAAAAACAATCAAACAACAACAACAACAACAACAACAGACAACAGGTTTCTACTGCTGTGATGCTGTGGAGAAACACTTGGCATCTACTGTTGGGTAAGTAGCCTTTTGTTCTAGCAGCTCCTACAGTTAACGTCTTTGTATGTGACATGGGATTGAGTGCATCCTCAACAAGTTTGTAGATGACATCAAGTTGAGTAGTGCAGTCGACACGCTAGGGGGAAGGGATATTATTCAGAGGCAACTGGACAGGCTTGAGAGGTAGTCCCATGCCAACCTCATAAACTTCAACAAGGTCAAGTGCAAGGTCCTGCACCTGGGTCGGGGCAGTCCCAAGCACAGATACAGGTTGGGTGGAGAATGGCTTGAGAGTAGCCCTGAGAAGAAGGATTTGGGAGTGTTGATTGATGAAAGATTATGAGCTGGCAATGTGCGCTTGCAGCCCAGGCAGCCAACCATATCCTAGTTGCATCAAGATAAGAGTCACAAGCAGGAGGTGATTCTGCCCCTCTAATCTGCTCTCGTAGACCCCACCTGGAGTACTGCATCCAGTTCTGAAGCCCCCAGCACAAGGACATGGAGCTCTTGGAGCAGGTCCAGAGGAGGGCCACAAAGATGATCAGAGAGCTGGAGCACCTCCCCTATGAGGACAGGATGAGAAAGCTGAGGCTCTTCAGCCTGGAGAAGAGAAGCCTCTGAGGAGATCTTATAGAGGCCTTCCAGAACCCGAAAGAGGGCAACAGAAAAGCTGGGGAGGGACTTCTAGTAAGGGCATGGAGTGACAGGATGAGGGAAAATGGCTTTAAACTGGAAGAGGGTAGACTGAGACTAGATATTAGGAAGAAATTATTTACTGTGAGGGTGGTGAGACACGAACAGGTTGCCCATTGAGGTTGTGAATGCTGCCTCTCTGGAAGCATTCAAAGCCAGGCTGGATGGGGCTCTGAGCAACCTGGTCTAGAGGGAGGTGTCTCTGCCTATAGCAGGGGTGTTGGAAATACATGAACTTAAAGATCCCTTCCAACCCAAACTATTCTACAGTTCTATGATTCTAAACCTCATCAGAATCAGTGACAACCTATCTGAGGAAGGTAGAAATACTTGGTCCTTGTCAGTGCAGGATTTGGAGAGAAATATTTATACGTAGTGGAAATAAAATTTTAAAGATTTGTTACTGTGAAGAATACTAAGTGCAGCTTGGGTGTCATACATATCCCAGATTCCAGCTTAAAGGGTAATCAGATATAGCATATAGCATTGTAAATACAACTAAGTTTTCATACAAACCAAATTTCCAGGAGCAGTGTTTGGAAAAATGTGAGTCAACAATATTCTGATATGTACTCATGCTTCAAAGTAGTAGTTAAAATTTTGTCCTTTCATTTAGGTCAAGAGGAAGAAAGTTATTTCGAAAAATAACAAATATATTTTACCTTTAAAAGGAGATTCTGTAGAGTTTCTTTTTTACTAGGTTTCCCTCTGTACTCAGCTCTGGTGTGACTGCTCCTCAAGTACTGTGTTCAGTATTGGGCCCCTCACTATAGGAAAGACATTGAAGCCCTGGAGCGTGTCCAGGTAAGAGCAATGAAGCTGATAAGGAGTCTGGAGCACAGATCTTATGAGGAGCATCTGTGGGAACCAGGATTGTTTAGACTGGAGAAGAGGAGGCTCAGGGGAGACATGATTGCTCTCTACAACTACATGAAAGGAGGTTGTGGCGAGATGGATGTTGGACTCTTCTCCTGCATAACTAGTGACAGGACTAGAGGGAATGGCCTCAAATTGCACTAGGGGAAAAAGAGGTGGGATGATAGGAAAAATTTCTTTGAAAGAGTGGTTAGGCACTGCAACAGGCTGCCCAGAGAAATGGTTGAGTCACCGTCCCTGGAGGTGTTCAAGAAATGTTTAGATGTTGTTGGATGTCTAAGACATGTAGGAACACGGTTTAGTGCAGAAATATTGGTGGTAGGTGGATGGTTGGACTGGATGATCTTGGAGGTCTTTTCCAACCTTGGTAATTCTATGTTTCTGTGATTTTCTATTTTTGATTGATCCTTGATCAATACACTCACTAGATGATTTAAAATTTTTTAACTATTAGTGAAGTGAAATCCACAGAAAGCTTATGATTTGCTTTATTTGGCAGTGAATCTTACATGATTTAGAGGGATAGAATTTCCTTCTTAGTGTTATTTCTCTACATTTGTTTTCATATAATCTGCCAAATAACTTAATATGGAAATGAAGATTTTTTTTTTCACTTTTTTAAGGAAAAAAAAATCATATTTTATTTTAATTTTCTTTTCTTTTTAGTTTTTCAGTCAGCACTTGTTATATCTGAATCACATCAATTGCAAAAGCTGAAGTTCTGAGAGTAACCATTAATATATCTGCAAGTGACAATAAAGTCTTTCTAGTATCTTATTAATATTACATGTTTCATTATGTCTCGATTTTGTTCTTTTGTTGAATCTATATTTAGTCTTTTTGTACTACCTGCCCCCCTGAGTTACATTATGCTATGAAACTCATGTTATAGGAAAGGATGAAACATACTGGTGCCCACTGGTGAAACATACTGATACAAAACCTGCTTAACTGAAATTTGAAATGTATACTCCAGAAAACAACAAACAAACAAGCAAATAAATAAAATTATAAAACAGTAGTTAACACTGTGTACTCCAGAATTTGAACAACTATTATAAAGAAAAATAAAATCAAATAAGCAATACATATTTTTGCAAAGTTAAGCATCATATGCTGCTCAGTGAGCATAACAAAGCATTTTTAGTTAGAAATTAGCCTAAAGATTATCCAAGCTTCTAGAGAAAATTATTTAAAAGCGCGTATACAATTTATTAAAGGAGAATTTAGATAAAAGTAATCACCTATTCAACACTAGATGCTCTGGATTTCATCCCTGCTATTGATGTGTAGTGATAATCACAATAAAGAATATATACTGTATAAAAAGTAATGCATCTTTGATCAAATGCTGCAAAGAGGAAGAACTTGAGATTTTGTAGGCTATAGTTTACAAAGAGCTTAAGTCTTAAAACAATGTCAAGAGTAGATGGCTTAGAGAATGAGGAGGAAAAGGAAACATCTCAGAGTTACACTGATATTGCATGAAGTGAGTTTATCCACCAACACAAATCTGGAATACTTCCAGTGAGTGAGACTCTTGCTTCTTTTAGGCATTCTACCTTTTTTTTTTTTTTTTTTTTTTGTAATGCTAAAATGAGCTCAATCCCACTAGGTGGTCTTTCTGACCAGGGTTGAGTTTCTTGTTCTGGACACAGACAAGACAATGATCTTGATTTTGCTCTGGACAGTGAGTATGTAGAAGCTAATTCTTTTGGTTGGTTGGTTGGTTTGACTTATCCCCTCCTCTTATCTCTAAGGCACACAAGAAACCATCACAAATTCAAAATTTGTATCCAATTCTTCAACCCCAATACATTTTTACAGAATTAATTTTGAACATAATTTTACCAACATTTGTTACAAGATTTGGACCTCATCATATTTTACATTTTATTTTTTACATTAAAATTTATACAGGAGCGCAAATGATATTATACGTACATAAATCAGATGAGTTGTCCCTTTAATTGCAAACAATCACATAATATATACTGTTATGTAATATAAGGTATTTTTTAATACATTTGCAATATACTTTTCACCAGCCTGTTCTCTATAAAGAAAAACAAAAAGTACCAATGCAATGGTATTTCAAGAAGCTCAGAAAATATGCAGAGTAAACAAGTCAGCCTCTATCTGGCTGATTGCAGGTAGCAATAAGATGTATTTATCCTTCTATTTTTACACTTTTGTTAAAGCCCTGAACAATGGAACTGTATTTCCTACTTACTGCCTAAAACACTGTGTGCATTCTTCATTTTTCAAATATGTCACATACTCCTGTTCTTGGCCAGATGGTAAAAATGCACATTTGGCCATTCCCCTATTTTTTGGTTTTGCCTGTATTACTTCATGTTTTGTTTCCCTTCTACTTATTTGTTCTTGAATGTGTTCCCCTGTGCTCCAGCTATGCCATTAAATTGCCTTTTCTCAAAGCAACAGCAAGCTGTGTGTTCATATTGCATAAGTTTGACACTGTTTTCTCTCAGTGGGCTTCCTAGCACCTGCTGTAATATCCATAATCTAAGCCTCCTTTTCTTCCAATGTTAGAGTATTTTTTATTTTTGGAATGCAAATGTCAACAGATGTGATTGAAGATAATGAGATGTGGTATTACTGAGAGATTACTGTCACAGGGGAGGAACTGGGTGGAACAGATAGCCCATTCAGATATATGTTGTTTGTCTACCTGTAATCAGGATAGTTCAGTATACTGTAAATTATCCAGATTGATCAATTTATTAGATGTTAACACAAATACTCAGATACGAACTATAACAGACACTAGAGTGAAGACTCATAATTTTCTCTACCGTGATGCAATGTACATTCACTAAACTAAATGAAATTTAAGTATTTGTTCAGCAGTTCAAGAAGGCTTATGTTGCTTTGAAAACTGAAGGTCAAATTCTCCCGATTAAATTTAGACACTAAAGACACTAAATCAGAAATTTTGTTGTTGTAGTTTCTATTCATAGTTCAAGAAGGCAAGAACTTTCAAGAAGATCTATCTCTCTGAATGCAAAACTGAAAAGAAATACATATAAAGAGAAGGAAAAAGAAACAAGGATTGTGCAGAGGTTCCCAGGGACTACAGTTAGACTTTGGAATATCTCCTGTCAAAAAGCACAGAACACAACAAAAGTTATTAGAAAACTCAACCCTTCCTGGAGATAACCTACTGGCTGATTTGGAAACATTAAGTGAGAAGAAGGGATTTATGTCATTAAGCTTTAAGAGTAAGATTCAGCTTACTCTAAATGGAAGTGCTAAATAAAGTGCCTACAATAGCAACGTCGCACTTTAGTCAACAGAGAGGTAAATCAGTGCCGCAAATGGAGCCTACTGTCAGCTAAGTAATTCTCTAGATGCCATTGATTATATTCAGCAGTTTTACTGAGTATAATCTGTTCATAGTCTTAGGTTATTTGAATACAGCCACACTGCAGACGGCTTCATTTGCAAGCTCTATCACATCCTAGGAGTGAATTTTGCATCTTATTAGTGGATATCAACTACTTAAACAAAAGGGATTTACAGAACAGAGTAGATATGATATTCAGTAGGATATGACAAACACAGGATAGAACATGGATGAGTGCAATGCCTCTTGCCTCTTTGAAAGAGCAGCCAGAGGTTAGACGAAATATGCCAAAGTATCTGAAATGATGGTAGATGTCTACATGTAGGCAAAATAATAATTTTCTAGGTCTCTATTAGGACAAACCTCTATTGAACTGAGTGAAGATCCCTCTTTATATACACTGGAAGGCAAGAAATACTTTTCAGTTTGAATAATGTAGTCAAATAAAGATTTCTCCATTGTTAAAGAGAGAAAAACAACAACAATCAGAAACAGCAAAAAAGCGTTCCTAGGACAAAACTAGGAAGTAAAATTTTTGAACGCTTGCTTTTTGAAATTGTATATAAGATATTTTTCAAGAAATGGCCTCAATACTAGGGTTTGAACATATCTTTGTCAAAATTTCCCATATAATGTCTCCTGCTTTCTTTCATAACAGCTGCATTTTTTCATATATCAGATTTTATTTCCCCCCCAGTTTTTGACTTCCACCCCTTCCATCCCCCCTCCCAGTAGTCACATGTAACTCTCACCCCCACCCAGAAGTTGCGCCCCTCTTCTGCTCATGTGGTCTGTAGAGATCAGCTGTCAGAAGAAGCAGCTGCCCATTATAGTTTACCTGAAAGTACTTCAAACCAGGGACATCATTCTGCTACAAGAGGCATCGTGTTGTGTCAGTCCTAATGTTATTACAGGAATGACAGGGTGCTACCAGTTTGTTAAAAATCCTAACCACTGTATGTTTGTACATCTTCTGTTTTGTTTGCAGTGTCCTTGTAGCCATGGCTTATTATGGCTGTGGTTATTCAACTTATTACAAAGGCAAGGTCACGGTGTACTTGCAATTTTTTTTTTTTTAATTGCAAGTTTCTTTGCTCTAAAATAGATTTGTATGCATATCATTTTTCTGCACTGTTTTTCTCATGAACACAGATGAGAAATAAATGCATTGAATTACTTGATAATGTTACAAACAATTACACTTTTGGGGGTTAGCATAGGATACTTCAGATTTTAAAGCTCAGAGGTTCAAGGCTAGAGTAAATTTCCTTGTTCTCATTGCTATTACATGCATCACACAACTGCACAGTTCTTGCTTTGACAGAGATGGACCTACTCAAACCAAAATGAAAGTACTGATTAAAAATAGGAATACGATGTGATACCAGCCTTTATTTCTGTGGAATGTTTATTCTCTAAGTTCCAATTCATTGCAAATTTGAGCCTCAACATCTATCCTTAAGAAGTAATAAAAACATTTTAGACTTTGAGCAGTAGACAATAATAATAGAAAAACTTTTTCAGATATGTTTAGATTGTTTTCTTCCTGCAAGATGTTAAGAAAACTTTCTGGTTTGCTCTGAAGTGTTTGTATTTTTCTCAGAGACATTAATCTAGAGGAAATTCCTTTGGAAACCATTTTCCATGTCTGAAACATAGTCAGGAGAATTTGGATATGCTAAAAATACGTCTTAAATATCAGCTTAGTGCAGTGTCCCTCTCCCCTCAGTGCACACACTCACACACATACACACATACTCTTTGAAATATTTCACACTTTTAGGAGGAATGGGTTAAAAGAAGAAGACCAGAAAGGAGGATGGATTAGGAAAAAAAGACTGTGAGGAGGACTGTAAATACAATCAAGTGATCTTACAGCTGGGAGCATGCAAACTCTGGAGAGTATAATGTAGGAAAACACCCAGATCATACCTACTGTTGTTGATCCTCTGTTTCACAAGTAGAACATCTGTATGTAGACAACACATATTTGGTACACTTAGAAGTGCCCTACTGGAAATGCTCGATCTCTCTGTCTTAGTATGGAGAAGACTAGTATGGTGAAGACCACAGCATGATGGCAAATTACAGCAGCATGAACCCTTGATAAACAGGTGTAAAGAGCAGACTGGTGATTCTGGTAGCGTGGATTGAGCTTAGTGGTTCTTGTATCTCTGCTTCTGTGCCTGTGCCCAGGTGTTTCTTCAGGAATCTCCCGGCAGGTGAGGTAACAAAAATACATATACTTTTTGTCTTTCTGCCATGGGTCTGTGGTTATTTCTGCTGTCTCCTTATGCTGACATACACACACACTCACTTTGAACAACACAAAAAAGTAATAATAACAAGTCTTTTAAATTATGCATTTGATATATTTGCCTTCTCACATTTTAAGCAAATGGAAAATGTTTTGATTGGGACTGAAGATGTTTAAAGCTCATTATGCCAATTTTCTAATTTTATATTTGAACAAGGCTAATGCACTGGTTTTAGAGTACTGCAAAGGAAACGTCCACTAGATAAATACTAGTTGGTAAACGCCTACTGATAGAAGAACCTCACATTTTAGGTCATATAGGAAAGTAAGGAGATTTTTTCATTCACAGTATTTATATTTGTTCCTGTGTATGATTATTGTAATTTATTTTAAAACACCATTTCTTAAAAAGAAAAAGAAGTAATTTATTCCATACATAAAACTGCATTAGAACACATTGACATGAAATTTAACTCATGATTCCTCAGTAAAACCTATTCCATCACAGCATTATCATCTCACACATATATAAAGATAGAATCTATAGTAGAAGCCCCATGGCAAATTTTCTCACTTCACACTGTTCCAGATTTCAGACACAAAATGGCTGGAATAATTGGAATTTCCTAATTCACTTTACTATATTAGGAGCAATAAGAAGAGTTTTTAAAGTATTTATTTAGTATCTGCTGTCAGTATTTCTTCTCCTGAAAATAAACCGCTTTTTTTTTT
>JACDJE010000448.1:64212-77152 GCA_016647715.1 Pavo muticus
ATTTTTTCTCTTATTTGCTTCTGCAAAAGAATCCAAAATATGTTTTCTAAAATCAGAACTCTTTCACATTAGCTTATCCTTTCATAATCTTCTTTCCCAAATATCAGAGTAAAAATTGTCCCTATAGAAAATATCCAATTCTGACTAGGCTGGAAGGACTGTACCAACATTCAACCTATTGCATTTCAGTTTTTTGTGCTCTCTGCATTACTTTCCTGTGAAGGAGCAGAAAAGGGATAACAGAATCACAGCTCTACGCTCCCTGTTAAAACAGGTTCCCTAGAGTAGGCAGCACAGGAACATATCCAGTCAGGTTTTGAATACATTCAGAGAAAGAAGTCAGGAAAAGAAGGCAAGAGACTGGCACGTCTGACCCGGGACTTGCTGGTCAAACCAGAGAGCAAGAAGAAAATGCACAGTCAGAGGAAGCAGGGACAGGTACTCTGAGAGGTATAATAGGGATGCTGCTAGGCTGTGTAGGGATGGGGTCAGGAAGGTCAAGGCCCAAGTGGAATTGGACTTGGCAAGGGGTGCAAAGAAGAAAAAGAAAGGATTCTCAGATACAGCAACAGGAAAAGGAAAGTCCAAGAGGGAGTACCCTGACTAGGGCCACGCACTTCTTAATGCACTCCAGGAAGCCATTGGCCTTCTTCACCACAAGGGCACACTGCTAGCAAGTGATCAACCTGTTGCCCACCAGCATAACCAGGTCCTTCTCCAAAGAGCTAACTTCCAGCAGGTGAATCCACGTAAACTGATAACCTTCTCTTCCACAGACCTATCAGTCTCATCTCGGTGCCAAGAAAGGTTATGGAATGGAAGAAGGCCAATGGCATCCTGGCTTGCATCAGGATTGGTATGGTGAGCAGGACTAGGGAAATGATCCTGCCCCTGTACTCGGCACTGGTGAGGCCTCACCTCGAGTACTGTGTTCAGTTTTGGGCACCTCAATACAGAAAGGACACTGAGGTGCTGGAGCAGGTCCAAAAAAGGGGAACAAGGCTTGCAAAGGGCTTGGAGAATATGCCCTATGAGGAGTGACCAAAGGAACTGGGGCTGTTTAGTCTGGGGAAGAGGAGGCTGAGGGGAGACCATATTGCTCTCTTCAAATACCCGAAAGGTGCTTGCAGCAAGAATGGGGTTGGGTCTTTTCTCACTGGTGACAGGTGACAGGACAAGGGGAAATGGCCTTAAGTTGAGCAAGGGGAGGTTTAGATTGGATATCTGGAAAACTTCTTTACAGAAAGGGTTGTCCAGCACTGGAATAGGCTCCCCAGGGAGGTTGCTGAGTCACCATCCCTGAAAGTGTTTAAGAACTGTTTGGATGTGGTGCTCGAGGACATGATTTAGCAGTGAGTTGTCAGAGTTGAGGTAGTATGGCTAGATTGTGGTTGGACTTGATGATCTTTAAGGTCTTTTCCAGCCTGAGCTATTCTATGATTCTATCATAGTATAGCTGTGAAACAGTAGGTTTCTCAGCTATCTCTGCTGGTGCAGATTTTTACAAGCACAGCATATAGGCATACAGTTCATCACTGCTGAAAATGTGTTGCTAATGGTGGTGACTATGTTGAAAAAATGTGTTCTGTAGCTGAGAATTTTCTTTTAAAAACAGTGTTATTGTGCTCTTTGTATCTGTTGTAGTTTCCATGGAAATAAATAGCTGGCATTACATCCAGAGTGGTGAACATATAAATATTTATTGTAGGAGTTTTGTAGGAGTTCAAAATCATTTATGCATACTTAAAGATTGAAAAAAAAAAAAAGGTTTAAAGGTTTGAAAGAAAGAAAAAGATGAAAACAGAAGAAAAAGAGAAAGGAAAAAAAGAAATAATCTTTTTCAAATTTGAGATGATTTTTAAAACCTTATGTTTTGGCTTAGCCTTGTAGACAGCTAACCACCAACCATTCACTCACTCTCCCTCAGTGGCATAGGGGACAGAATTGGAAAAAAAAAAAAGTTAAATTTTGGATTAAGATAAAGACAGTTTAGTAAGACAGATAAAGATTAGAAAAAAATCATAATGATAAAGGAATACTCAAAACAAATGATGCACAGTGCAATTGCTCACCACCCTCCAAGCCCATCCCCAGGGCTGTTTTTACTGTTCAGCATAGCATCATATGTTGTGAGATATCCCCTTGGCCAATTTGAGTCAGCTGTCCTGATTCTGTCCCACTCCAGCATCTTGTACACTCCCTGTACTCATGCTGGGAGGGCAGTGTGAGAAACTGAAAAGTCCTTGACTTAGTGTAAGCAATTACTAAAACATCAGTGTTATCAACATTATTCTCATCTCAAATCAAAAAAGCAGCATAGTATCAGCTACTAGAAAGGGAATGAACTCTGTCAGCTCAAGCCAGGAATGCTTATTTTGAAACAACAAAGGTATTTAAAAAATGCCTAGATTTTTCTCTGTTTCTGTGACAGAACATTTTTTGCTGCCTTTGTAAATTACACAGTGTTTTTAATTGACAAGGTCTTTTTTCTAAGCCAACTTGTGAAATTGATGAAGGGAAAAAACAAAAAACCAACCAACGAACAAACAAAACAGAGCAGTTTCCAAAGAAAAGATTACCAAGAGGACACAATACTAAGGTCCTGCTGAAACTCTTATCTACTTGGTCACAAGACTTGTTCAAATATAAGATATCAGAGAGAATGATTCAGAAAAAGTATGATGTATAGTATTTCTAGGTATTTTACATTAAGTACTATGCTGATCTCTTTATAAAACTGATACTTTTTTTTTTTTTCACTCAAAATCAGGCAATGTTTTTAGTTTTATTTTACTCCATAGCAATCTTCAAATTGCACTTTGGCAGTTGCACAGTAGCTGCCTATGTGTTAACTTACGTATGGGAGATCTGTAGCGTCAATTGTCAAAAAAACATGCTAAGAAAAAGTTTTGTTTTGGAATGGGAGTGAACTCCAGCATTTAATGTTAAGCAGCTGTAGGCTGAAAAAAAACCCACCAAACACCACTTCTGTGTAGGGATTTCTGTCCTAGAAAACGGAAAGACCAGCAGAGATTCAAGGAAATTTGAAAAACTTCAAGAGACAATATACAGAGGCAGATGGAATGACCACTCCTCATTCAGCAAGCCTCACATAATAAGGAATTACAGCGTATCTACTATGAGAAAAGGCTGAGAGAGCTAGGATTTCTGCCTCGAGAAGGAATGAACTAGCAATGTGCCCTTGTGGCCAAGAAGGCCAAAGGTAACCTGGGGTTAATTATGTGCCCAGCAGACCAAAGGAAGTGATCCTCCCTCTCTGCTCTGCCCTGGTGAGGCCACATCTGGAGTACTGCGTCCAGCACTGGGCTCCCCAGCTCAAGAAAGACAGAGTACTACCGGAGAAAGTCCAGCAGAGGGCCACACAGATGATTAGGGGCCTGAGGCATCTCCCGCCATGAGGAAAGGCCGAGTCCTTGCTCTGTTCAGCCTGGAGAAGATTGAGGGGTGGATCTTATTAACACTTATAAATATCTAAAGGGTGGGAGTTAGGTGGAGGGGCTAGGCTCTTTTCAGCAACGTCCAGCAACAGAACAAGGGGTAACGGGCACAAACTGTAACACAGAAAGCTCCATAAGACAGTGAGAAAAAAATTCTTTATTGTGAGGGTGAAGGCACCAGAATAAGCTGCCCAGAGAGGCTGTGTGGTCTTCTTCTCTGGAGGCACTCAAAACTTGCCTGGATGCTTTCCTGAGTAACTTATTCTAGGGAACCTGCCTTAGCAGGGAGATCAGAAGTTCATATCAAAGAAATTATCTGGGGTCATGTAATAATGAAAATTAACATGCTATTTTTTCTATTAAATCCATAAGAATGTCTCACTTTTCTATATCAAAAGCACAGTTTGAGCTGCTACTGGTATTTCCATATAAATATATTGAGTTTATATGGCAAGGTTTTGGTAGTGGTGGTGGTGGAGCCTTTGTGAGAAGAGTCTAGAAGCTGGAGAAGAGTGTTATGAACTCACTGCACCCCTTGTTTCCCCATACCCTAGGTGGCTTGTGTGGGAGAACGTAGAATAGGATGGAGGCACTGGAGAGGCGTTTTTAGTTTGCTTTTAGCTCTCAGTGCTGTTGTCTGTCATCAGTAGGGAATAAAATACATTAATCTCCTTTATGCTGAATCTGCTCTGCCCATGATGGTAGATGGTGAGTGATCTCCCTGTCCTTATATGAACCTATGAGCTTTGTTTCCTTACTTTCTCCCTGAATTCTTTTGAGAAGGGGAGTGAGAAAGCAGCATGATGGAGATAAGCTATCAACTGATGTAAAAATACCACAATAAAATGTAGTACATGTTAAATTAAACTCATTACATGATTAACCTCATACAGTTTCACTAGCTTTGAAGTACTACCTGTTATCACTAGAATGTTTTGATAATTGAAATCTCCAGCATCGAACTGTGTGGCATAGTGAGATTATATACTATAGAACCTTAAAATCTATGCAAAAAAATGTAGTAAATAAATTTATTTTAAAAGTACATTTCATTGAGAAATGAACATGATAAAAAGATATTCTATTCATAGGAAATAAGTTACATAAATATCAACTAAACTATTTAAAATAACATGAAATTTTAAACCAGTTTAATTCTGCTGCCAAACCACACTATTTGGCATTTCTGTTATGCAGTTCATCCAAGGATATGAGAATGGTTTACAAACTTGAATTAATTAAACAGCAATCATCACAGTAATCTCACGTGGAGGGAATGGAATAGAGGAATCATTTTATATGTAACTTAAATGCCGCCACTTTTCTTTTGAAATACGCCAGATCTTTAATAGGTCATCGTACCATTAGGCAGTAAATTAAGACAAGAATTGCCTAACATTCAACAGAAACTAAAGAAAGAATGATGTAGGTAAAGCCTACTTATTTGTATTGTAGTTTAAATGAAGTACCAAAATCAAATAATAGAATTGTTTATAAAGTATTTTTTCTCTTACTTATTATTTCTGTGTCTAGGTATGGAACCAATCTGCAGAAGGAAAACCTTTGAAATTATAACTGTTCTTATTGGTATTGTTTATTAAGGTTATTTATAACTGATGTATAGGACTGTTGCTAGTTAATGCCAGGAGAAAAAAAATCTGTTTTCTAACCTCTATACTTAAACTATTCAACAGAAAGTTAATTCCTTTATAAAATGACTTGTTCAGTTCTATATTAATGTCATATTTATGTGGTTATTTTTTTCTATCATACTGCAGAATATTTAAAATTTTAATTAATGCCTTATACAAGCAATAACTAATCTGTTCACTTATACATAAGTTTCTTCATCATGGTCAGGAAATGATTAAAACTATTTGTAATAAAAAAAAGTTTCAAAAATCAAGCTAGACTTTAGACTTTAAAATTACAAAGCCTAAGTATGATAGAAAACTAAATGATTTTGTTCTATGGAAATAGAGTGCATAGTGATTTGTTTTAGCACAGATCTAATTTAAAACAGAAGTTTTAAATTGCATCTGTCACCAGGACACACGTGGATAAGGAGACTGATTTTTTTTGCAAAATTTTATTGAACATACCAAATTTTGAACAGCGTCTATGTATTTTATTACAGTTTCATAAGCATACAAATTGTTCAAAATGCTTAAGAATTTCATAGTGTTTAAATGATTTAGTTGTCTGAAATAATTTCTACACACTAATAAACTCTGGAGTTTGCAAAAAGTATCCTAAACTGTTCTGTTCTACTCCTTACATTTTTGTCTTATCCCCAGCAACTGAGGAAATATGAGTCTGCTTTGCATTCTTTCCACTCATTCATTTTAACTTATCTCACAATTCTGTAGTTTTTTTCCTGATAAGAAGCACACATATTTCTTTGGAGTAAGGGAATAATTATTACTTCATTTTCATAGATGAACAAACCCCTAAAGTTTGCCAAAATTCTGTAAGAATTAACATTAATACCAGAAGACAGAAAAGAAACTACTGATATATGTATATTTTAGACTTGCTAAAAATCTAATTACTCAGATGGCAGCAGAAATGAAGAGCAATAGGACTGAGAAAATTTACCACTTAACATAGAACATAGCAAGCTGAAAAAAAGCACTACAGATCTAGAGAGGTGAAGGAGAAAAAGCAACGTATGCTATTGGAAGGTTAAAATGCTACTGAATTAAAATTAAAAAAAACAAAAAACAAAAAACAAAAAACATTATGACCTTGAGTTGCCTGTTAAAATTTGTGCAAGTAATAAGTTGAATGAGTAGATCAAAGAGTTAAATTAAATTTTCTGGAATAAATTGACAGAAAACACTACTCATGGAGAGAACTTCGAATCCTTTTTTCCAAATTCAGATGTCAACATTTATTTTGCATTGTTGTCATGAACTCTTTGCTTATATAAAAAAAATAATAATAATAATAAATAAAATAAAATAAAAAACATTGCTTCTAATACCATTGTATAACAAGAATAAGCATACACAGAGTAACAGTAGGCTATCTACAATTTGTTTCAGGCTAGTACCAACCTTATGTAAAAAGAAATGTATGTAAAAAGAAACTAAGTTGTTCATCTCAAAGATACGGAGAAAAATATTTATTTATGAGCATGATCATTATTTTATATTTTTTGGCTCAAAAATTCATGAGGTAGAAGAATGCCATGTTGGATAGATCTGATCATGCTGGGTAGTTGATTTGGTTTGCGCTGTGACAGCTCAAGGCTATGTTATCCTAAAACAAACTTGACTGTCTTTTCCAAGAACATGTCTCAATCTGCCAATTTAGTAAGTGATACGGGATATCCTCTTCCTGACCACTTTCTTTTGGTACTTACTCTTCCCTACAATCTCCTCTCCGAAACGGGACGTTCTCTTCTCACAATTTATTCTTTCATGAACTCATCAAGACCGTACACGTATATTCTTTCCTAGTTACATGCCTGCCTATTTCTTTGCCCTAATTGAGGGTATAAAAGTCAGTGAAGAAAGGGGCTGGGATAGTGCCTAATACCTCTAGCACCTGTTTATTAGTAAGAAAAATGATTCAAAAGATTCAGACAGCCTACAACTCCCCACTTCTGTTGTTGTCTTGGAAGAATTGGTACAGGAAGTAAATTGTGTCGTGTCATCCCCCTCCACTTCCCAGCTGAACCTGTATCTGAAATAAGCAAAGCCTTTTTAGCATCTCCAGATTCAAAGAAATCATCAGATGTGCCCTAAATTATTTTCAGGTACTTCAGGACGGAATAGAGGAACCTTCATTAAAACTTAGTTCGGTTGGATTTCAACAGCTCTATCAGTAGGTGGAGGCTAGTCATGAGTGGTGGCCCCCAGGGGTCTGTCTTGGGACCAGTACTCTTTAACATCTTTATCAATGACATAGACAGTGGGATCAAATGCACCCTCACCAAGCTGAATTGTGTAGTTGATACAACAGAAGGAAGAGGTGCCATCCAAAGGGAATTCAATGAGCTTGAAAAGTGCGCCCATGTGAATCTAATGAAGTTCAACAAGGACAAGTGCAAGGTATTGCAGTTCCAGAAATGTTTACAGACTGGGAGAAGAACTCTTTGAAAGCAGCCCTGCAGAGAAAGACTCGGGGTTCCAGTGGACCAAAAGCTTGACATAGCTCAGCAATGTGCACTTGCAGCCCAGAAAGCCAACTGTATCATGAGATGCATAAAAAGAGAGGTGGCCAGAAGAGAAAGGGACGTGATTGTCCCCCTCTACTCTGCACTTGAGTGGCCCCATCTGCAGTACATCCAGGGTGGAGTCTGGGGGTCTCTAACACAAGAAAGATGTGGAGGTGTTGGAGCAGGTAATGACCATGAAGATGATCAAAAGACTGGAGTATCTCTCCTATGAAGAAGGACAGAGGGAGCTGGGCTTGTTCACCTTGGAGAAGAGGTGGCTGTGGAGAAACCTCATTGCAGCAGGAAGGAGACCGACATTTTATATGGACTAATAGTGATAAAACAAGTGGGAATTGTTTTAAATTAAAAGAGAGATTTAGATTAGATATTAGGAGGAAATTTTTTATTGAGGGTGGTGAGTCACTGGAACAAGCTATACAGAGTAGCTGAGGATACCTATCCCTGGAGGTGTTCAAGGTCAGACTGGATGGTGCCCTGATATAGTGGTTGGCAACTCTGCTCATGACAGTTTGGAACTAGATGATATTTAAGGTCCCTTCTAACCCAAGCCTTTGAATCTATGATAGGTTTGCCTGAAAGAAGAGTAAAGTATTGAATGGTCTTCTGAAAGGATGATTGAGCCCACTGTCACCATCAAAATCCTTTTATTGACAAAAGGGAGCTCAACTCCTGTATGGAAACAAAACCTCACAGTCAGTCTGATGAACATTTTAAAAGAAAGACCTTTCCCCAGCCTCCAGCTGGCCACTGGGCCAAGGGGAGCCACAGTGATGCAGGTGTAAAGGGATTGCAATCAGAAATTAAAATTATCTTCTATTGTTCATTGACAGAATATAGGATGATGTCCTCCTAAAATGCTATATCTGTGTACCCCAAGTTATGTGGCATTAATCTAATCTAAAGTGCCTATAATCTAGGTTTTATTACTTTGCTTGGTATTTGTTTTTTGGTTGTTTTCTTACTTTTTAAAAATTCTGTTGAAGTGACTGCATTACAATCAAGATGTCCTTTCTATTGGATTTGAAGTACTTTGTATTTTAGAAAATATACTTATTTTTTCAAAGGAAAGCTGATTTTATTGCAACTCCAAAAACTGGGCTGTATGGTAGATGGAAATGATGAGAATTTGCTGTCCTTGAAATTAGGAAGAATTTAGTCAATATGCACTGTGAGCAAGGATTTCAAAGAAACACTGCAAATCTCCTAAGATTTAACTGAAATAGCTGTGAGCTTAGCACATATTTTTATCACTTTTTTTTTCCCCCCTCTGACAATTGAATGATTAACCAAGCAAACTAAGCGTTCATGTTCAGCTATCACATATGAGGTGTGGAGTAGTTTTAAATCATATATACAGAACCTTTCCTTGGAAAGCTAGTTTCGGTTTCTCCTCTCATTTGCTGTGACAGGTGGAAAGAGATGCTAAGAACACACATGAGCAACTCAGGCTCCCACCAGTCAAGTTTCCTGAGTTCTCTTTGCTCTGTTGCTAAGGAACGGGACAAGCACACTGCTGCCACTCCATTCTCTGAAAACCATTACACCTAAAATATCATTAAGAACTGTCTGTTTTCATGTTGAGGAATTGTAAGCTTCAAGCCCAGAATTTCTGAATAATGGAGCAAGGAATAAATTACAGACAGGGAAAAATAATCATACTAAAATCGTTGAAGTTAACTGCCGCTCTTTTAATTCATAGCTATGTGTAAGTATAGCTATTTATAATCTGCTGTTGCAATCACCACTTCAGAATATTCAGTGCAAAATTCTTTGCAAGTAGTGCTGTGACTCAAAAAATGAAGAATATTTGTCAAGGGTAGGCACCATAGAATTTGAACCTCTGTTATGTGTTGGAGAGTTCTCTACCTCTAAGACAGCCATTGGTTTCCAAATTTACAACTATGAAGTGCATAAGTGACAATATGTCCTATCATTGCTGACACTTAGAATATATTATAGACAAAAATCTCCTGATGCTGTCATACTAATGACCCAGAACTTTTCTTGCCACATATAGTTTATGATTATGAAAGATGTAACAGACAGGTTGTTACATAGCTTGGAAGTTGAAAAGAAAGGCCACAGTAAAGCTGAGATTTTTGCTTAAGTTCTTAGGTTCATAGTCACAAACATGGGACTGTAGACAAGACTTGCTATAAGGGACAACAGCTACAACTTCAAATAACAGCATTTGGAACATAAGGACACGAAACACAATATTAAAAAAAGAAAATACTGAGGTCATATTTTCCTCCATAGTTCTTATACTGGAGTTGTCATTTGTTATATAAAGAATGTATTAGTATATACATATATGTTAGACACATACTATACATTGTATGTATGGTCACTGTCACTGTTACATATGCGTTTGCATTCATAGGTAAGAAAATACATGTACAAATGACTTCTTATGTATACTAATTTATAGCAAGGTAGACTTAAATTATTCTACAAGGTAATTTACTTTGATAAGTGCTCCTAAGGGGGGAAAAAAAAAAAAAAGTAAGCATAAGCAGTAAAGAGAACATTTGAATGTGCAAGGACTACTGAAGTGTTTGGAATCTGTATCAGAACAAAATACTTCACTACACATTTGTGTCCTCCAATCTGTTTTACCAGCTACTGTAGATGCAGCCTGTAAGGACCAAGTAAGTTCCCCTATAAAGTCTCATGAAGCCTTATGGAAGGTCAGTCTAGGTATTAGACATACACTTCGATTTTACAGTCATAAATCAGGTTAATGAAGTAAGACTGTAGTCTGTAAAGCTCGGTATTGCCTAATACTAACTAATGATCTAGTCTTATACATGATTTTTATGCAGCAGATACAGTAATCCATTTCTGCAAATCTTTCAAATAACCCAACTTGGAGATTTTTTTTTCCTAGAAGTATAAAACTGACTTTTTATAAGTATAAAATATTTTTTTTCTCTTTTGTTTCTGCAATTTTTACCTTTTGAGTAGGAGTTGTAATTACACTTAAGAAATTACTGTCATTTAAAACAGTCCTGCTGAAATGATAAAATAGATCCAATGTGAACAGTACCAGCAGATGAAATAAGCTTTTATAGTACATTTGTTTAAAAAAGGAGTAAATGGAAGCATTCCTGACCTGAAAACTAATTTCTGTACTTTATGCATAAAATAATGCAAAGTCAATGTGGGAACTAATACATCTTTTAAGAAGTGTGATTAGTTATGGTTGTCAATGTGTTAATCTCTGTGTGATTCTGTGGAAATGCAATGAAGTGGGGGTAACTTTTCTGCCTTAGGACCTATTCTGTATATAGTACAGCTGCATGGTACACAGTACAGCTCTGAGCATTATTTCATACATAACAGAAAAGCGGTCTTCCTCCATGATAACTGTTGATCAAGGAGCTACCTTTTCTGATGTAATGTTGATGGGTCTCAGTTTGTGTTGTTAAGGACATGGAATAATAACACATAGCAGCACACTTAAATATACTGTTAAATAAAGTTTAGTTTTGTTTGTTAATTATAAATTGATTTTGGACTACACTGTTTCTGTTATAATCTGTTAACGCATATGACTTGGAAGGAGGTATACCATCGATGTCAAAGAATTAAAGAACATTACTGGAATTATATCTGGTTATGTGCACAACTTATGAGATCTACAGTATTTTAGAAAGACTTGACAAATTTTCTCAAAACTTTCTTGATGTTTTTATATTTTGCATCTGGTAAGGTCACAGATTATTTCAAACACTACTAACTGGATACCTGCAGTATCCAACTTCAATAAAAGTTTCTCATCAGTGACACAACACACAGAAGAGTATATCTAATGTCTTTCCTCTGATATTGGATACAGTTTCAGATAATCTATCACAGATAAATTGCATAGCATTAATTTCAAGTAGGGGCCCAGCATCTCCAATACATTTTAAAATTGTCTTTTAACAGTCATGTTACTGAATATCCTAATGTTGAAAATACAGAATTAGTAAGGATTAGGAATGTTTCACATTCACCATGTTGGAATCATAGAATTGCTCAGGTTGGAAAAGATTTTCATGATAATACCTTAACTACCATTATAATTTTAGTGTTTTACTAACAATCTTAGTAGTATTTTACAAGTAGTATTTACTAGCAAAATAATACTATTATTTACTTCTTAATTGCTGTATGGCTATGTTTTCTACACATTGGCCATGTCTTTACTAGTATCTACTTTTGTCTCCATGTTCAGCAAGTCAAATCTGTACATCAGATCTCTACTCAAATGTATGACTGTGGGAGAAAACCTGTCCAATAATTTAAGAACACCATTTCTCCAGGCGTTTCTTGTCTTTGCAGTTACCAAGTTGTCAGTTATCAAATTCAACAATCTTACATCCATCAGTATGTAATGTGATGTAATTCTACAGGTTTCTCTAACTGATAACTTTTGATTAAATTGACACAGTGGTTCTACTGCATTTTCAGACAGAGATGCATTGCTTTGACTTGCTGATTATGTAGCTGCTGATAAAGAAGTTCCACTTCAGCAGTTTCAGAATCAATAGCAAGAAATGCAAGTACATGCCATGTGCTTGCTTCTTTATTACTTTCCTTTTTGGTGTTATTGCTGTCTGGGTCTCCCAAGACATCTAACATGGTAGGGTTTTTTTTATCTTTTAAAATGTCAAACCGCAGCCAAGACACTATTTGAATGGGCTTAGTATTGTCACTTCAGAGGGATAGCAATAGTGGAGTAAAGCCTGGAGATAAAACATTGTATCCTCATTGATTTTTGACCTGAAGGGTCCACACAGCATACATCTATTATCCATGAAAAAACTTCAACTTGCATATTGATTGTTTGCTGTTACTTTTTACTGTATGCTGGGCATTAAAAAAAAAAAAAAAAAAAAAAAAAAAAAAAAAAGTATTCATTTTTCTGAGACATGGTTTGCATTTTGCAGACATACATTCAGTTTTGTGTTGCAACATGAAAGCTTACTCTATGCCTTGCGGTGAAATCATATCCACAAATGTTACAAAACCCAAAACTCCAAAACCACCTTCAACTACTCTTGAAGACTGCTTTACATAGTTACATAAACTGATTTCATAATCCAGCTGCTGTGAATTGCTGTCTAGCTCTTATCAGAAGTCTTTCTCAATGTACCTACTTTGTTAGAACCTTTCTATTTCTTCCTTTCTTCTTAGATGACACTGTCACTCTCAGCAAACCTTGATAACCCCTCTAACTTTAAGTGGACAGAAGCAAAGATGTTGGGAGAAGAACAGTTGCCAGTAAATTAAAAAAAAAAAAAAAAAA